>JANIHZ010000006.1:20760171-20777718 GCA_027478365.1 Erythroxylum rufum | reverse complement strand
GAAGTGTCCTTAAACCAACTTATCCGGAAAATGCCATGAATGCATGCCAAAATTTCAAAGAGACAGAACATAAATCGGACTGCTAACCCCTAATTTAGGGCGTTACAGAAATAGAGGGAAGGTCAAGTTTAACCATAACAGAGTTACCATGGAATGGTTTCAAACAGGAGACATGAAAAATGAGGTGTAATTTAGAAGAAGGTGGGAGATTCAGCCATAGTTCCAATTTTGTCCATGACTTGAAAGCGGTCATAATATCGAAGAGAGAGTTTGGTGTACCTGTGAGATGCAAGACTAAGTTGTCAGTAAGGATAAAGTTTAAGCAAGACCATGTCGCCAACTCGATACTAGACATCCCCATGTTTGGCATCATAGGCTATCTTTATGGCATTTGAGCTTGAAGAAGGCAATCTTTAAGATCTTTTAGCACTAAATCTCTTGTTTTCAACTCTTGATCTACTGCTGCCAATTTGGCTAACACAGGACAATAAGAAAGCATGGTTAGAGGAGAAGGACCATAAACCACTTCAAAAGGTGTAGTTTTCAAGGAAGAATGATAGCTGGTATTATAACAATACTTAACCCATGGTAGCTATTGAAACCAGCGACGAGGTTGATCACTACTAAAACAACGTAAATACATTTCAATGGCTCGATTCACAATCTCATTCTGACCATTGCTTTGTGGGTGGTAAGCAGAACTGAAAGCCAAATTTGAACCACTTAAACAGAACAACTTAGTCCAAAAGGAGCTTGTAAAATTCATATCCCAGTGGGCAACAATTAATTCAGGTAAACCATGGAGCTTGAAAATATTGTAAAAAAAGAGACCGGCAACACTTACAACATTATAAGGATAAGAGAGAGGGATGAGATGACATATTTGGAGAAACGATCCACAATCGCCAATAACACATTTTTACCTTCGCAAGTAGGTAGCCCTTCAATGAAATCCATGGAAATATCTAACTAAATTTGTAGAGGAACTGGTAGGGGTTGTAGAAGTCCAGTTGGGTGTAAGTGGTTCGATTTGTGTTTTTGAAAAACAGAGCACTGCTGTACAAAGGATTGAACTGAGGTTTTCATACTCTTCCAATAAAAGTCTTTAGTGATGCGGTGAAGAGTCTTTTGGTGCCCTTCATGACTACTATCATGAATAGCAACCAAGATTGATTGAACAAGAGGAGAAGTGGGTAAGAAATACACCCATTTTTTGAAAAAAAAATCAATCCATCTTTGTATTCCCATAGACCCATGGCTACACCTTCTTGGATTTTCCGAACTAGTTGTTGTATCTGATCAGATTGTTGGACTTCAATGTGGATGGACTCAAAGATAGGCAATTGTGGGATGGTAATAGATGCCAACATTGATTCTTGTTCAGCTATATGAGACAAAACATCTGATACTATATTGTGTTTTCCAGCTCTATACTCCACAGAAAAATCAAACCCTATTAATTTGCTTAGCTAATGCTATTGAGGTGAAGTAATGATATGTTGCTCCAAAAAAAATTTGAGGCTATAATGATTAGTCCTAATTAAAAAGTGTCTCCCCCATAAATAAGCTTGCTAACGACGGACTACCTTAGCTAATCTAATAAGTTCCTTTTCATAAGCTGGAAGACCCCTGTAGCGAGAAGCCAATGACCTGTTGAAATAGGCTATTAGTTGTCCATCTTGTTGAAGAACTGCTCTCATACCCACATCTGAGGCGTCACATTCCAGTATAAATAATTTCTAGAAATTTGGCAGGCCCAACACTGGTGCTCTAATCATAACCGCCTTCAATTTCTCAAAAGCATTAGATGCCTCCTGTGTCCACATGAAGGAATTTTTACGTAACATTGATGTTAAGGGATATGCAATGACACTATAATCTTGCACAAATTTTCGATAATGGATAGTAAGCCCCAAAAAGCCATGTAGTCCCTTCACAGTGTTGGGTTTTGGCTAATCTGTCATTGTTGCAACTTTTTTTTGGTCTACTGTCACCCTGTCAGCTGAAATAATGTGTCATAAGTAGGACACTTGTATTTGAGCAATCAAACATTTCGTTTTATTAAAAAGTAATTAGTGAGCTTGTAGTAAGTTGAAGACAATTCGCAAGTATGCCACGTGATCTTCCCAAGTCTTATTGTAGATAAGAATGTCGTCAAAAAACACAAGAATGAATTGACAAAGGTAATCTTGAAATACCCCATTCATTAAGGCTTGGAAGGTGCTTGGTGCATTGGTGAGACCAAACAACATTACCAAAATTCGAAGTGACCATGGTAAGTGCAGAACGTCGTTTTCTCAATGTCTAGAGGAAACATTCTAATCTAGTGGTAGCCAAATTGCAAATTAAGCTTGGTAAAGTATTTTTCCCCACGTAATTCCTCTAATAGCTCGTTAATCACCAGAATGGGAAATTTGTCTTTAATTGAGTTGGAGTTTATGGGCCTGTAATCCACACAAAATCTCCAACTATTATTTGCCTTTAGAACTAAAAGCACAGGTGGATATCTATAAGGCCTTGCTCAAGCATGGCCTTACACTGCCTTTGAATCTCATCCTTTTGGGCATGTGGATATCTATAAGTTTGAACCACTATTGGACCTATTCCTGGTTCAAGGTTAATCTGGGGATCATGTGCACAAGTCGGTGGTAGCCGTTTTAGTGTGGTAAATAAAGGATCAAATTCACTAAAAAGTGAATCCGATGTCATATCTTGTGGGAACTGAAGTTCAAGGGACTGGTGTGGCAAATCTGAGACGGCATTGTTGTTTAAAGTTCTCCCATGTAATCCCTGGTGTATCCCTATCTAGCTTGAGAAACCACACTTGTGCATCTCCATCAAGGTGGCAGTAAGCAATCTCTACCTTCTCCTCTGGTATGTGTTGATGTCAGAAATAGTGTTCAGAATGGCTTAACCAAACCAGCAGGTCATTTGTGCCATCATAGAGTGGAAATTCCAATCTAGCATA
This sequence comes from Erythroxylum rufum, assembly GCA_027478365.1. Classification (NCBI taxonomy): domain Eukaryota; kingdom Viridiplantae; phylum Streptophyta; class Magnoliopsida; order Malpighiales; family Erythroxylaceae; genus Erythroxylum; species Erythroxylum rufum. The sequence continues at coordinate 20,774,750 of JANIHZ010000006.1, read as the reverse complement.
TCTTGGGATCTGCATTCATGCTTCCACATTATTGGCCACTTGTTTTGTTTCCTGGGCTCCTCTGTTCAGACTCCTTACATCTTTTTATGCTTCTTCTACTCGTGTTGCAGCCAATTCCCAATAAAGTTCTTCAATGCAAGTAGAGAGTTGTTCTCGCCCCACACGATCTCATAAAGGTCTTTAATCGTTATTGTAGGTTGTTAAGTAAATAGCCCATAACTTCAGGCTTTGATACCAGATTGTTATTACCATATTCTAGTGATCGAGTTACAGGGCCTGTAAAGTTTGTAGTAAACATTATTTTTGAGTTTTTCTTCCTTTGTATCCTATCTTCTAAAGAAAATAAAGGGCTCAGTTAGAGAGAACCCAACGTTCTCGTAAGCATAAAATTTTGAGTTTGGAAAATTACCTTTTCTTTTCTGTCTCATCCCTTACAAACTCCCAAACTTAAATAGGGAACTTTAATAATAAAATAATGTAACTAGTACTAGACCCACTACACCCACTTTTTAAAATAATGAAAACAAGTACTAGACCCACTATACCCACTTCTTAAAATAATGTAAACAAGGACTAGACCTGACAAGGTAACAAGACCACATAACAAATTCATGTAATTTATATAGCCACTTCTCTTAACAACAAACTACATCACTACTACATAAAGAAAACCACTTCAAACTTCAACTAGTTTCCCATCTTTAGATTACACCTGTAATATACATGTCCCTTGAATAACCTGCCCCCTTGTCCACGTGATTGTTGCTATTGCTCATAACATCTATTAACTTTTTCGTCCAATTAGGAGTTGTTTCGAATGTTTTCCAAATGTTAGGGTTCATTTTGAATGCTCTAAAACATTAAGGTCCAACTTCGATTTTAGTGTAAACTTATGGGAAATTTTGCTCTTTTTCCCAAAGTATTTATTATAAGATATAAGTACTTATTATTACATAGGTCATTAATCAACATTACTTCGATAAGCAATTCAGACCTAATTGTGGTTCAGTTTAAGTTTAAGCTTAATTAAGTTTGGTCAAGCATGGTCTTAAAAATAAGTTAGGAAACTTTGTTTATATGTTAATTATGTGGGGTGGATTACGGATTAGATTATAATAGACTAAAATACACTCAAGTTTTTTAACCATTTTTCCCGCCTGTTTTTAATTGACCTATGTTTATAAGGTGCAAATTAAGAATTTATTACAAACTAGGTTTCTTCCCATTTACAAACTAGGTTTCTTCCCATACTTTTTATTTAATAAGACAAAAAAAAACTATAAGGCTTCATTTATTTTTATTACAATATAAGTGGTGGATTAACGTTAATATTATGTTTGATAAAAATTATAATACATAAAAACATATTACAATTCCGATCAAAATATTCTTTGTTTAGATGTATATTGAACTACATCTAAACAAAGAAAATATAACTAAAATATGAAATATGTTGCAATTTTATATGAAATCTTATCTAATCGACAAAACATAATTTTACATGGCCTAGTTGAGTTGATCCTAATAAATGAATGTTTAACAATACAATTTTCAAAGATTTATCAATATTTGGAGAGAGAAAAAATATAATTTTAAAACAAATATTTTTAATGAAATTAGAAAACATAATAAAAGAAGTTAAGTTAGAAAATATAACTAAATGTATGAATGAAAAATGGTAATAAGGTAGCCAAAATAACATCTTATCGCATAATTAATGGAAAAATATTCACCTTATTAAAGTGCTAACTCATAAAATGTTACACCAACAAAGAAGGAAATTGTAATAACATTGTTTAACATATAAATAAATATAAGATCTTTTAAAACATATGCATCATAAATAATCAAATTACTTGAATTTGATTGTAATCCACAGGTTAAAGGACTCTTGGAAAAGAAATTTGTTTCTCATAGAAATTCTTAGTTTAGTATTTTTATGTTTTTTTTAAGATTGTGATCAACTATTTTAAGTGAACATTATCTCATATTTATAGACAACGTTAAGATGTTAATTGATTATTAATAGTTAACAATTAAAAGGTTACGTACTAAACTCATTAAATGAGTCCTTTCATTATCATCTCCCATTCATAAATGACAAGTTTGGGTAATATGTTTTCTGCATGTTCTCATACTTTTCCAATAACCTATAAAACTAGCATACAACGAGAGCTTGTTATTATATATCTATTAGGGATATATAACCTCTTGATTAATGAATTGATCATTCAGTAGATTTTGTATGCTACACTCCAGGTCATATCTAGCATTTAATCTCCTTTTATCTCATTTATTTAATCGTGTTGTAAATGTATTCAATTCTCTTACTAAGAGTCGTAATCACCTTTGAATATATAATTTTTCTTTATGATTTACAAATCAAAATGACCTTCCTTTATGCAAAAATTACCTTAATTGAATTTAATTTACTTTCTTAGAATTATTCCATGGGGTCTTATTAAACATAATCTTTTGGTAACATTCTAAATTAACAAACCTTAAATTCAATTCTTAAAAATTAGACAAAAGTACTAAAGGTATATTAAGAGGTTCACTTAACCTCCAGGGTCTCACACAATGTATGTTGAGATCTTTTAACTTACATAAATACCTTTTATAACCGTTTTTGTACATATGATCGTTGTAAAAATTGACCGGATTAGAGCAGGTTCACAACTAAATAGGACTGAAGGAATAGTAATGAACAAACATATTTTACATGGAAAATCCCTAAATTAGGGTAAAAACCACAGGCAAGAAAAAGAAATTTCACTATGAAATTTAGGAGGACAACCTCTCTCTATTTTACAAAGAGAAACAATAACCCTCTCACTAAATAGGAAAAATACTCTCTAAACCTTGTGAGGATTTAATAGAAGAAGAGATTTTTTGGGATATTATAAAATTAATATGAAAAGGCCTATTTATGACCTCCCATACGCGTACATCCAGCTATGGACAGACTGTCCATAACTGGCCTCCTTTTTTTTTTCTTCCTACTATTGTTAACTTTGTGCAGTCGGCTGCCTTCTTTCTTGACTTTGGTGCAGTTGGCAGCAACAATCTCCCACTTCAAGATTTGATATAGAGTCAATCAGATCTTTACACTATTCTTTTTACCTTGCCACTATATGTTGCTTACATCTCTGTCAGGACACATGAGGATCGACACCACATAAACTTGTCACCATTGATTGCTTTTGTCATAAAATCTGCCAGGTTATCAATTGTTTGAATTTTCTATATGTCCACCGTTCCTTCTTCCACTTTCTCACAAACGAAGTGATATTGAACTCAAATGTGTTTTGTCTTTGAATGAAATGCTGGATTCCTTGCAAGATGCAAAGCACTTTGGTTATCACAAAACAAAATAATGTTCTCTTGTTTGCATTTGAGTTGTTCCAACATCAACTTCAACTACACTGCTTCTTTACTAGCTTGTAGCTACTACATATTTTGATTCTGTTGTTGACATGGCCACAACTGATTGCAGTTTTGAAACCCAGCTCATAGCTCCTTTAGTTAGTGTAAACACATATCCTGTAGTGGATTTACTTTTATCAAGATCACCTGCATAATCAGCATCAACATATCATTGACAGTAAAATCTAATCCTCCATAACATAATGCAACATCTGAGATTCCCTTGATATATCTAAGAATCCTCTTAGCAGTATTCTAATGCTTTTGACCAGGATTCATCATGTATCGACTAACTACTCCTACTGCATGTGTAATGTCTGGTCTTGTACAAATCATAGTGAACATTAAGCTTCCCACTACTGATGCATACGGTACTCAAGACATCTCCATCCTCTCTTCTTCATTGCTAGGAGTCATACTTGAGGATAACTTGAAATTAACAGGAAGAGAGGTATAAATTTACTTACAACCTTGCATTTTGAATCACCGAAAAATCTTCAAATGATTCTTCTGAGAAAGCCAAATCGTCATATTATTTATGTCTCGGTGAATTTGCACCCCTAGAATCTTGTTTGCTAGTCCCAAGTCCTTTATTTCAAATTCCCTAGCCAACTTTGTCTTCAATTCTTTGATATGATCATTACTAGAGCTTGCTACCAACATGTCACCTACATATAACAGTAAGACTATAAAATCATCTATCTCAAGTCTTTTGAAACATGCACAAGGGTCTGCATTCAGTCTGTTGTATCCAAGACTCATGATAAAGAAATCAAATCTCTTATACCAACACCTCGGCACTTGCTTTAAACCATAAATAGATTTGTTCAACATGCAAACCAAGTTCTCTTTCCCTCTTTCTTCAAAACCATCTGGCTGGAGCATATAAATTTCTTCTTCAAGATCTCCATGAAAAAATGTAGTTTTCACATCTAACTGCTCAAGATGCAAGTTAAATGTAGCATACATCACCAAGACTACTAGAACTGTAGTGAGTTGAACCACAAGAGAAAATATTTCGTTGAAGTCAATTCCTTCCTTTTGAGTATATCCTTTTACCACCAATCTAGCACGATATCACTCTACTTGATCTTCACGACTCCATTTGATCTTGTAAACCCATTTATTGCTAATAGGCTTCCTTCCTTGTGGTAGTGATACCAACTCCTATGTCTTATTCTTATATAGAGCTTCAATTTCTTCCTACGTTGCCACCATCTACTAAGATGCATATGAACTATTCATTGTTTCTTGAAGAGTTGATGGCTCTCCGTCCTCAGTTAAAAGATCGTATGCAATATTTCTCGCCATAATATAATCTGAGTGCCAGCTCGGTCCTCTTGTTGTGCGAGTTAATCTCTGAGTATCTGAAATATCAGATTCGACTGTTTTTTACTCCTCGTGCTCTGGTGCAGCTTTAGAAGAATCATTTTGATCAAATTCCCTTTCCACCTATATTGTTGTAGTCCCTGAATTCTCATTTGAAGTGCTAACATCTTCTATTTTCTCTTTATCATTATCTTCCAAGAAAATAACATCTCTGCTGATAACAATCTTGTGGGCAGTGGGATCCCACATATAATACCCCTTTACTCCTTCAGCATATCCCAAGAAAATACATCTTACAGATTTTGGATCCAACTTTGTAGTTTCTTGGGCATTGAACATTATATAGGCAGGACTTCCAAATATATGGAGGTTGGAATAATCCACTGGTTTACTAGTCCACATTTCCATTGGTGTGTTTAACTTAGTTGTAGTTGATAGAGCTCGATTCACCACATAACAGGTAGTGTTGACTGCTTTCGCCTATAATTTCTTATCTAAGCTTACAGTTCTTAACATTGCTCTTGTTCTTTCCAACAGAGTTCTTTTTATCTGCTCTGTTACTCCATTTTGTTGAGGAGTGTATATCATCGTGAACTGCCTTTTGATGCCTTCTTTCTTGCATAATTCATCAAATTCTTTACCAATATATTCTCCTTCATTATCTAAGTGTAAACACTTGATCTTCTTACTAGATTCGAGTTCCACCCGTGCTTTGTAAAATTTGAAAGTTAGAAGCACATCTGCCTTCCTCTTAATAGGAAACATCCAACATCTCCTCGAACAATCATCAATGAATGATACAAAGAAATTTACTCCTCCTAGGGACATAATTGGTGCTTGCCATATATCAGAGTGAATCAATTCTAGAATTTCTTTGCTTTTGAACTTTGATGTATTGAACTTCAACCGATACTGCTTACTTAAAATGCAATGCTCACAGAAGGGTAGTGATACCTTTGTGAGACCTGGAAGTAAATTCTTCTCTGCAAGTATCTTCATTCCTTTTTCTGACATATGTCCAAGGTTTTTATGCCATGTCATTGCAAATTTGTCACCTGGACTAGTCACTGCAAAGGATGCCTCTCCTTCTTGCAGAGTTACTCCCTTCATCATGTATAGATTTGCAACAATCTTCTCTACTTTCATAAATACCAGTGCTCCTTTAATCACTTTCATGATCTTGTTTTGAATCCCAAATCTAAAACTGAGATCATCCAGTTGTCCTATAGATAACAAATTCTTCTTCAAGCCCTCTATATATCGCACTCTTTCAATAGTCTGAGTTGTCTCATCATACATCTTTAACTTCATGGTGCTGATACCAACGATTTTAGAGCTTGATTATTACAGTTGTACGCAGATCCCCCAGAGAACAGATTTATATTGATGGAACCATTCTCTTCGAGAGGTCATATGAAAAGTAGCTGCTGAATCGAAAAGCTATACATCAATAAATCTTCTCTTACCTCTAATAGTCGTTGCCGCTTCACAGACCATTGCACCTCCATCATCTGAAGTATTTGTCGCATTTCCTTAAGGAATAGAATCTTTCTTATTTAGATTCTAACAATCCTTCTTCAGGTGCCTTTTCTTGCCATAATTGTAGCACTTGAAATTCTTCTTACTCCTGGATTTTGATCTACCATTACTATGACTCCCACTTGGGCCATGTTCCACTGATCTTCCTCTCGTCACCGCCAAAGCCTCTGCTTGTTACGAATTTGCCAGCTTGTCTTCCTTAATTTTGCACCCACTCTCTTCTTCCAAAATAGCAACTGCAATATTATCGAAGACTAGAGTCTCTGTGTTGTTCGTTAATTGATGACAAGTTGATCATACGAATCTAGTAAACTTTGGAGTAGAAGTTCTGCACATTCACTTATCTTTATTGTGTGCCCCAATGATATGAGTTAGGAAAATAGAGTATTTAAAATATTTAAGTGCTCCATCACTGAAGTGGACTTCGCTATGCATAAAGTGTATAATTTTCCCATTATAAAAATTTTGTTGTTGAGTGATTTGGCCTCGTATAATTTTGTGAGATGATCCCAAATCTTTTTTACTATTTTCTTCTCCTCTATGCTTGACAACACCCCATCTCCTAGTGCCAGATGAAGATTTGCAATAGCATTCCAGTCCATCTCATGCCACTTATTATCATCTGTGAATGTTATCGGCCTTTCGTTAATGGCTGCTAAATAGTTATCTTTTCTCAAAATAACCTTCATCTTTAACTTCTACAATGAGAAATTACTCCCATTGAACTTTTCAATCTCAAAATTTTGCTTCCATTGCTTCTATCACGAACAGAATTTAGCTCTCACTATTTTACGTGAATAGTACTCATGTGTATGAATAGTACCCATACATATGAATAGTTCGTATATGTGAATAGTAACGTATACGTATGTATGAATAGTACTATACACGTGAATAGTATTGTATACTTGAATTATAGTAACTGCACAGTTTAATACAAAAATAAATGCATGAATAGTTTAATGATCGATTGGGCTCACTACTAGGCCCTACAGAAGCCTCAACATTCCCTGGGGCTACATACTCATCAGTACTCTCCTCCCTTGGTGGAGAGTCAGGTGCAATTGATCCTTGCAATACTCCTCGTGTCCTTCTACAAGGTGGCATCTTACTCCTTCAATGTAAACACTAACTATTAGCTTTACATTTCATTTCAGTCTTAATTCCTACATGTGTGCATGACATGCATGTCACTTAATGCAATCCAATCAATTCACAATGCAATAAGTAATCACATAACATAATAATTCATCCTACTATGCGTTCTAAGCCTAGGAAAAACCTAATGTCTGATACCAAACAATGTTGGACCCCACTTCTGAAGCCCAGCATTCGGAGCCAAAAATTGAAACAATACTTATCCTTGACCCTATCAAACTTGTTTAGGGACAAAAGGCAAAACTTTCTCTATAAATGTCGAATTAAACAATTCCATGGACAGTTCGAAAGAAGACTTCAAGATCTACAACTTTTATGAAGACCTTGAAGACGAATTCTATTATCTGGAAGGTCAAAGATTTGACCAGATGATACAAGATGAACAGTGTACAAAAGAAGCGGAGGGTCAACTATAGAGGAAACAAAAAGTAAACGAATGCGGAAAAGTAGACAAATGCCAAAAAGCATATGAATGCCAAAAAGCAGACGAATGCCATAAAGCAGACGAATGCCACAAAGCAGAAAAATGCCACAAAGCAGACGAATGCCGTAAAGGAGACGAATGCAGAAAAGTAGACGAATGGAGTCAACTTAGGATGAAGCAAATTCTTAAGACGAAATGACGTCATCACAGAAGAAGCGTCTTTACAGACAATACAACTTTACAGAGGAATCATCCTTACAGACGATACATCTTCACAGATAATATGACAACATCACAAACGATATGACTTCATCACAGACAAAGCGTCTTTACAGACGATACAACTTTACAGATGAATCATCCTTACAGACGATACATCTTCACAGATGATATGATGTCATCACAGATAATATGAAATCATCACAAGCAAAGTGTCTTTACAGACGATACAACTTTACAGACGAATAATCCTTATAGACGATACATCTTCACAGATGATATGACATCATCACAGACAAAGTGTCTTTACAGACTGTACAACTTGATACTCCTAAGCACCTCCCCTTCTAAGGACCATGACTTTTGACTCTTATGCCCAAATATTTCACACTATATACCAATAGAAAGCTAGAAAGTTAAGCTACGACTTTCTAGCAGGCAACTTTAACTAATTTTAGCCTAAATTAGTCTAATTTTTCCCCTGAATTTGACACACAATTTCTACACCAAGGAGAGACTTGGATTTTCAAAATGTGCAACTACTAAAGAAACATGCACATACACATGGGGGAACTTTTCAGTTCTAAACTCATTTGCCAAAACCACAAAAGCTCATACATAGCTTTAATTACAAATTTACATTATAAACAAAGGCTTAACACAAAATGCAACCTGTAGAGGATGCTCAATGTTTACATGCTTATGAAGCTATCCGAAATTTATCAAACTCACTTAGTTACAAAAGTTTCTAATATCTTGGAGTTTCTGATGCCTTGCAAGGATTTCTAATCTTCTTGTTCTGCACCTGAGGAGGGAATAGTGGGGTGAGTAATACAGCTCAGTGGATAAAATATTTATAATCACTGGCAATTAACCAAAGTCAAGCATATGTACATGTATACATATATATATGTGTTCGGAAATTTAAGCATTCATTAGTTTAGCTTAAAACTCATAACATTTAACACTCAAAATGATTCATGCTTGACAATTCAATTACGCAATGCACAAACAAATGGCTCGAGAGTTTCGTGGAACAAAATAGAGAAACCAAAGTTTACTCTGTGAACAAAACGAGTCCAATTTCTCAGGATCTCGTGGCCTTAAGCGGGCAGCCAGGAGAAGGCTATGGGTCAACGTGCACGTGACTAACGAAACGAGTTTCTCTCTTGCTCAAATAAATCACATATTCATTTCATGCTCAAAACATTTTATCGAATGCTTTCATACTTTTCATGTTTCTTTTCTTCTCACTTAATTCAAAATGTTATAATCTATTTCAAGGTATAACATAATTACAAAGCATCATGCATTGCCAATTAGTCATAATAATTCAAGCAAATCTATTTCAAGATTTAACATACACACACATAAGCCAGAATTTGCCCAATCACACAATAACTATAAATACATTACCCACCTAATTAGCTTGCAGAAATCTAAGTCAAGCTTGCCTTTCCCCTTGCTCTTAGGTAGGATTCCCTTGGTTTCCTAAAACAACCAAGGTTTCATTCAAAACAACATTCCAATAAGTTATAAACTTCAAAACAAAGAAATCGTAAAATTTCCACAAACATAAAATTAACTCAAATTTAACCTACCTATAACCCATCAAGGTTAGAAAAACCTAGGATCTAGTTTAGAAATCCATAAAAACCCATCTAGGGTTTCTCTTTTTCTTCCTACACAACTCATCTCTCTCTCATATCCCTTTTGTTTTTCTACTAAGCAAGAAGAAAGATGATACTTACCTTAGAAGTTTGATTTCTTCCTCTACCCACAATTTCTTCTTCCTTTCTCTCCTTTCTCCATGATTTTTCCTTCTCTTCTCTCTTTTCACATTTTTCTCTCTTCCTTCTGTCTTTGGTTCTCACGACACCCTCTATTATCTTCTTATCTTTCTTATTTCAAGCCTCATCTTCAGCCTAATCTTCCAAAATTACCCCTCATTTACTTAGCCTTTCCAAATTTGTCCTTCTTTTGTTTTATCTAAGTCTACTAACTCTCTTAACCCCTTAAACACCATATTAATTCCAACTTAATTCTAACACTTCATTCTAACTTCTAATTTCTAAGTTCTATTCATACTTGTTAATTTGATGACTCAACTCTAAAAATAATGAAACAATAAATCACTAATGAATAAAAAAATAAAAAAATTTAGGCTCCAACAGCTTGTCCTCAAGCAAATAAAACAACAAACACAGGACACACAATTCAATAATGAGACCAAGGTTTCAACTTTATGAAATAAATTTAATTTAAAACACAATCATTCAAGTTATATCAAATCATTAACATGCAAAATCTATGTCTAACGGATTTGAACTAAATATACATATTAATCTAGATCCATGTATTAATTTATTTATCCTTTTCAATTGCACACACATATTAATAATTCTTTGGTCATTCAAACTTTGTAACTACTCCTAAGCATGTTTTCATGAAAAGTCAAGTTATTACAAGTTTGGTAGGTTTTTATTAGAAAACACACATTTTTGTATTATTATTAAACAAAGACCTAGTTTTTTACTCAGAGTCAAACATTGGTGATAAATGTCGATCTGGATACTCGACTAAGTCAATTTTTAATTAAGCTGTTTGGTTGAAATGTCATTATGGCCTTTTGACGCAGAGGCACACATTTGTGATACGTTTCAATCCGACTACTCAGCTACATCACGTTCTCAACTGGCTACTAGCTCTATTCATAACCCGAAGGCCAACAAAATAGTAATTTATTTAACATTAACAAACACACTATTTTTTAAATTTTTATTTAATGTCTGCCTTGTTGCTTTACTTACTCATTTCCATGAAAAAAAATACTAGCAAAGCTACTTAAGTCAAAAGACCTCAAATTATGATTGAAAGTGACAATTTAGAGGGTTAAAACTTAACACTAAATCCTAATTAAGTTGCATATTTAGCCAAAGAATCCATAATTCACTAATTTTGCGAGATAATCAATCAACCCAATAACCTAATAGCCATTGGCACAGTCACATGTCTTCCCGATTTTATTTGGAAAAGAAATAACCTAACTACAAAATCTATATACCTAAAAAACAAGGGAAATGACATCAAATTAATAGACCATGGGTTGCCTCCCATGCAACGCTTCTTTTAACGTCGATAGCTTAAAGCTCTTCTTGCACTCAAGGTGGATCGAATAAATTGTATAATGGTAGTGCAGTCATTGATCTTACAATTGGCACATGAGCTACCATGCCCTGGATTCCACTCTACCTGTAACATCCCATTAACTGCGGGGAGGCAAAAATAGTAAATATGAGTGATCAATGAGAGATTAGAAATGCATTTTCATGCTCATGCATAATATGTCATACACATACACGTGAATAGTGAAATTTTTGCACATGAAAATAATTGTACATACATTCATAGATAATTCCGGGTATAATTGAATTGAGTTGTGATTTTTGAGAATTTTGATTTTATTTATATTGAAAATTTTATTGATTAGTGGAATTGTTGTATTTTTGAATTTTTGTGAATTTAGGAATAATTTTCATAAATTGTTGAAAAATAGGAAAAAGGAATCAAAAGAATATTGGAGATAATTGGATGTTAAAGATGAGAATAGAAGAAATTAGTTCAAAAGGAACTTGGTTAGAGTTTGGACATAAGGAAAATGACAAGTGTCAATAACTTAATAAGTTGCCTTTATAATTTTGTCTGAGAGTGAGTTATGATCTTAGAAAGTTAAAAAGGACTAAGTTATATGTCTAAGTGTTATTTCGTAGTCACCTTCTTCAATTTTCCTCCCAATACACAGAGTTTTTCATCAAATACCTTCTAAGAGTTTTCTTTGTTTTTTCATATCCCATATGACTTCCATACTGCTAATTGTGTCTTCTACCCTAAGAAAAACTAGAAGCTGGTCATATTATAAAGTGCAATATGTGAATTTGTATGGAGTTTAGAGCTTTGGAGTAGTTGCAGATCCTGGAGTTTTTAACAAGTATTGAGTAAATCCTTTAGAGTTATAGATTTATGAAATAAATTTGATGAATTACTGTCATCTGCATGAACATGGGATTTACGTGTATATTCATGAATACAGTGTAAATTAGATGGGAAAATATGGATATAGTTTTATTTAGTATTTGATGGATTATTAGTGATCAGGTGATGTAAAAATGATTTTTGGATATAGTCGTCTAGTTTCGTCTGACCTTTCGTTTGGGATCGTCTTACCCTATCGTCTAGTCCAATTTTGACCCTCTAGATGACCAAATCTCTCTTTAATTCTTCATTAAAATTTTAGATCTCGAAGTCCTCTTTGAAACCATCCTAAGAAGATATTAATCCGAAATCTCTAACGAAAGTTATGCCAATTTTCACAAATCCTCTGACCTTTCGTCTTGGATCATCTATCGCCTAGTCCAATTTTCTAGGTCTTCATGAAAGTTATAGATCTCAAATTTCTCTTTGAAACCGTCCTAAGAAGCTCTTAATCTAACATCTCTAGTGAAAGTTATGTTAATTGTCCCAAATCGTCTGACCTTTCGTCTGGTTTCGTCGAACCTTTCGACTAGGATCGTCTTACCCTATCGTCTGGTCCACCCTGTAGACGACAACATCTCTCTTCGAGGTCTTCATGAAAGTTGTAGTTCTAAAAGTTCTCTTTGAAATCGTTCTAAGATGATCTTAATTCCACATCCATAGAGAAAGTTATGCCAATTGTCCCGAAACATGTTTAATATGATTGAGGACAAAATATTGTTTGATTCTTTCGGCCATAACTTTGTTATCCAACCTCAAAATGAGATTATTTTCAATTTGGAGTAAACTAGAGATATATGCTTACAAATTATTTGAAGAAGTCAAATTGTGATTCAGTCTCTAAGATGTTCAATTTCTAGATGGAATTTATGTATAGTATACTGTTTTAGATAAGAACAGTCCAAAAATATTTGGGGTACAACTTTCGGATTTCTAAACCAAATTGAATGATTTTGGTGTCATTAGAAACTTAAGATATGTAAGAGAAATTTTCTAGAAGAGAGTATGACCAAATTACATCATTTTTCACTTTCTAATTGAATGTGAACAGTAGACTCGAAAGAGTGTCTTGGAAAAATCTGAAAGTAAGCCAATGAGAAATGAATTATGATTTTAATGGTGCTAGTGAGGTATAAACCTAAGTATCAATTATACTTAGATGAGATTTGATATGGGATCGATTTTGTGATGATACTAATGGATAAATACCCGGGATTATCATGAATATGCATTGTACATATTTCATTGCATACATGTGCATTGTTAAACATTTATACTTGTGCAAATTGTGATATATGTGTATGTTATTTGATATAGAGAAGCAACTGGAACCTCAACCTCTAGACGTTGCCAAAACTTCTAGGCATTAACTTCGGGAGCAACTTGTGAGTAACCTAGATGGTTTTTCTCAATTATTGTTTGCTTAAATTGTGTTTTGAATGATAAATGAATATGTTTGATTGTTGAATTCTGGACAATGAAGGTCCGATGACTATGATATGTGAATGTATATTAAAGTGCTACTTAGATGTGAATGTGACGAATTATATGCTTCATAATATGATTGATTGTGACAGATGCATTCTATAAATGAATGCACAATTAGATAATGACAGTTGTGACCAGAGTAGTCACCGAAAAAGAGCTTAAAGCTCAGATTGTGAAAAAGAGCCTAGAGCTCAGAAAGTGATTAAGAGCCTAAGACTCACTATGTAAAATGAGCCCTGTATCCTCATCGGATAAGGGACAGTTATCAATAAGCCCGATATCTAAAATAGATACGGGACAGTTTAGGCACTCGATCACAACCACGTAATAATTAGAAAAGAGTCTCATGAGCATTTCATATGCATTTTTTTAAGTATGCTTGATTGATTGAAACGCAAAATTGCCTATGCTTAAGTGAAAATGTGATATGTAATTAATTATGTGAAAATGTGAATGTATGTTATGTGAAATGATGTGTTGCATGAATTGAGTGAACCATCGATGATGGTTACCTTATTGAGTTCATAAAACTCACCAAAATTGCAACGTTGACTTTTCAGGACCGAGAGACGGAGAGATAACTCTAGCTACTGAGAGACTCTATCAGCAGTGTAGACTGGTGATTTGAGAAGGGAAGTCACGGCTTAAAGGTCGGTTAGTTGAAAGACACATTGTAAACCTTTGGGTTCTTATGAAATGAAATGAGGAAATTTTGGGTTTTAAAATATTGTGAATTTCTAAATGATGTTCACAAGAGAATAAGATATATGATGCCATATTAAGTGAATGTAGTGATTGAAAGTAGCTCGCCCCTATCGTAGGATATGTACCGGAATGACCTCCGCAGGTCCCAGTGTGTACCCTACAGTAAGGGGGCACTATAACAAATCCTGGAGTTTTTAACAAGTATTGAGTAAATATTTTAGAGTTATAGATTTATGAAATAAATTTGATGAATTACTAT
>JANIHZ010000006.1:20652365-20662738 GCA_027478365.1 Erythroxylum rufum | reverse complement strand
ATCATAGCAGGCCCATGGACACAGGCCCAATGACACGTTAAAGAGAAAATTACTATTGACATCAAATTAATCGGGGTGTGTTCACAATTATGTTTATTATGCTAGTCTATAATTATAATAAAAGCCTATCATAGGAGTGACAGGACACTCGTGTACGTGCGAGCTTTACAACAAGCAATGGCCTATTAAAGTTTGTGATAATAGAGTTACGTAACCAGATTTAATTAATTATTATCCGCTGGATGCACCCAATTAAAAAGATAATGAATGTGCCGCGGAAGGCATTAACCGAACACACAGATGACGATGTTGTTGGGCTGCATGAAAGCTCACGCATGTGTGCAGACAATCTTGCAAAGAAGAGCATACATGTATCTCTATCAATACACGCAAATATATTGTTTCGGCAGTGACCTGGACTTCAATTAATTGGAGTTATCAAGTGCCTTAAAACTGACTTAATCTGAAACTTTAATGGAGGTAAAATTTTCGTTTTGCTCTACATCTTATACTTTTGAGCAATCGTATGATGAATAGTGAGAATATGGGTCTATTGTTATTCAAACCTAGCAGAATCATTTATTCTTCCAGTGCATTTACTGCTTCTGTTTTCTTTTGACTTTTTGAAGCAACTCCAATTGAATGCTAGTGACTTTCTTTCGTGCTGTCCTTACCTGGGCATTAAAGAAGGTGATCGCCAAGAAGACAAAAAAACCAAACTCCGGAGCTTGAAACACAGGAGGAAGGAGTAGTTACTTTTACACACGGAAAAGGAAATCCTTGAAAGAACATACAGTACTAACTTGGAAACACGAATCCACCAAACATTCCATTGCATTCAATTTCATGACCTAAGCTGACATAAACCGCACGTTCATCGACAAGGCCCTATCCGCTCTCTAGCTTCCAACTTCTTAAACTGGGTTGCGGCCATATGTCGGCCTCAAGATACACTCATGCCCGACATGAGGCTTGTTAAAAGGGGGACAAGTACAACCCATTCCCTACGCTAATTTAAATCCCTTTCTGTACAACTATTATAGGAATATTTACATTCACATTTATATAATGGAGATTATTCTAGAAAAAATTCATGATAGTGTCCTAAACTAAAGGGATTTGGTCTCCTATTAATGACGGGTGGATGTCTACATAGGGCTGACATAATTACGATTTGTACGTATATCTTCTCAGCAACTTCTCAAACTATAGAATTGGAAACTTTCATGGGAAATTGGAGAACTTTCAAAAGTCAATGTTCGTGTGACTATTTTTACTTTCAGATTTGGGGTGAAAGGAAAGCGGAAATTCGATAAAACCAAAAGCTTGATAATAAAGAAGACATGCTAAACTGCATAAAGGTTAGTGATACTATGGATCGATGAACTGGGACGCACTTTATTAATTAGTTTCAACATAGGTCAGTATCTAAAACTGCTTGCTCGAGAGATTTTGCGTACAAAAGCTTGATTAATTAATCATATGAGTGGTAAATCCAGCATATATGGGCAATGATCGATCTTGGAATTTCTCAAAGGTAAATTATTTTGCTCTTACCTGATGAGGTCAATATATATCACTTGTGATGTGACTTAATAAGTAACTTCCAAAGAAGCTGCAGAATCATTAACATACCACACAGATGGAAGTGGATAGATTACATTAATTACTTCTATAAAAGATGTGGACACCACAACTCGATCATAATATTGTCAAGTCATTGCAATTTATTTTAATTGTGATATATGAATGCATCTTATGTGAATCTCTTTCTTGCGTAGTTTTTCCTATTTTTTTTTATATCAATCTTAGGAATTATAGTTTCAAACCTCTAATTAAAAGCATGGAAAAGTTAATTAACCTAACGTTTGAAAACCAAGCAAAGTTGGTGGAACAGGGAAATGAAAGAAATCTAATTAATTAAGAAGGTGAGTGTGTACGTACCTCTGTATTCGTGGGCTGTCCAACTTTGAAAAGATAGGTGAAGGCATTGGTCTAAATCATAACCAACACGAGGTCGCAATGGAGGAGACACTTTGCCCTACTATTTATTTCTTTTGTGGGTACTTGACCACTAGCTGGAGTCTCATTTTGTATTCACTAATTAAATTATCTGCAATTTAACCTTCAGAATGCTTTTCAGTGCAATTCAATCCTAATAATGTTGTCTCAGTTTCGTAAAAGTACCACATTTTATTCTCAAAACAAGTCACTATGCATGGGATCTTTTACTTTTTTGTGCCTTTCTAAAAGGCTTCTCCTTTCAGATCATTTTTTTTTCTGCAGTTGTACACAATTTCAGAGAACAAGAGATTCAGTGACACTTCGTGTGGACCAAGGAGTAATAGTAAACAAATAATAGTGGAGTGAAGCAGATAAAGGGAGGTTCTCGGTTGATTTTTTGTGTGTGGTTTATAATGAAAAAACAGGAAATTATGGCAAGTTGATTACAAGGGAGTGTGGATACCATTGTTGGAGGTGATTTGTCTTGAAAAAGAGAATAGGCTATAATTCAAATGGGGTATCAGCCAGTGAAATTTGTGACCACCGCTTACGTATCATAGTTGTGAGGCGGTATAAGAATTGAATGTTGTGGGGATTGGGAATCAATATGGGTAGTTAATGGACCAATTCATTTGAGTGCAGATCTTTTCATCAGGAAGGCCCTTATGTTATCACTGGACCAAGCTGTCTTCGGGTGAGTAGACAACAAAGTTTATAGCCCAGAAACACAACGTTCGGCTTTGCAGCCGCCGCGATTCATTGAGTCCTCACTGCCCGTATAAGAAACCATAAAATTTTCTCGATTCTCGACACTATCTGCTTTTGGTGAGTTATACCTAATATTTTAAAAGTTGGACAAAAAGTTAAAATGACAATGCTAAAAATTTAAGGTTTATAAAATTCAATTAGACCGTCAATCAATAAAAAATTTAAATAAACTTAAAATTTTAAAATATATTTTGAGATTCTTATATGTTTTGTAAGGCGTGTGACTACTGCTAGAAACAAGGTAATTTATCCCATAGATATCAAATGCTTTTATCTTCAATCCTTGCATGTGAAAAATTTGATGTATGAGGCATTTACTTTATGAGACCATTTCCTTCTTCTTTTGGTTTTGTTTACATTTTATTGGCTATAGATTATGTTTCTAAATTTGTGGAAGCTAAAGCCATGAGGTATGACGATTTTAAAGTTGTTGCATAATTTGTTAAGTATAACATTTTTGCTAGGTTTGGAACACCGTGGGCATTGATTAGTGACAATACTCATTTTTGCAATCGATTGGTAAGAAATCTTTTGAAGAAGTATCATGTCACTCACAAGGTGTCTACGACCTATCATCCATAGACAAATGGGCAAGCAGAAGTGTTAAATAGAGAAATTAAGTAGTGTCAAATAGAGAAATTAAGTCGATCTTTGCGAAACTGGTGAGCCTAAATCATAAAATTGGAGCCAATGACTTGATGATGTTATTTAGGCATATAGAACTGTGTGTAAGACATCGATTGGCATGTCTCCATTCCGACTGATTTATAGAAAGCCATGTCATCCTCTAGTGGAAATTGAGCAAAAAGCTTTCTAGGCAATCCAACAATCCAATATGAAGATGGATGAGGTGGGTGAACAAAGGAAATTGCAATTGCAAGAATTGGAAGAGCTTAAGCTTGATTCTTACGAGAATGCAGAAATTTACAAGGAAAAGACAAAGCTAATTCATGATAATCCCAAGTAAATTATGTTCCTGTTGGATTAGACCTTTTGTCGTTACTAATGTGTTTTCCCATGGTGTAATTGAAATTAAAAGCCTACAGATGAACAAGTAGTTCAAGGTCAATGGTCATCGATTGAAATCCCTTCTATGAAGGATTCTAAGTGGAAAATATGGAAGTGATGGGGTTAGAAACCCTCATTATGAAGATTGAACGACACTTGCGTCGAGCCAATGACATGAAACAAAGGCATTGCTTGGGAGGTAGCCCAAGTGAAGTTTGTTTTTTTCATTTACATTCTCGTATTTGTTAGTCCACGTACCCAGTGTAAAAGGCTCCCCACTTTGTGGAGGTCTGGAGAGGGTCATAATGAACGCAGCCTTCCTTTTGTATTTTACAAAGAGGCTATTTCTGTGACTTAAACCTGTGACCTTATGGTCACAAAAGAGCAACTTTACCAGTTGTTCCAAGGCTCACCCTCTTGTTGTTTATGTTAAATGCTCCATTTCTTACATTTAATGTTACATTAGGGACAATCTAAGTTTTAAGTGTTGGGGTGGGGGTCTTAGTGTTCATGCACATTTTGAAGCTTGTTTGTTGCGTCTCTTAGGTGTTTTAAAAATCAATCAAACAAAAAAAAACATTTTCTTTTTCTATTGCTCTTAAGATTACATAGTCATAATTAAAGAGTGACCTGACTATAAAAATTTATAGCAACCTGAGCATATACTTTTACTCTTCTGATTGGCTAATATATATTATCTCTAGAAGAGTAATGACTAATGGTATAGATAATCTAGTGAGATTTTGAGCCTTTATAGACTGACATCTCAATATCAATCTATTGAGATTTGTTTACCTTTTCTTTTAATAAGCCATCATGAGCTTTGTTTACCTTTTCTTTTTATGCTATCCACATTACATGCCTTAAACCTAACCAAATGTCCTAAGTTTTAAAGCTAGTGCAACATTTGTCGATTGTTGATGATTGCAGATATACAAAAGTATAAGTGTAGGGGTGTGCGTATATATGGTTATAATTATTGGAATGTCATTTATCTCTCGTCAATGAATTCTAAATATTAATATAGCTTCTTTCAATTTTTACAACAATTTTCAATTAAAAAAAGAAAAGCAAAAGCAAAAGAAAATAAAAGAAAGAAAAATATGTTTAAATAAAAGTATCAAGGAGAAAATGCATTTTTTTTGCAAAGTTATTCATGATTAGTTTTTCCTCCTAAAATTGTATGGAATGGGTGATTTAAGTATGATGCATATTAGGTAGATGTTGTTTTGAAGGATCACCACTTATGGTTATAATGTATTGTTTGTCATCAATTGTATGAGTGATTCCTTCTAATTCTTTGTGCTTTATGATGATTGTGGTGTGAGATGTTGCTTTTATATTGAGTGTTCTTCTTGCTTCACGAGCTTTGATGGCTTTTGTGCTACATTACTCAAATACAGCTCACCTTAACCCTTTCCATATTACAATCTTAGAAACTTCCTTTGATTTATGATTATACATGTGAATCTTAGCGGTGGAGAAATGAAATGAAATGATATGCAAAGTTGTAAAATATCTTGATCATGAATGGTGTTTAACTGCACCTATAAATCTATCTTATTCTTAAACACATCTTGTCAAATTCTACCCTTAGGTTGCTCAATATCTGAAGGCAATGATTATTGATTAATCACGAGTAGAGGCATTTAATATTAAGTTCATGATGTGGTTTTGAAAGTTATTTCTTTTTACTTATGGCTATCTATTCTTAGGAAATGTGGGAAAATAAGTAAGTGTTTTGGTTTGTGACTTTGATTTTGTTATTTTGCCCAAAGGACAGTCAAAAGCTAAATGTAGGGGAACTTTATATGTGTTTAATTGTTTATACATTTACTTCACAACACTTAGTAATTAATGATATGAAACGCTTAAGAAACTCATTTTGGTTTTAGGCACAACTTAAAAGTTCAAGAGTTGAAATTAGTTAAAAGCACAATCTACTAACCATTATCTTGATTTCAAAATTATAGTAAATATGGGATAAGAAAATGCAAGACATAAAAATCCACCATGTAGTGCAAAATGCACAACCATGCATCCACTTGCACGACTGTGCATCAACTTGCATGATCGAGCAAGTCGATGCACTTGATGGTGATTGGAATTTTTTTATTTTCCATGGTCGTGCATCCAATCGCATGACTGTGCACTATTTTGAATGATGCATTTTTATTGGTTTGTATAGTTGGATGCATAGGTGAGCACCCAACGGTGCATATGCCTAGAAACCTAGTTTTTACTATAAATTGACATTTTGAACAACCAAAGAGGGCGAAATCATTTTGGAGGCACGAGAAAGGGTAGAAAAATTACCTCTTTGGGATCTATAGAGGCTTATCTTCCTTATTCTGGTTCGGAGGTGCAATCAATGCCGTGGATCACATTTGAGCATATTGTCATTGTGTATTGTTAAATCCTTCTCTTTTTAGGGATTGTTTGTGTTATTTTATGTTTATTAACTTGGGTATTTGTGTAAACATGATCTGAATGCATTCATTAGATTGCTTTTATGTAAACCATTGCTAGAATCTCAAATACAGTACGTAATAGTTGTGTTTTAGATTCATTTGTGGCAACTAATGACATTGAATCATTAGGGATAATGTAAAATAGGTTAAATGACCTAAGCTTGTGTCGTTGTTACCTATAATGGTTTGTTTTCCTTATTTGTAATGCAACTGTTTGGACTAAATCTAGAGAGATTGTTCTAGGTTTACTTAAAGAGCCTATTTTGATTAAACATGATATAAGGGAAAACTAGGGTTAACAGAGCTTGTTGTTAATCTATGATCAATATTTTCTAAGAGAGGTGTGAAAATAATAATACAATGAAGTATGCTTATTTATGTGTAGGTTGCGATTCAACCGAGAACCAGGTTCCAAAATCATTCACCAATTCTCTTACTTTTATGACGTTTAATTTGATTTGCTTTCATAAGTTAAATTTTATTTTGTTTTCCTAATTGCATCAAACAATTTTACTTTGTTTTCCTAATTGCATCAAACCAAACCCCCCTTATACATATAAATATAATTTACAAAAGTGTTTTGATTTAATCTCTATGGGATCAACCTAGACCCATCACTAGCTATAGTTTAAGTTTAGTTATTTTGTTGTAGTGTTACGACATACTATCAAAGGGCTTATTCCTTGAATATTTGTAATTATCCATCCAATAGCTTTCTTGTGCTCTCTTAAAACACGAAACAGTTTAGTTTCCTAGTCAAAAGTTAAAATTGTACAAATAATAATTGGAAAAGTTTGATTTTTTTTTGCAAATATGCATACATTAAGTAAGTGGGTAGTGGTTTCAACTCCACATCGGGTACTTGTACATCAGAATATAGCCTCTAGTAAGATTCAGGTAATTGTATGGAAACAATTTCATACCTTATAGGAGAGGTTTTCAAAGAATACAAGGTAGCTTCCATCTCAATTAGCTCCTCTCCTAACTTAACATCATTAATGGATTCTAGCTCTAGTTGCTTAGTCATAGTTGATTCTAATTGATCTCTACAATTTAATTTAAACATTTCCTTTACTAAGAGATTGATCACATCAATAGAGGAAACATAATGATCATCTTGAGGATATTTTAAAGCATTAAAAATATTGAAATAAATTGCTTTCTTCAAATTCTATTATGACGGTGCCTTCACAAATATCTATTTTAGTTTGGGTAGTGTTAAGAAACGGTCTCCTTAATAAGATAGATATATGATTATGGGAGGTTTCCTTATTCATATCCACTATATAAAAAACTGCAAAAAACACCAACTTATTCACCTGCACCAGAACATCCTTAACCACTCCATCTGAGTAAGCATTAGTACGATTAGCTAATGGTATGATAACATTGGTCTCTTTTAAAAGGCCTATATTTAAAGAAGCATAGATAGAGTGAGGTGTAACATTGATTGATGCTCCTAAACCTAGTATGGATCTTTTAATTATAGTGTTATTAATCTTACAAGGAATGGTAAACATACTTGGAGGTGATAAACTATTAAGTACTATGTTTTTATCCCCATATTGAGTGTGTTTTGGTTGTTATTTGAGAGTTTTACATTGTTTTTGGTCTTTATTTTATTCTAAGTGTGTTTTTAGCAATGATTAAAAAACCAAAACGGTTTTGCTTGTTCAACCATGAAAACCTTAAACCGGCCTACTTCTTAGTTCGATTTTCAATTTTTGGTTTGATTACTTTAATAATCTTTGTTATTAAATAAATTAATTTATTAATTAATCAATCAATTTTTGTAAACTAATCAAATTTTATAAACAAAAATAAATAAATAAATTTTAATTTAGCAATCATCTTTTTTAATTAAAATTCAAATTATTTGATGTGTGAGGACATTTTTCTTCAATTAGATTTCAATTTCTTCAATTTTATTCAATATTTTACTAATTTTATAATGGTCTAATACTGATCGGATATTTTAAACTTTAAATCTTTTATCTTAACAATTTAACTTTTGATTTGATTTCTAAAACATTAGTTTGTAGGTTTTAATTGCCTTTATAGATTAAAATGAGAAGAATTTAGGCAAAATTATAGAATAAAACACAAAATTGGAGTTATTTGGAGATACATGCCTGTGTGAAGATGTACAAGCTTGTGTGAGTAATGTATATGGTCATGTAAAGGGATCATATAAGGTATTGTAAATGTGTAAACCTTTAAAAATGTTATTTTTACCTATGTATAGATATATGCCCAAAAAAGTAATATACATAGCCTTATCTCTTGCCCATGCAAGTAATTGAGAATGTTTAAAGTCACAATAATAAATAAAATTTAGATAAACTATCACTCACATAGCCATGTGACTGACCATGTATAATCAAGAAACTATGGTTTTGCAATATAAAAGGTAATTATGAAGAGGAGACAAAAGAAAAGGATTAGAGTTAGAAGTTACAACAAAAGTTGGAGTTAGAGACACGATTCTGAAACTAAGGTAAGGAAACGCAAAGATTTCTTCAAGAGATCCGATAGAGAGCATCCTTTCATCAAAGACTCAAGGAGGATTTCATTAAATAAAAGGGGGATATACATATCTAAGCATTATTTTCTTTCTGATTTTTTTTCTTACTTTTGATGTTTGTTTCAGTTTTTATATTTAAGAACCAAGTTTGTTTAGTTTCTAGGTAGGATGAACCCTAAGTTAGGATGGATCCTATGATTTGATACTTCATTTAATGCAATTTGATTGATTGATTCATTGAGATTCAATTATATGTTTCTATTCTTAAATTAATATGTCTAGGATAGTTCAATGTTTGATTTCATATAATTGAGATTGAGAAATCCTCTTGTATGAATAGATCTACCAAAATTGGAAGGAGTTGTATGTAAACTAAAAGATAGGTTGGCATAAATCCTCTAGATTATGATCAAATTTAATAAAGAAATTCACGAATTCAGTAATGCAATCTTAGAGATTTTAACTAGAAAAAGGTTTTAGTTAATCAACTAAGGATTAGTTGTTAATAGTTTTGAGAAAGTTATTAACGTACGATCAAAGGTTCCATGGTCTGGTGATTAATAATTAAATTGCATAATAAAAGGTTAATAATTAAGAGATCTTATAGGGATTTATTACTTTGGTACTATTTAATTGATATTGGATTAATCTTTATATTATATTTGTCTTAATTCATTATTATGCTTATTTTTAGTTTAGTTTAGTTTTAAATTAAATTATCATCTTATTCAATGGAAACAAACAGGGACCTTTCTTGGAACTTGAAACGTATGTTGAGCTTGATGAATCAGTTATATCTATGGATAAAACATCAATTGGGGAATGGGAACAACATTTGGTTATGGTATGATAACTAGACAAATTTTAACCCTTATTTGGAGAAATGATATTATGAATCTAACAAATAGAATCACCATTGATTTAAAAGTTTCCTTTCTCATTAAACATGGAGAATGGTCTACAAACTTCAGAGGTTTCTCCTCTATAGCAACTTACTTTCCTCAACTTTAACATTGGCAAAAAGAGGATAGCATTGCATGGAATCTTAAATATAAGGGGATCTTCACAAATAAATCCTGTTATATAATGTACTGAACATGTTTAGGAGATGTTACCTGGTATGATTTACTTTGGAGGCACTCTCTGAACCCCAAAGCCTCTTTAATCACTTGGATTGTGATAAAAAATAGAATTAGAACTAAAAATAAATGATTTGGAGCTTATGATATAATATGTGTGTAACACCCCACTCTCGTAAGACACATACCTGACATCTATGGTGATATCCGAGTACTTACCTCGCAAGAGTGGCATGCTAGAATGATCAATCAATAAAAATTCATTACAAAACTTTTGTTTCTTTAAAACAAGGTACACGTAAGCAGAAAATGACTAATCAAATCGGGCCCATAACATATAAAAACACTTCCATTTGCAAGTTACAAATATTACAAACAACCATAATTTGGGCCCATTTTAGATACAAAACACTTGAAACCATAAAGTCATTTCATTATTAAGACATTTACAAACACTTTGTACAATTCTTGCTGAACATAATTCAAAAATAAAATCACTGAAGACATGTGCAGGTGCAA
>JANIHZ010000006.1:20520271-20534215 GCA_027478365.1 Erythroxylum rufum | reverse complement strand
TATGAGGACATGACTTTTAAAAAAATTATAAGGGTATGAATATTATATATCTTAGTATTTTATTGAATATTCTTATAAGAATTTAGATTTTATAAAAGTCATGTTCACTTGTACTGTTTCATCATCTATGAAAATTTTATACAACTCTTTCTATTTTTTTTTCATTTAAGGGAAACATTTTATTTCTAATCTATCACTACATAAAGGGTAAAATTGACTTTTAATAGTTAAAATTTTGGCTGATTGATGAAAACACTCCTACATAGGAGCGTTTTCATCAATGGTTGTTTATGTTAAATCAGTTATTGGAAGAGCTACTCACCAAACAGCTTTCATAGCTGTTTGAAAAGTCAAACAGCTGATGACAACCAATCAACTAAAAAAATAGCTGATTGTTTGTCTACCAAATGAAGCCTTTCTCTTTTTCTATTGTTTTTAGGACTATATAGCCATGATTAAAGAGTGAATTGACTAGAAGAATGCATGGTAAATTGAGCATGTACTTTTACTCTTATGATTGGTCAATATGCATTATGTTTAGAAGATTAGTGACTAGTGTTAGACATAAATCAGTGAGATTTTGAGCTTGTATAAACTGACACATTCATATCAATCTCATTGTCTTTTGTTTATGTCTGACCTTCATGACATGTATATCCTTACTTTGCTTTGATTTTCTATTCAATACCACATTTTTATCACATGCATTAATGTGGAAATGATACAAGCATTCTTTATTTTATAAACTACATTAGCCAGATAGCCTACCCATTGATATGAATCTTCCCTTTGTTAAACCTCTTGAGCTTTAGTATCATTTCTTTTTGTGTTAACCACATTACATGCCTTAAACCTATCCAAATGTCCTACCCAAGCCTTAAAGCTAGTGGATCATTTTTTAATTGTTGATGATTTTGGGTGTACAAAAATATAAGTGTGGGGGTGTGAATATGTGTGGGTTGTCTATGATTCTTGTGATGTCATTTTTTGTCTTATCCATGAAATTCTCACGTTAATATAGCTTCTTTCACTTTTTATATAAAAAAAAGAAGAAAAGGAAAAGGAAAAAGGAAAAAGGAAAAAGAAAAGGAAAAGGAAAAGGAAAAGGAAAAGGAAAAAAAATATGTTTAAATAAAATTATCAAGGAGGAAATGCAATTGTTTTGAGTGTACCCATGAATTTACCATATTTAAACACATTTGTCGAAGTCTACCTCTAGATTACTCGATTTTTAAAGGTGATGAATATTGATTGATCATAAGTAGAGGCATTGAATGTTAAGTTCTTGTCATGTTTTTGAAAGTTAGTCCTCTTTTCATATGATTATCTATTCTCGGAAAATATGAAAAATGAATAAATGTTTTGGTTTACGACTTTGATTTTGATGTTTTTCCCGAGGATGATTAAAAGCTAAGTGTGGGGGAACTTCATATATGCTTACTTGTTGATACATTTAATCCTTGACATTTAGTGATCGACGTTTTAAAATAATTAAGACATTCATTTTAGTTCATATTTGATTTTAGGTACAATTTGAATTCATAATAGCTAAAGTGAGTTGAAAGCACATTCGTTAAGGCGTCTTCTTGAGATGCACACTTAATTATCTTCATGGAACAAGAAGGAGAAGGATTAGAGAAAGAAGAAGAGGGATTAGAGAAAAGAGAAGATAAGAAAGTGCATAAAATGAAGAGTATAAGCCATGACTAATAGCCCACAACCATGACAAATAAGTCATGGGCGTGACTAATAGCTCATAGCCGTGACAGTCATCTCAAGCCTATGACAAATTTGTCATAGGCGTGACACCTATATCACACCCATGCAAGGGAGGCTCATAATCGTGAGCCTTAACTAGGACATTCATAGTCGTGTCATCAAGTCACGCCCGTGACTTTTGCCACCTGTGTCCGAACCCTAGTTTTCAATATAAATAGAGTGTTGATAGCAAAAAAGGTACGAATCGTTTTAAGGGTTTATAGGTTTTGAATAACAACAGAGAGCTTGCTATTTTAGAGACCCATGGAGGCCATGGAGGGCTAAGCTTCCCAATGTCGGTTCAAAGGTGATATCGATGTCAAAGAACACGGTTAAATATATCTTTCATTATGTTTGTTTTTCTTTCTCTCTTAGAGATTAATTATGTTATCCTATGTTTATTGTTTGGGTTTTGTGTAAGAATGATCTTAATGCGTTCATTAGATTGTTTTATTACGAACCCATTGCTAGAATCTTTAATATAATCGATAATCATTATGTTAAGATTTATTAGTAGGTACTAATGGTGTAGAATCATTAGGGATAATGTAACCTTGGTTAAATGACCTAAGCTTATGTGGTTTTTGCCTTGATATAGTTGTCCGATTAAATCTAGAGAACTTGTTTTAAGTTGTCCAATAGCTAGGTTTAATTAAATAGCTTGTTTTAATTAAATATAACCTAAGGGAAAATAGGGGTTAACAAAGCTTATTGTTAACTTACGATTAATACTCGCTAGGGTATGAGAATAACAATTCAATAAAGTATGTTTATTTGTATGTAGGCCGAGATTAAAATGATGACTGAATCCCTAACACATTCATCACTTTTCTCATTTTTTATTGTTTTCTTTAATTTGCTTCGTTAGTTTAATTTAATGTAATTTTGTTAATTAAATAAGCCCCCAACCTAAACACTAATTCTTTTCGTTTCAAAAGGTTTACACACACTCTTTATAGGATTGACCTAGATTCATTGCTAGCTATAGTTTTAAGTCCATTTATTTTATGTAGTGTTACAACGTGCTATCATTGATCTCTTATGGAATCCGTTTTATAAATCACTTGACTGGAATATAGGCTAGAAATACATGATGCAGCTCTGTTGAGGCTTATCGGCATAACAAAATTCAACTTCCACCTCAACCCTTATCACTTTCTGATTGAAATGGATAATATAGTTTTTCCCAAAATTCTCGAGCCTTAAAAGAAGACACTACTTAATAATCAATGACTACGATGGCAAGAATGGTTTTTCCCGCTATTCCTAATTTCCTAAGCATCAAAGCCTCCATTAGTAGTCAACTAGAACATAACCTCATACACAATCATAATCACAAACCATCGCAAAGAGAGAAGAATCTAAAACAATTTCTCAGCCATCAACAATAAGATTCACTAGCGTGTTGTTAGTGAATACTAGTTTTAGTCATAATCGAGCCTATTCCAATTATGCTCTCTTTAAATACACTCTCAATTCATTTAGAATTCTAGAAAAATTCTAGTCCTCATGTATTTTGGGTTTCAAATGTAAGAAATAATTCTCAACTTTTATCCAACAATCGATGTATTAATGCTTTATTTTAATTTTAATTTGAATATAGGATTTTAAAACTTTCAATTTAAATATTTCATATTTAAAAAAATCTAATTTATTTTAATGATTAAGTTTTTGTTTAATTAATTTTATAATTTAATATCAATAGCAATCAAATAATTTTAAAATAAAAGAGAACTCTAATACTATTGTTAGAAAATCAATTCCACTATTAATTATTTTGTATTTAATTTTCTGAAACTAAGATCATTTAAATTTAATAACATGATTAATATATAAAACGTAATAAATCATGAATCACAATTCATACCTTATTTTGAAACTTGATCATTTTCTTGTCGTTTCTCTTCAATCATTTCTAAAATCAGCTCATTTTAACCACTATAATCGCAAAAGTGTTCAACCTATAACGGTATCTACAAAATGTGTTTAGAAAACTCTACAACTATTGTAGAGAGGATTAGGCAAAAAGTGCTAGCTCTTTTAGATCCTATCTATTTATAATAAAATTTGGACATTTTAGTAATTTAATTTAATTTAATTCTAATTTTAATTAAACTTTAATTATAATTACTCATAATTAAATACCAATTGAGTCTCATTAAGATCCAATATCTCACATTAGTCCTTGTTTATTAAATATTTCATAGTTAATCATAAATTTTTTCAAACTTTATAATCAAGTCTAACTTGATCAAATCACTTTTCTTTCTTCGACACGTTCTTTGTATGTGATCCATTATATGCTACAAATAGATATAAAGTATAACCCTAAATAATCTTTAAGATTAGATTTAATTTATCTTTAATTATTTAGGTAAACAATTTATATCGATATCTCAAGATTGGCATTTAGTAACACATCATGATCACCCTAATATTTATAGTTTTGACTAACCTTTTGGTGAATATTTCTTTTATGTAATTAAATCCTTTTATTATAAAATGTTTTGACTATAAATAAAGCATGAGATTAATGTCTACTCTATTTAAGTTTAATCATATTAATTCTCTATCATTAGCAATTGATTAAATTAATGACATTTGGAAATTATTTTCAAAGTGTCATTTTACCTTGTCTAAGGATTTTCGGAATCAATGATAATCAAGAATAACAAAACATTCTCCCTAATCACTTTAAAGTGATGAATCCTACATTGATCATCAACTATTTCCATATAGTTTATACTATATCTAATGATTACTAAGTGAGCTACTGTGATTAAAACGGGTTATAAGTAGTATCAAAACTTATCAATCTCTATACAAGATAACTTTGATAATCTCAAGTCTACAATCATCATAATGAGAATTTTCTTAAACATATAAGTAATGTTCCAAATGGATTTCGCATATGAGATCAGTTCGTTGGACTTGTTTTCCAACAAGCACTCATGCGTTTGTTTAAGTATCTTCATACTTTAGTCTATGAGATTGACTAGTCCCTTCATAAAGAAAAATATTACGTGTGCTAGTCTTTTACACTTTATTAATGTCTAGTCTCAATAGAACAATGACTATGAACAATTTAAAGATAATAAATAAATTAAATATGAATCCTTATAATTGTGATCGCATCATAATTTCATTTGTAATGCATATTTATCGTATAGACTTTATCATATACATCTAAATATATATAAGATAAAGAATGACTTCAAATAATTTTCACTAAACTACAACCAATCGATTGACTGTAGAGCATAAAGCAATAGTTATAGTGTAATAAATGACATAAAAATATTAAAGATTTGAATTTTTTAAGTTGATCTTCATTTGACAAAGAAGATGGAGGATCCACTATTTAGGTTGCTGTTGGTATCATACATGCAGCGGTGACACAGTAAATTTATTCGATACAACAATATGGATAGGAGATCTTTGTGTCTTAACTTATACTCCTAATTTCCTGGTCAACTTAGTAAATGGATTCATGCCAATCAATCTCACTAACTCATTCACTCACTCACCTTATTCATTCATTTTGTTTGTTTATTTAATACAAATTGTCTTTAATTGAAACATTTTGGGTATGCTTGAGCAATTGCATAAAGATTGGGAGGTAATTCACTAATGAGTAATTTTTGGATTTTCATAGATTTGGTGTTGGTGAGTGCCGGAGATAATAAGGTGTCATTATAGGGAAAAATATGCAGAGTGTTAAGGCTTTAAGTAATAACTCTCACACAATCATGAGATCACTTAACCAATAACAAACTACTCAAACAATATAGATGACAACAAGAAAAAATTGGGCACATGATTTTACCAATAAGAAATCCACTAAATCCAATAATAGCAAGATACAAACGTTAAGGTTTCGAGTAAAGAACACTTCACAAAACAATCACAATAAAAGCTTTTCTAATTCTCTCTTCAAAAACTCGTCTTTAATCTCTAAAATTGAGTACAAATTGATGTGTGTCTATATATATATATATACACCAATAATACATTTTAACAAACTCTAGAAATCAAATTTTAAGAGATGTCATTTATTGGTTATTCCTCAACCACAAACTGAAACCAATGATACCTCACATCAATGTGCTTAATGTGAGAGTGATATATGAAATTTTTGCTTAAATCTATACCATTTTGACTGTCACAGAAAACCATATACTCACCTTATTTAACATCCAATTCTTGGAGAAAGCACTTCAGCCAAAGCACTCCTTTCTAACTTACATTATTGCAATATATTATGCCTTAGTAATAGATAAAGCTATACACTTCTACAACTTAGATTGTCTAGAAATAGCTCCCCTTATAAATTTTAAAAAATATATCCTGAGGTCGACTTTATGTTATCAAGATTGCTAGCCATGTTCATATACATGTATCATTACACAATTGACTCACCACCTTTAAAAATACAATAACAATCTAGAAGTGCCCCATAAATATTTGAAGATCCACTTCATTACTTTCCAATTTTCCTTTCCCAGATTGGATAAAAATTTACTCAACAATCCAAAAATTTGTACAATGTTCGGTTTAGTGTACCTTATGCCATACGTTGATGAATCAATAGTAGAGGATTATAGAATTGAGGACATACATTCTTTTTCCTTTTCGGTGGTAAGACTCTTTTACTCATCTTAAAATGAGTTGCCAATGGTCTACTTAATAGTTTGACATGCTTTATATTGAACGTCTTAAGCACCTGGTCAATATATTTCTCTTATGATAACCATAAATTTTTTATCTTCCCGTCAAGAGTAATCCTTATACCAAAAATCTATTTTGTAGGACCTAAATCTTTTATGTCAAAGGACTTGAATAAGTCCTCCTTCAACCCTAAAATCATGCTAGCATCTTGTCCAACTATCAAAATATCATCCACATACAAGAGAAGGATGACAATGTTACCACCAGGGATTTTCAAACATAGGCACAAGGATCAACTAATGTTTACTTGTAACAAATACTTGTCATAATCGAATTGAATTCCTTATACCATTACCTTAGTGCTTTTTTGAGGCCATAAAGTCTCTTCTTTAACTTGCATACTAAGTTCTCTTTCCCTTTGACTTTGAACCCTTCAGGTAGATCAATTTAAATCTCCTCATCCAAATTTCTATGTAAGAAAGAAATCTTTACATCAAACTGCTTAAGTTTAAGATCCAAACTAACAATTAGACCTAATATCATGTGTATCCACATCATCTTGACTATTGGTGAGAAAAGCGCATTAAAATCGATATCGTTATTTTGATTATAACCCTTCACCACCAGTCTTGCTTTATACTTCACTAACTTATCACCATCTTTCTTAATCACCATTGATTATTCAAAGCTTTCTTTCTTTTAGGAAGCTTTACGTACTCATAAGTCTCATTCTTCTTCAATGAGTCAATCTCCTCTTACATTGCCTTGAGATAATAATCTTGATCTTTGAGCAACCACACTTCTTAAAAACTTTCTAGCTCCTCCTAACAGTAACTAGGAGATATTTTGAATTCAGGTATCTTCTCGAAGGCTTCTTCTCTCTCGTTAAGCTTCAAAGTTGGACATCTTCCAACACTTGACTAGGTTGCTTCCCCAGCTCATAATACTTATGGACCCTTTCTTCATCATTTATAAGATGTGGCTTATATGAATCATCACCATCAGGTTGCCTTTGATTATTATCATCTTATGATAGCTCATGTTTTCCTTCTTCACTCATAGGCTGATCAATAGAAGTAGGAATAGGGGTAGTATCTTTATTGTTGGAATACCTCTTAGATGTAATCTTGTCTTCATTGATGAGATACGTACCAATCTTATGTCCATAGAAGACTAACTCCCGACTTCTAACAACCTTATGCTTTTCTAAGTCGTAGATCCTATAGCCAAAATCCTTATCACCATATCCAACAAATACAAAGGAGTAGTTTTTGAATCTAGCTTCGATCTTTTCTCTTTTGGCACGTACTTGAAGGCCTTACATTTGACATCTTTAGATATGAGTAAGTTATATCCTTCCCTTTCCACACTCTCTTAGGAATGTGAAGATATAAAAAGGTCTGAAGGAGTTTTATTGATCATGTATACAATAATTTTAACTGCCTCACCCTAAAAGGACTGCGATAGTTTTGACATTCAGAGCATATACCAAACCTTCTCTATAATGGCTCTATTCATCCTGTTGATAACATCATTGTGCTTTGGGGTACTAGGTTTTATCTTCTCATGTCTTATATCATGTCTCACACAATATTCTTCAATTTTTTTGGAGGTATACTCTCCTCCATTGTCAGTTCAGAGACAATTCAACTTTCTCTTCGTTTTCCTTTCTATCATGGGATGGAATTCTTTAAAGGTCATATACACCTACCCTTTTGTTTTCAACATGAAGACCCAAGTCTTGTATGTAGCATTATCGATAACTGTAATAGAAAACTTGTTACCTCCAAAAAACTCCACCTCCATAAGACTATATATGTCAGAGTGCACTAGCTCTAACTTTGCCTTCCTTCTGATAGACCTCTTATAGAAAGACATGATATTGCTTTACAGCCATGCAATAATCACATGGGTTACGAGAAATTGTAGTCTTTATATGGATAAGTGATTTTCCAACTAGTAACTTAATCCCCTTCTCACTAATGTGTCCTAATCTCCAGTGCCACAAATTTAATGAAGTATGTTCTTAAACTATATGTAATTCTCTATCACAAACCTTCAAGTGTATCTTATATAAACTACAGTATAGTCCACCACGAGAAACTATCAATTCTCTTTTAGACAACTTCCACTTGCCATCTCTAAAAGTATGTTGATGTCCTACTTGGTCAAGCATATCCACAAACAACAAATTGAGATACAAGTTTAGAATATATCGTACACCTTTTAAGGTCAATAATCACCCAACGTCAGTCTGAACTTGAATGTCACCCATGCCAATGATGCTAGCGAAGCTTTGATTGCCATCTTCACACTTCCAAAATCACCACTCCTATAGTTTGTGATATACACCCTATTTGGAAAACAATGATAAGATGCTCTAGTATCGACAAGTCACTTTGAATCTGAGTGACTAATATGAAGACGCTAATTGGTTGTACAAATCAACAACACATCATCATCTATTCTTGATGTCGTTGCTATAATGTTGTTGTTGTATCCATCTTTCTAGTTATCTTTCTTCTTCTGGTCTCTCCTATACTGGTAGCATAACTTCTTTATAGGACTAGGTTTGGTGTAGTAGTCACAAGTCTTAATCTCCTTTCCATATTTTGACTTTGACCTATTCTTTGACTTGGCTTACCTTTTAGGAATTCTACTCTTGCTTCTTCCTCTGTTCTCGACGAAAAGAGCCTGCATGTTATTGACACTGATCTCCTTCCTCCTAATCTCTTTATTGGACATGATTTATTTGATCATATCGAAAGAAATCTAAAGCAAAGTTACTGATAGTCACAACCAAAGTTTTCTAACTAATTGACAAAGAACTAACTAGGAAAAAAGTTTGTAATTCATCATCAAAGATGATCTTCATCATAGTCAACCTGTTGATGATGTCCTAAAAACTGCTGAGATGGTCATACACCAATTTCTCAATCTTCAAGGAGGCTTATAGAGACCCTCTAACTTATTCCACAGTTCTAAAAGATCTGTTTCTTGAGATACATAGTTGAATATGTTGATATCAATCCACTGTCTAATATTTTTAAGGTCTTTTACTTCATCTTCTCTCACTTTTTATCTGTCGTCTTCTCTATCTTAAATGGGACATTATCTTTTATACTTCATTCCACATCAATTAGATCACAGAGATCTTTGCAATACAGGAGATCTTCCATCATAGTTCTCCAAATTGAGTAGCTGGGTGATGTCAACTTCATCATAGAGCTATTATTACTAATCCCTAAGACTTTGATACCACATGTTGGGAATCCAAGCAATAATGCTCATGCAATCAACGAGATCACTTAAACAATAATAAATTACTCAAACGATAAGAAAAAATTAGATATAGGATTTTATTGGAAAAAAATTCACTAAATCCAGTAATAGTAAGATACAAGCGTTAAAGTTTTGAGCAAAGAATACCTCACAAAACAACTATAGTTAAAGCTTTTTTAGCTCTCTGTTGAAAAACTCCCCTCTAATCTCTAAAACTGAGTACAAATTGTATATATATATACACATACACATCCACACTTTTAAGCAAATTCTACAAATCAAAGTTTAATAAGAATGCAGTTGATGAAAGCTATTTTAACTCTAAACTCTTTTAGCATCATGTGTTGTTGTCATTTGTAACTGTTGTCTGTCCAACTTATCTTTATATCCCAAAAGGATAAAATCTTATATTGCATACAGTCATAAAATCTTATATTGCATACAGTCACCTATAATTTCATTCATTTTTATTAATGAAGACAGCTAACATTTCTTGAGTCTAAATTTAGTGGAATTAAATAAATAAATGTCTATAGAACGAGGCTAGACCTATAACATGAGGAAACATTCTTGTTTTGGGGAGTAACAGTGGACACAATATTAAGGAGATTATTTCTTTTACATGGTACATGTGCTTTATTTGCGGTGACCTCTTTGATTTTGTGGTAATTGATAGCGTTTAGAGAGAAGATTGCCTTGATCAGATGCATTATCTTTAATATTTTGCAATGTATTTGCGGGAATCTATTTTAGATGATATTAGCTTTAGTAACAAGGTTTCCAGATACATGTGTTGTGGGGGAAGTGGGCAAATTGTAAGGATATGGGGATTTCCGAGAGGGAGCGGCTGTATCAAATGGTTGAGGGGTTATAACACTACAACAACAGTTTTGCTATGTACAATAGTAAATATAAGCAAATGAGCATCTGGCTTCTATAAGTTTTAAGTGGGGGGTCATATTCTTCATAGCCTGGCATCTAGTGCTATGGCAGCAATATTGAAGGATCCCACGTGTGAAATAGTTTTGTTGAAGTGATTTGTCACATTAATACTATTAATTATATAGTCAATAATAAATTATTTTTATCAACAAAATAAATAAAAATTTGAGTATTTTATTATTATTTTAAATAATTTTGACTATCATTTAAAAAATAGTTAAATTTGAGTTATCTTTTATAATTTACCCTAAACATTAAGCCATTATCTTTCCTGTTAACTCTTAAGGTGATCTCTCTCAAAATGGAGTGCCCAACTCCATTTGATGTCAAGCAAGGACACATTAAGTTTGGCGATACTTGACGTTCAAGCTTTTCACTGCAATAGACTAATTTGTTCACAACATCCGGACAGGGGCCAAAATAAATTGATCACAGTCTCTCTACTCTACTTGCATTACATTGCAAAAACGGCCCCGTTCATTTCTACAAGAGTGGAAAAAGGAGGAGAAACATCGTCCTACGAGGCCGAGGAGGCCGCCTGCCCCTCGCAATTGAGAAATAACGAGGCTGCATTTGCATCCACAAACCAAACCAGCTTTCCCTCTTTGGGTCGGACCACTTGGGCTGGGTTCGATCCAGTGGGTCTCTGATCCAACTTCATCGCATCCAAAAATGGTCGGGCCATATGGGCTCCAGTAGCAATTATTGCCACGTGGGCAGCAGCATTTACGACGGGGAGCGTCAGAGTCACTCGCTCCGTTGAGCTGTCGGAAGAGACGCAGCAAACCCACTGAGACTCCTCCCCAAGCACAGCAGGGTTGTTAGGGTATAGAGAAGCCACGTGACCGTGGACCCCGAGATTTAGCAGAACAAGGTCAAACCTTGGACAATCACTTGATGGAGAAACTGCCACCGTTCGATTTCTCACTAGTTGCCTGATGGAAAGCTCGTAGCTGTCGGCTGCTGACTCACCCGGTACGCCGTGGCTCACGGGAGTAACTTGAGCGGGTTGTATAGGAACCTGCACAAGACACCAAATTTGACAAAACTACGAGGTTCAATGCTGGATTCTTGCAGCTGGTTGGTCCAAGTTTAATGGAACATAGCTGGCTTCATTAAGAACATAAATTTAACCCAGAAATTAATAATAATAATTATTATTATAATAATTAAAAAATAAAATAATGATGCATCCCGCCATGAATTTAACAATAATGTTCTTGCGCAACTACATCTACATAGTTTGCTTTTACTGTCTTTGGTCTTTGCCCCAGACCTCCAAGCTATTGGTTCACCTCAAAGGAGACTCTTTCGATTGTTAAAGGCCCAAGAATCCCTCGTCTGTCTCCTTTTTTTATTTTAGAAATGAAAATTAAAAAGATGATTATACATGTCACCAACCGAATGCTGTTCCGTGGACAAATTCAATAATGAGATACAGAAGAAACAGGATAAAGCATATATCTTGTTTGGAAGTAAGTGAGATTCCGTACAAATAGTAAGCAAAATGGTAAACGATTTTGGATACGTCACAGCTCCGACTTAATAAAAACCAGAGATTACTTCCAGATTAGACTAACACACATTCATCCACGAATTTCAACATTTGTGGTGGGAGCTTGAGACAGAATTCTGGCCCGTGATACAAAGATCTCCAAGAATTTCAAGTCTAGTCGCTAAAGTAAAGCACTGATAAGTTTATGTTTTGAGGGTTTTAGTTACATCACTCCCACTCGTATCTTGTACACGAGTTACACCCTAGACATTGGTTAGTATCTTCCTTTTTTTTTTTTTTTTTGACGACGACACCATTTATTCAATAATATGAAGCCATATCCTGTAGATCCGATAAACCCCCTTTGGTTTTTTTTGTTTACATCGGGGAAAAATGCATTGTTAACTATATATACAGCTATCCGTAGGTATTGTACTAAGTTATTTCTTCTGTGTTTAAATCTGTACTTAACATGTAAGAAAATCGAAAAAAAGTGTAAGTTTATAAGATTTCGAAGAAACAAAACAAGGGAGGAAAGGAACCTTGGAGAGAAAATGTTCTTTGGCTTGCCAGTATAAGCTGTCTGGGTGTCTCTTAGGAACCACGTTCTCCTCAGCCCAAAACACATGCCATTTCGACCACTCCACCATTTTTGAAAATGGTGACCTAGTCAGCTTCCTACAACATTCACGCATTACAGAATATAAGGCCATTAAAGCACAGATACAAGCATTTCACAAAAAAGATATAATTTCAACTGAGTACGAGAAATTTGTCTGTGGAAAGAGAAAGAACCCTAAGTGTTTTGGTATATCTCCTCCAGAAAGAACAAGTGAAAAAGACCCTCTCTCTCTTATAGCAGCATCAGAGATTTGGAGAACATAATCAGCTAAGCCTGAGGACAGCTCTTCACTGCTGTCAAACAATCGTAACTCCTGTCCTTTATCCTCCATTTCCCAGTTCCCAACTCCCACTTTCTTGTCTCCAATTCTCAAGCCTCAATCTTTTGATCTTTTCTCTACAAATACTTATCCCACGACGAACGTGTCGCAAGTCACTATATATAGAAGACGACAAGAAAGTAGATAGAACGAAAGAAGCAACTAAGTACTTGGATTGAAAGCGATATGGGTTGTCATCATTTACATTTTCAAGTTCAAAGTTAAAAGGCATTAAATTTCCGGAACTTGTTCTCTGCCTTCAAGAATGGAAGGGTAGCACCGTAGCAGCATAGAACCTTTTAGGAACCCTAGGAGAGCTGTTTCATTTTTGTTTTTATTTTCGAATTACGGAACTGCCCTTTTCGCTGCTATCCTTATCCAACCACGGTTTGGGTTTGATTTTTGTTTTTATTTTCCAATTACGGAACTGCCCTTTTTGTCTATTATCCTTATCCAATCACACAGTTTAATTGCAAGGGGTTTGCTGAATCACCGCCTGTTCAATTAAGTGTTTTAAAAATCAAATCGGATCAGTTGGTTGGGCCGAAGAATTGGTAATTTATAGCATAAAATGGTTCAGTTTAGTCTTTACTTTTTGTGAGTGATTGACCTGTTCATTTTACGATCAGATCGATAAAAATTTCTGAACCGGTGAAAGAAAGAATCGATCGATCTATTTAAAATATCTTGATTTTGATAATTTCAACTAAAATAAATATTATGATTAATTATCAATTTTTTAATCTTTATAATGAAATATGACCAGTAAACTTTTTTATCTTATTTTGTATTGTGTTGATAAACTGAAAAAAAGTATGTTTTAAAGTTTAAATATTTAAGTTAAATTTATAATTAGAT
>JANIHZ010000006.1:20318346-20328737 GCA_027478365.1 Erythroxylum rufum | reverse complement strand
AAATTAGAAACAGTTATATGCTTGCTTATGATTGTATTAACTGCTCATGTTAATTTACAGGGGATGATGAACAACTGTTGGTTCCGCGTAAAAACAAATGTGTGCAAGCGTCACAGGGGCGAGATTGGAATTGGGGTTGAGCACCCTACCGTGCCAGGCAACCAGTCCGGCGGCTGGATGGCTAAGGAAAGACATTTAGAGATATCATCAGAAAACAACCAAGCTCTTAAAAAAAGTGTTTCAACACCTTTCATGAACACTTCTACTAAAACCTTTTCCTTGTCCGAGGTGAAGAAGCATAATTCAGCTGACTCTGCATGGATCATCGTCCACGGTCACGTCTACGATTGCACTCGCTTCCTTAAAGACCATCCTGGTGGCGTTGACAGTATTCTGATCAATGCTGGCACTGATTGTACAGAAGAATTTGATGCTATACACTCTGATAAAGCGAAGAAAATGCTTGAAGAGTACCGGATTGGAGAGCTGGTCTCCTCGGCAGCATACACGTCTGACTCGAATGCCTCCTCGCCTAACAACTCCATGCATGGTGCCTCCAACATGAGCCCCCCGCACTTGGCTCCTATCAAAGAAGTGCTTAGTGTTACTGCTAATGTTAAGGAGACAAAAAATGTTGCCCTTGTTCCACGAGAGAAAGTTCCATGCAAGCTGGTGAAAAAGGAGTCACTTTCTCATGACGTGCGTCTTTTTCGATTTGCTCTTCCAATGGAGGACCAAGAGCTCGGATTACCAGTAGGGAAGCACATCTTTCTAAGTGCAACCATTGATGACAAGCTGTGCATGCGAGCTTACACTCCCACAAGCAACTTTGATGTGGTGGGCTACTTTGATCTTGTCATCAAAATCTACTTCAAAGCTGTGCACCCAAAGTTTCCCAACGGAGGCCTCATGTCACAGTACCTCGATTCTCTGCCACTCGGGGCAGTCGTGGACGTGAAAGGTCCGCTAGGTCACATTGAGTACACTGGTCGTGGCAACTTCACCGTTCACGGCAAGCCCAAATTCGCCAAGAAACTGACAATGATCGCAGGCGGGACAGGTGTAACACCAATTTATCAGGTTATTCAAGCCATTTTGAAGGATCCTGAAGATGAAACAGAGATTTATGTGGTGTATGCGAACCGAACAGAGGACGACATTTTGCTAAGGGACGAGCTTGATGGTTGGGCCAAGGAGCATGGTGAGAGGTTAAAAGTGTGGTATGTGGTTCAAGAGTCTATCAGGGAAGGGTGGCAATACAGTACTGGCTTCATTACTGGGAATATCCTAAGAGAGCACGTCCCTGAAGGATCAAAAGACGTTTTGGCTTTGGCTTGTGGACCGCCACCGATGATTCAGTTCGCTGTTCAGCCTAATCTGGAGAAGATGAACTATGATATCCAAAATTCATTGTTAGTCTTCTAACGGAAATGTGTAAGTGGGGTGTCTTAGAATCAAATGTACTTCTCATGACGTACATATTAATAATTAGTTCCACACGCATATATATATGTATATATATATTTGTTTCATCTTTGCCTCGGTTTTCTTTTTTGGAAATAAAGAGTTGTTGAATGGGAGTATATATATAGCTATTGGTACTTTTCAACGTAAAAGCAAAGCAAAGATCAGCTTGTTCTCTCTGTAGATTATTTCAAAAACAATTACTGGGATAAGTTAAATTCACCGAATAATTAATTACGTTTCAATAAGAATATAAACAT
The DNA here is from genome assembly GCA_027478365.1 of Erythroxylum rufum. NCBI lineage: Eukaryota > Viridiplantae > Streptophyta > Magnoliopsida > Malpighiales > Erythroxylaceae > Erythroxylum > Erythroxylum rufum. The sequence goes on along the minus strand of JANIHZ010000006.1, from coordinate 20,327,013 downwards.
GATTTTCCTTATAAGTCACTCCTAAGTAACATGACTATGATACTTTTGACGAAATTGTATTTAGAGCATACAAAAGCATCAGTCAGGCATTCTTGATTCCAGTGTCCTAATCTAAACAATGCCATTGGCTAGACGTGTGAATTAAATGCGTACGGGAGTTGGAGACCGAGACCGATAGAGCCAATAGCAGCGTGTCCCTCGGCGTTGCTGTCAGAAGCTAGCTAACGATTGCTCAAGCGGTTGCTGCAAGCCATGTGATTCTCGGGACGGTAGATGCAGTTCCACTGTTAGATTGATAGCAACGTACTAAATGAAATTTTCTTAATTTATATTTGATATGGTCCTAATCTAATATATTATATAATTCAATGTTTCAAATACTGTGGATGAATTTAAAATGGATAAAAGCTTAGACAGATAGTTACAATTCTTTGTGGGTAGCAGTTACTTTCACCATGTGCCCAAGTTCCACGTACAAGGTCAAAAACAAGTAAATAACTCGTCTCAAAAGATGACAAGTTTCTTGACTTGATTTGGTTTCAATAACAAACTTAATCGTGCAAGCCTCCAGCATAAGTGGGAAAAAGGCAATTATTTAGTCGGAAGGACTCAAATCAAAAGGGTGTGGTTGGGTCTGATAACTTGGAAAGAACTCATAAAACACACGTTAATTGAAAATAATAATTTGTTCGAAATTGCTGTTGCATATATAGAGAGAAATAAATGTTAAATTCCAAAAGTTTTCAAAGTTTGATAACGTCGCTAGCGCCGCGTCCAAGAGAGAGAGAGAGGCAGACGTCCGCTCTGCAGGTGTAGTGGCGAGGCAAAGCAGAAGGGTGTCGTTTGGTGCATGGAAGGGTCATCATAAGAGTTTTCGGTTCGACTCAACTACGTATCTTTAATTGGGCCTCTTCTGTTTTGCCAACCTTTTATGTTAAAGTATTTTTAGCTCATGTCTGCTTTGCTTGTAGTATTTAATGAATTAAATAATTACCTTCTTTGCCAAAGGGAATCTTTCACGTGCTCTTCTTCCACCACCCTTGGAAACGATAATATGTGTATCTTTTCTTTTTTCGTGTTTTTTTTTGTTTTTGCGATGCACACGTCTAATCCAATTAAGTTCTGTATGTGATGGACAATGGTTAATTTAGAAGTAGATTCCCTTGGTATTATCGACGGACAAGTCCCCGTTTTGATCCTTTTTAGTTGGGTGTCAAATCATCTTCTCTTTGGAACATTTTACGACATTTGACAAATATCACTTTGGCATCCTTAAATTACGTGATTATCTACATTGAGAGTATGTATAGGTGAACGAGCCTACTTTTCACGATTTAATTTGTACACAATCTATATATATATACACGCGCGCGCGTGAGCAAATTCAATCGTCACGTCTTAGTAAGACTTTAACTAAATATTTGATAATAATGATATATATATTCACCATCACGATTATATTGAGTTTACAATATTTTATTTAAGTGTTTATTAGTTTTGTTCTCATTTAGTTATATTTAACACCTTACACATTTTCCCCTTTTCCTGGATCCAGAGAAGAGTTCACTTTTTTGGTCATGAAGTAATGTGGAAGGTATATGCCTTATTCAAAAAGATGAGAGTATATACCATGTCTACTAATTAATTAGCCTAATTAATTATCAAGGTTTCTTATCAAGTAATATCTGATCCAATAAAAATGAAGTTCAAGTAAGAATGTCCATGCAAAGTGCGAGTATATAAAATAGTACAATATGTTGAACTCTCAACAAATTTGCTTTGCTGCTCTCTCTTCCTGTATAGGAACACATAATATTGCCGCTATTTACCCTTTGACATATACTAGAACAAGCAATTTGTGTTTAAATTAATATGTGTTCAAATTTTGCCTTTAATGCTACATGAGTAAATCGAAGGAATCGCTATACCTCACTGTCAATAATTTATACCAAGTAACCGTATATATATTTTTTATTTTGTTCCAATTTAAAATGGAAATGCACTACCACTTGCTAAAATCTAATTAGAAACTTGCGCATAAAAGCAATTACTAAAAGTCAAAAGCAAAAACATAACTTTTTGTGGATGCGAGTGCGTGTTAGTTGGTGAGGGCTGCTCTTAATAAATGAACAACAACAGTAGTGGAGTCTCGCACAAGTTGGAAAATGCCTCCAAGAACGTTGGTAGGTTTTAGTGATTCTTTCACTTCTCTCGCTCTCTTTCAGCCAGTTAATAATATTCTAAAATTAACCCTTCTGTATTTACGTCTTTGACTAGCTTTTAAGAATCCTCATTTCGTTGACTGACCTTTCCCATGGGCTTTTTGAATTGTTTAATCTTCCGTCTTACAATCCTCAATTATTGAAGTAAAAGCAGCGTCGTAGTCCGAGTCTTTCCAGCTGTGATGTCTGCTACATGGGACCAACAAGTGTTCTGTCCGTTACATCAAAAGTTGCCGCTAGCGGAATTTCTTAGATGATCCTCACTTAATAGACTAATAATAGTAGTAGTTTCAATCTCCCGGGATAATTCAGGAAAATCACAATCCTACAATAGCCGACAGAATTTCGATAAATGGTACTATGATATGATTAGTTGGATTGGTAATTCTCGAAATTATAAATAAGTTCATAACTCTATTAGATAAAATAGTTCATTGAGATTAGTGAATAACTTAATAGTTTACAGGACCAACATTATTGTACAATTGTATGAGATTTTTACCTCGTATGACTTCTACAAAGTCAAACAAAATCTAATATTTGAAGTTTTTTACTTATCTTGATTATTTCTGTGTTATAAATAATATTCAAATTTATCAATTATTCCCCATTTGTAAGATCAACATGCTATATTTGTAAATTATTATCAAATTGGGATAACTTTTGATCAAAAGAAAAGAAAAAGAATTATATTTAAAATTTCCAAACATATTAATTATCTATTTTATTATTATTCTATATTAAAATATTATTTCACTTCATATGTTAATGTTCTTATATGTTTACACTTAATACTTAACATTTGTTTTTTATTAAATAAAATTTTAACTTTTTCTAAAAATTAAAAAGATATATTAATTTCTAAAACGAATTATAATGTTTAATATGTTCTTCGATCAAGAACTAACATCCATAACTTGCTAGCAATACACAAGAGGATCTAAACAAATATTGAAGAGGTAAATTGTTGGTTGTTAAGTTAAACTCTCCCGTACTTGATTAAAGCGTGTCAATCCTTGCATCTTTAGCTAAGTAATTGAGTTGGTCTAGGCAACTTATCAATTGCCTCACTAGTTCAATAGTTCTCTTCTTACTAGAATGCAGAGTTTCCTCAAAATCCAAGCCATATAAGACTTGGGAGGATGTTCCAGTTGTCGACCATCTCCATATTGATCCCATCTTTTGGAGCTTTAATGTGTACTATTTGTCTGATCTAGTTGATGGATTCCTCCTGCCATTCTCGAGTCTCTTTACATACATTTTGGAAAATACTTTCATTTCTTTGCTTTCAAATTATATATATAGAGCAACTAAATACCGATTTAAGGATTTTATTGTCAATTATGGTTTTCTTATATACAGAAGTTATCCATTACACTAATTGATCCCACTTCTCTAGCTGGCATGATAACATAAAGTTGGTGTATTCTTACCTAGATAGTTTTAGCTAATTTACACTTGAATAATAGATACTGGGCATTTTCATTCTCATATTGGATTTAATCCCTTTATTATGCTTCTCAGCTTAACCTTTTTTCTAAACTTGTTCTTGATCTCTAACTATAAGAAAAGGGAAGCTTTAAGAAGATTACAGTCAGACCAAGTCAGCTTATACCATAGAACTCATGGGGAAGGAGCTATGAAGATTGAGTACCATGATTTATTGAGAAGATTTTAAAAGCGTGTAGGATCTATATTATTATATCCTCTTAACCTGGGTTTGGACTATAATTTAGTACAGTCTCCATCACTAAGGTAAGTCCTCTTACCCTGTTATAATATTATCCATTGTGGATAAAGTCTTTAACCTAAGCCCTATTCAAGGACCTGGTCAAGCGGTCTTAAATCATTCCAATTGATGTGCCAAAAGGACATCATCTCTCCATTCCCAGCTGTAATCACACTCTTGATCCTATCCTTGAGTTTGAAGATCTGACTCAAAGTTCATAAAGCAATAGTTGTTAGCTTCTTTTACCATGGATTTTACCTTTTAGGAAAACCATGCTGATCCATTTGACCCAAATTGCTTCTTTGTTAGTGAGTATCCTCTATAACCTCTTAAACATTAGCACTTCATTGATAGTTTTAAGGGATTTGATGCCCAATCGCCTTTCTTTCATTGATTAACAAACTTAATTCCATTTCACCTTAGCTCTATAGTAATTATGTATGTTTCTTGATCACAAAAAGTTCTTTAAAAGCTTCTCAATCTCCTTTATGAGGTTTTTTGGCAAGAGAAAATGTGACATACAGTACATCTACATGTTAATGAGAATAGGAATAATTGATTAGAGTCTCCCTACAAAAGAAAGGCATCTATTTATCCAGTTGTTCACTTATATGTTAATTGCTTCAAATAAATGTTTACAATCTCCAAATGTAAGTTTTCTTTTTTGGTAATATGTAGCCCTAAGTATTTAAAAGGTGGAACCTTAACATTGAGCCCTAAACTAATTGAAACAAGCTACCTATTGCCTCGATCTAGCTGAAAGAATTATATGACTCTTCAAAGTATTCATTAAAAAGCAAGATATGAGTTTGGATTCCTTATGAGACTTCATGAGTAACATAAAAGTGGATGTTTTAGCCTTATATAGGAGTAAGAGATCATTTATAAAAGAAAGGCTAACAATATTTAATTCCTTACATTTATGATGATAAACTGAACTGTGTTCCTTACGAATATTGTGAAATAACATTTTTTTTTGTATTTCTAAGCAAACTACAAACAAATAAGGGGACAAAAGTTTCCCCTGTTTGAGCACCTTAGTTATTTTAAAGATTTTTTAATGAATTTATTTGAAGTACTTTCTATGCATTAACGGATCCAATTTTTGAACTTATGTTGGAAATCAAATGCTTTAAATTTTATTGAATAAACCTTCATATGATTGAATCAAATTGTTTTTGGAAATCTACCTTTATGGCACAACAACTATGATCATTCTTTTGTGATAGTTTTTGGAAAATTATTCAGTAAGGAGGATATTATCTTTAATATTTCTACCTTCTATAAATGCACCTTGACATGGGTTAACAATTGTGATGAGAATAATCTCAAATTTGTTTGCTATAAATTTAGAGATCACTTTGAATATGAGTTTACAATAAGATATGGGTCTATAATCCCTAAGATCACTCATGCTTGAAACCTTTGACATTAATGTAATGTATGTTTTATTTAACTACTTTAATATGACTCCATTAAACAAGATGCTAAAACTCACATGGTTACCTACTATTTCATAAGGCCCTAAGACTTTTGAAAGAAGAAACCATTGAATTCACCAAACCTTGGAGCCTTATTTGCATTAATAAAAAAAAACATTTTCTGAACATCTTCGGAGCTAAAAGGTATTATAAGCTCTTTCCTATTCTTCTTGCTGAAAAAAAATGTCGATGAATCATAAACAAGAAAAAATTAATTAAAACATAAATTAAAAAAAAATTATGGAACATTCATATCAGTATTCGTGGGTTATACCTTTTGTTACACTTCCCGTCCCTGTGTTAATAGGAGCAGGATTCCTCAGTGGTTTCACATAAGGATTTTTGGAAATAATTATGAATTATGTTAAGCAAATCCTTTTGCTTCCATATTAGCTCCCCATTCTGACCTTTAAGATAGTGTACCCTATTTAAATTTCTCTTAAAGATTATAACATTATGGAAAAATTTAGGATTCAAGTCTTCTTTTTCTAACCACTAGATTATTGATTCTTCTTGAGGAGGGGATAGTGGTTGCTCAAGGCTTGGGTATAGGCAGATGGTGTTTGATTATCTTTGGTTTTCAGGGGCTCATTTTTCAGGTCAACATTAATCTCTGCTTTGATAAGGATTAGGGTTTCCCTGCTCTATTAGATCTTCATTATGGTACTAGAATTCCTATTATAGTAAAGGGTCTTTAGCTCAGTTTTTTTACATGGAATTTGCTTACACAGGTAAAAGCTTTATAGCTTTAAATTAGTAGCTTTAGTATGATATGTGTGAATTATATTGTATTTTCTAGGATTTAGAATGTGTTTTTAAGTGTTTTCTTAGGTGATAATCATGTGTTTAGGACTGATAATTATATTCTTGTTAGTATCTTTGTGTGTTTTGTTTGATTATTATTGATTAGGGCAAGAATTTGATCTTAATCGTATGCTTTAGGGGATTTTTAACATGTTTGATGATGAGTAGAGGTAGAAAAATTGAAGAAAAGATGAAGAAAGAGTTGGATAACAAGATGGGTCACGATTGTGCACTTGTATGATCGTGTATGAGCGCAACAGAAGTTTTGGCTAAATCTCTGTCATAATCATGCATATCATGCAAAGCTTCCTGTACATCTTCTTCATCACTATCATGCATAATAGTGTAAGAGGTAGATTTTCAAGTCATGAGAATTTTATACTTTTAATTATTTTGGGCTATTTTTGGAAAAAAAAACAAGTGGAGAAACCTTAAAAGGAACCCTAAGAGGATCAATAGTATAAAAGGAAAAGAAAAACATCAATGAGGCAGTTGGAAGCATAAAAAAAGATATCAAATAGAGAAATCTCTTGAAGAATACAAGCTATAGACTTTTCCAGCTCAAGGAGAAAGAAGAGAGAACATCTATAATTCAAACTTCTACTATTTTCTTTTCTTTTCTTATTATTATTGAATGATGCTGATGAATCAATTAGGATATTGTTGGATATGGATTGTTAAACTCATTTAGGGATTACTCTTAAGCTGTTTACATTATTGATTTAATAGAGATATACTTTATAATGTTTATTATTTTATATTCAATTTAAATTAAGAAGTGGATTGAATTACCTGTGTTGTGTATGAAATGAGAGTTAGTACCATAATAAACCTATAAATATCAAATTAATAGGTAATTAAAGAGAGATCTTAATTGTCTATTAGTTACCTATAAGATTGCTTCAAATCAAATTGACTAGTTAAGAAGATTTTTGATATATCATGAAGTCACAATTAAATTTCTATCTATTTAATTGAGATTACTTGACTAGATCTCAAGAGAAATTTATCATAATTATTGGATGTCTAAGGTTGAGTAGTGTTAAATCAAGAAGGTGAAGTAAAAACAAATAAGTATTGAACTACTTCCAAAGTTTTCATCATTAATTAATTAACTATTTCACTATAGCTTATTTGATTATTCAATTATCAATTTTATTTAGTTTAGCTTATTTTATCATTATATTATCATATTGTTGACCTTAAAAACAAAGTGTTATAAGAATTTTTAGGTGACTAATACAATCTTTATGGAAATGATACTTTTTAAAGATAATATACGATTTATGTACTTACAGTATATATGAGTTTTAAAATTAAAATTCAACAAGTTTTTAGTGTCATTGTTAGGGGTTGATAAGTTAGCATCTAGTGCAGTTTGACTTACTTTGATTTAAGGATTTTAATACTTTTTTTATGTGATTGTAGGTGTATGAACATGTGAGCAACTAGGAGTTCGAGCAAACTCTTAGATACATAAGTTTCCGACATCACTAAGTAAGAGAAGGAGATTCAAAAATCAAGACTCTAAGAAGCTATAGAGATATCAATGGTTGATGCAAGAAATCAAGGAGGATAAAAAAGAACCCTTATGGACTTTTTAAGGTCGGGGTTCAATGCTAATCAATAAGGGATTACAAGATCACCAGTGTAGACAAATACTTTTGAGATTAAACTAGCATTGCCAAACATGTCATAGACTAATGACCAGTTTTATGGACTTTCCAATAAGGATCCTAATGCTCATCTGGCTAATTTCTTAGAGATATATAACACATTCAGGTATAATGGGTTATTAAAGGATGCAACCAAGATGAGATTATTCCCATTCAACTTTAAAGATTGAGCCAAGGCATGGTAAAATTCTTTTAGCCTAGAGAACATGATGATATGGGAGAAGTTAGTATAAGCCTTTTTGTCTAAGTACTTCCCCATAACAAAGTCTACAAGGATAACAAAGGAGATAACAAATTTCCAACAAAGTGAATGGTAATTATTATACGAAGTGTGGGAAAGATGCAAGGAGTTGCAAAGGAGCTGTCCACACCATAAATTACCTAAAGAGTTTATTTTGTAAACCTTCTACAATGGAGTAAATCCACACATTATGTTGGACCCCGAACTTGTAGTGGAAATTAGAAATGAGGTGGGTAATATGTTTATCTTTTGAATTATAAGCTTTGTATGTATTTTTGAAAAATCAAGAATATAAATTGTTTTAAAAAATAATTGTTTGAATTTATTGTGTTTGATTTATTGAGGATTTTAATATGTGAATATTTTGAATTATAAGCTAAATTTGTGTTCTTGAAAAATCAAGAAAGTGAAAGAAAGAAAGTATCGAATTTTTTTATTAATTCCGAATGTTTTTGAAAAAAATTATTACAAGTTTAAATGTTTGATAAATTAAGAGAATTTCTAAAATTATGAA
>JANIHZ010000006.1:20222494-20246582 GCA_027478365.1 Erythroxylum rufum | reverse complement strand
TCTTCTTCTTCGTCGTCATCTACCCCTTTTCACATTGTTCTTTTCTTTTCTCTTTTTAAGAAATGTCTTGTCTTTTATCTTGTGTTTAACTTACCATTTGTTTATCTTTGTTTCTTTAAAGTAATATTAGTTTTGATAATCCAACGCGTCCTCCATTTCCTCTCCTCTCCTCTCCTCTCTCTCTAGCTGGCTCTCGTTTAAGCTTATAACCGCTTCCTCCTTTAACATCCGCCGGAATCTCGCTGTCGGTCACCTCACCTCGTTTGGTGAGCGGTTGAAGAGAAGTTTTTGTCTTGTTTGCTTGCGATAAATGTGTTTAACGAGTTTTTTTGTCGAATTTCGCTTCCTGTTTCGTCTCGGAGAAAAGGAGTTTTCCGTCTGCTTGCGCTAGACTTGGGTGCTATTTTCGTTTCTTTTATTTGCTTTCTTATAATAGAATTTGAGAAAACGAGAAAAATAAAAACGTTGATGATCAGGTGATCGGTTATTGGTTTGAGTTTGTTACGGTTATGATTTTGGTGTGAGGTCATCAGTTTTCGAGTAAGACGTTTTAGTATGAGGCGTAATGAATTTTATGTTCGTTGCTTCTTATGTTGTGTGTAGCCTTTGCCTTTACGTTGCTCAACTATTACTACGCTCGCTCATGTGACTTGTGGTTTTATTTAAACCGAAGAGATTTCAAAATCAGGGCAATGGTTGTTTGTACTTTTGGTTTGCATCAAATTTAGATCTTGGTCTTCCAAATAAATGGATTCTTGTTTCTTTCGCTACTTGTATTAAATATGGCGCAGGGTGAGAATTAGTTTAGGCTTATTTTCTGTATTGGTCAATTTTCCTTCATAAGAGTTTCCCTGGAGAAGTTCTTTTTCATAATAGTAACCTTTCCTTTTCTGTTTTAGAATCTGGTTTATTCGACCTTTTTCTAGTGGCAAAAAATAAAGTTTGATGGTTTGCTGTATGAGGATGAAGTTGCGAAGTCTATATATTTGCAAGTTCTTACTAAACAGAACGTAGGGTGAGTTCTTTTTGCCTCCCAGAATTCTAGATTCCAGTTTGTCTAAGTCCTTAAGTGTGATATTTTTTTATCAAATAGTGCCTTTAATTCTTTAATCTTCAGATTCCGCCAATCCTTAAGTTTTTCAAACAATTTGTTTCTATCAAGTTCTGAAATCATTTGTCCTTGCCTAACTCAAACTCTTAGCTTGATGTTAATGTCGAGTGACTAATTCAATTGCAGTCAGTCAAGTTTTTATATGTGCATCTTATTTTTTTTCCTCTATGTTTTCTTTTTGCAGGCTTGTTGCATCCTGTGACCAAAGGGTTTGTGGTTGCAATTGTGCACTTCTTTTGAGTCATGGTGTCAAGTTCACGCATCAATGTTCGAGACTTGGCTGAAAATTTTCCTGGAATTATCTCTGATCTGAATACCTATCACACTAGTGATGGGGATTCACGTACAATTATAGTGGCGAATATGTTACCTGTGCAAGCTAAGAGGCATAACCAAACTGGAAAATGGCACTTTTCTTTGGACGAGGATTCTCTTTTATTACAACTAAAGGATGGGTTTTCACCCGAAACTGATGTTATCTATGTGGGGTCTTTAAAGGTTGATATAGACCCTAGTGAACAAGGAGAAGTTGCTCAGAAGCTGCTGGAGGATTTCAACTGTGTGCCAACTTTTCTCCCACAGGACCTAAAGAAGAAGTTCTATCTTGGGTTCTGCAAACAGCATTTGTGGCCTCTATTTCATTATATGCTACCTATGTGTCCAGATCATGGTAGTCGTTTTGACCGTGACCTTTGGCAGGCCTACGTTTGGGCAAACAAAATGTTTGCGGACACACTTATGGATATAATTAGGTCAGAAGATGATTTTGTTTGGATTCATGACTATCACCTTATGGTTCTGCCAACATTTTTGCGGAAGCTTTTCAGCCGGGTCAAGCTTGGATTCTTTCTCCATAGCCCATTTCCCTCTTCAGAAATATATCGAACTTTGCCTGTCCGGGATCAAATTCTACGGGGGCTCCTGAATTGTGATCTTATTGGCTTTCACACATTTGATTATGCTCGACACTTCTTATCCTGCTGCAGTAGGATGCTCGGCTTGGATTACGAGTCAAAGAGGGGGCACATTGGACTTGATTACTATGGTCGAACAGTGTACATAAAAATACTGCCTGTAGGTATTCACCTGGGCCGTCTTGAATCAGTAATGAACCTGCCCTCTACATCGTCTGTTGTCAAAGAGATTCAGAAACAGTTTGATGGTAAAAAGGTGATTCTTGGAATTGATGATATGGACATATTTAAGGGCATCAGTTTGAAATTATTGGCAATGGAACAGCTCTTGAAGCAACGTCCTGGCTTGTGCGGAAAAGTGGTCCTGGTGCAGATTGTGAATCCTGCTAGGGGCTCAGGAAAAGATGTCCAAGAAGCAAAGGGGGAGACATATTTAATTGCCAGACGGATCAACGAGGTTTATGGTTCACCTCTATATCAGCCAGTGATTCTGATTGATCGTCATGTTCCTCGATATGAGAAGACTGCATATTATGCTGTAGCAGAATGTTGCATAGTGAGTGCAGTGAGGGATGGAATGAACTTGGTCCCTTATAAGTATATTGTTTGCAGGCAAGGAACCCCTTACATGGATGAAGCTGTGGGCATAAAATCAAACTCTCCTCGTACAAGCATGCTCGTCGTCTCAGAATTTATTGGCTGCTCACCTTCTTTAAGCGGAGCAGTTAGGGTAAATCCTTGGGACATTGATGCTGTAGCCGATGCCTTAAGTTCGGCCATCACTATGCAAGAATCTGAGAAGCAGTTACGCCATGAGAAACATTATCGGTACATAAGTACCCACGATGTGGCTTATTGGGCTCGCAGTTTTATGCAAGATTTGGACAGAGCATGCCAAGATCATCACAACAGAAGGTGCTGGGGAATTGGATTTGGTCTGAATTTCAGTATAGTGGCTCTATCTCCTAGCTTTCGGAAGTTATCTCTTGATCACATTGTCCCGGCTTATAGAAGGACAAATAGAAGAGCTATATTTTTGGACTATGATGGTACTGTCATTCCACAATCTTCTATCATCAAAAGCCCGAGCCCTGAAGTTATCTCTGTTCTGCAAACTCTCTCTAAGGATCCCAAGAACACTGTCTTTATTGTGAGTGGTAGAGGGAGAAGTTCTCTAAGTGAGTGGCTTGGCTCATGTGACATGCTTGGAATTGCAGCTGAGCATGGGCATTTCTTAAGGTAATGCCCGTAATGTGGTTTAAATTGGTAGTCTGTAGAGGGGATGATCAGTAGGATGATAATGTCTAAGGATTTTTTTTTTCTCTTCTCAGGTGGAATAAGACTTCTGAGTGGGAAATCTGTCCTCTGGCTGCCGATCTTGATTGGAAAAAGATTGTGGAACCTGTGATGAGACTTTATACCGAGGCAACTGATGGCTCCAGTATAGAAACTAAAGAGAGTGCTTTAGTTTGGCACCATCAAGATGCGGACCCTGATTTTGGATCTTGCCAAGCTAAAGAATTACTGGATCATCTTGAAAGTGTTCTAGCAAATGAACCAGCTGTGGTTAACAGGGGCCACCATATTGTTGAAGCTAAGCCACAGGTACATCTGGCTTCCCTTACTTCTCAATGCTCTTTTTTCTGTCGTGTATGTAATGTGCCCTTCTTCACTATCGTATGTGCCTTTGCTACTGACGCAAACAGTTTTTACCAGAAATTTTCTGACTTCGTTTTTCTCGTGCAAGTCAGGGCATAAGCAAAGGGTTTGTTGCTGAAAAGGTTCTTATGAATCTGGCCGACTGCGGGAAGGTTCCAGATTTTGTTATGTGCATTGGTGATGATAGATCAGATGAAGACATGTTTGAGAGCGTATTCAGGACAGTTTCCGGTCCAAATTTACCTACTGCTCCGGAGATCTTTGCTTGCACTATTGGATTAAAGCCAAGCAAGGCTGAGTATTATCTTGATGATACAGTTGATGTTGTGAGATTGCTTCAAGGCCTTGCGGCTGCATCTAGCCCAATCACCGAGTATACTATTCAAAGCCAGGTGTCTTTTGAGAGCACTGCTTCACCTAATTGCTGAGCTTACCTTCGCTTTATTCTGCAACCTTCATTTTGCTGTATGGCTTTTCTACGAGGGAATAGAGACCAAGTTTTGGTTATTGACTAAACCATTGTAAAGTGCAAGCCAATTTGTTTGTGCATTTTTATTTTGGCAGCTGTTGGAAGATAAGATTATATATCAGGAGGGAAAGCTGGTTCATTTGTGAGGTAAGTGGTGCACGCACTAGTTGCAACAGGAGTCAGTTTGGCCAGCAGGCTTTGAGATGTTCACGGTGGCCTTTTTTTATTATTTATTGAGGATACGACACGGCATAACTTGTATAGGTATACCGCTTCTAAACTTTGACTTCTATGCTATCGGAATCAGCAATTGATCCATTCTTATTAAAAAAAACTGTTTGCTAAGTAGTTTTCCTAAATAAGGATTTTTATTCTTAAATAAGTATTTTTACCCTTTTGTAATTGAGATTTTTACTATGGAAAAGAGATCAGACGGGGCTGTAATCACAGGCAGCTACCAACTAGTTCTAACGAAATCATCCAACCAACATTACGTTGTTGCACAAGGTGCTACAATCATCACAATTTCAACAGGTTGGAATTCCCTTCTTATAATGGAATTGGGGATCCTTTGAGATGGATACATATATGTAGACAAATTTTCGTCAATCAACTGACAAAAAAAGGGACAAGGTCAGATTAGTGACATTGCATATAACATAAAGAGTGTAACTTTGGTATTATAGATTGGAACAGGAGGAACTTGGACTCAGTTGGGCCTAATTCAAATCCTATTACCTTCTTAGGTTTGTCCTCGCCATTGACAAGCAATCTATTAGGAGAACTGATCAACTTTAAACAAATTGGAATTATGGAAGAATACTAACACTAATTTTAACTTCAGTATGAGTGGAGTAACATGTTGATATTTTCATTATGAGCTTAGTGGAAACTTTGAGAGTGGATGTGGAGACGCAAAATCCTTCTAATCTAGTTACTGCTATGAATTTGGCTCGAGCCTTTAAAAGGAAATTACAAATTAATCATAAAATTATTAGTATAGGGCAACAATATAGGCATCTTTGAAACCACTTAACTCTATATTCAATAACTAGTTGAGAAAAGAAAACGTAGATGAAAAGGCTTCTAATTGATTTTTCATATGTACTTCAGAAACCCAAAGGACTTCTTACCTCTTGAGCTTATGATCATAAAATCACTTTAATAATAGGATCGAACTAGTGGTAGTGACGCTTGCTCACTATTTATACACACAGAAAGATGAGATTAAAAGGATGAATGTTGGAACAAGGAATCATTCAACTCAGTCGTTCCCGTTTTTCTTTCTTAATTCTATTGGTGGCAAAATGTGATGGAAATCGAAGATTTTGTATAAGGAGCTCAACAACTGGGATGTCAAGGATAAATTTCCTATCCTAATTGTGGATGAGTTGTCAGATAAATTTCAGATGCCCATTATTTCACAAAATCATATCTGAGATTAAGATACTCTTAGGCTAGAATAGCTTCTTTTTTTTTGCTACAAAGGAAGAAAAATAAAATACACCCTAACTAACGCAGGGTTCTGCGGTACAAAGCGCCGTGTAGGTCGTGGAGGAGTTGGTCCCGGACATTCACCGGTGGTTCCTGCAGTATATGCAGGCCTAGACTGAAATCCGCTACAAGCGATGCCATCCGATCTGCACACTGATTGCCTTCACGATACACATGTCGGAGTTGCACTTCCCAAGCTCAGTGGATTAATCCTCGAGTACCTATCACCAACAAAATATCATCAGTTAATATTAAACTGGAAGAGGATAGGATGTTAATGACCTCCAGAGAGTCCACTTCAACGATCACTTTTCCGTAGCCCATCGCCCAAGCCAGTGTAAGGCCCAAGTGTACTCCCCAAAGTTCCGCAGTGGTAGGGGAAGCCTGTTCAATGTGGTGAAGGAAACCGCCACACCACCTCTCTTGACTGTCGCGAAGTAAACCGTCCGCTGTTGCACTGTTGAACCCTGGTTTGACTGCCCCATCCGAGTTAACCTTGATCTAGTCTAGTGTCGGTTTAGTCCATCTAACTAGATGGCCGGCAGGGAGTCCCTGATTTTGCAAAACACAATTCTCCGCTGCCCTTGCTCGTTCTATCCACCTAACATATTCCATAATGACTTGGGGACCTACTTCAGGCCAGACAAAACTGGCCTCAAATATGTTGCGATTGCGCCATTGCCAGAGAAACTAGCAGACGACCCCATAGACAATACCCCAATCAACCTGGTTAATTTGAACTTGCCGCCGAAGGTTGTGAGCCGCTCATTGAGCGGCGACCGGTTGGAAAAAGGTCATGTCCACCACCTCTGAGGGAAACTTGCACCAAAATGCTTTCACGCACGGACAATTGCGAATGACGTGCAAACTACATTCTTCTTGCCCACAGAAATGACATTTACCATTCGTTGTGAGCTTACGAGCCACGTGCTGTTGATTGGTCAACAGTTTTCCTTTAGCGAAGAGCCACAGGAAGGCTCGAATCCTCTGAGGCCCTAGCCATTTCCAGATGGAGGCCCAGAGACTATTGTGATCATTCGTTGTGCATCGTTCAATTAAATCATAGGCTGAAGCCACCGTAAACCTCCTATAACCAGTGGGAGCCCAAACCAGGGTATCATTCGTTGGGCCAGCAACAGGAGCCTGTATCTTCGCAATATCCATACAAACCATGGAGGGAAAGTATTGCTGGAACAAATTCCAGCACCGGTGGAACAGTTTCCACCCTCGTCAGTAAACTCAGCCACTGTGGCATAAAGGAGGCTATTTGGTCACCACTGTAATTAGAGGTCCCCACTCATTGGCCCAATTATCCAACCAGAAGTGTATGTGTCGCCTATTATGCAGCTTCCATTACATACCTTGGCGTACATACTTCCAAGTGGCAAAGATCCCCTTCCAAATGACCGAGGCCCCATTCCTGTCTATATTTGCGGGTAGGAGATTGGGGCCAATTCGATATTTAGCCCTGACTATTTTGACCCATAGGGAAGTGGGTTGAGTGATCAACGCCCAGCCAAGTTTAGTCAAGAAAGCATCATTAGAGGAACGAATATGTTTGAGTCTTAGACCACTAGCTTTTTTAGGCTTGCAAGCGGATTCCCAATTGACAAGATGGATTTTCCTCTGGTCGCTAGTTTCTTCCCAGATAAAACCCCTTATGAGTCTTTCTAAATCGTTGCACAGTTGCCTCGAGAGTCACACTGTCTGCATCATGTAAATCGTTAGAGAAGAAATGATAGACTGAGTGAGAGTAACTAGCCCCGCCATGGATAAACTCTTAGCTCGCCAGCCTACAAGTTTTTTCTGAGCTCTGTCAAGGATGTATTGATAAGTGTGTCGAGAAGTACGTTTATGGATCAGAGGGACACCTAAATACTTTCTCAGATTGGTCGCATAAGGAATATATAATGTTTGACTGAAGCGACGAGCGGTTGTAGTGCAAACATTCTTAGAAAAAAACATCATAGTTTTGTCGAGGTTGACTTTCTGACCCGAGGCTTGACAAAACTCCTCCAAAGTCCTGGCAACTACTTGCGTCTGGGAATCCTCTGCTTCAGCAAACAATACAAGATCATCTGTGAAGAAAAGATGCGAAATATGAGGTCCTGTAGGGCTCAGCCGAATCAGTGTCCACTATCCTTGACCCACTGCTTGGAAGATGAGCTGACCCAACCGTTCCATGCAGAGGACAAAAAGGTAAGGCGAGAGCGGACCCCCCTGTCAAATACCACCGGAAGGAGTGAAGGGATCCGTCAAAGTACCTTGCCAGTCGATTTGCATAGACACCGTCGTCACACATTGCATAATGACATGGATTAACGGAACTGGTAACCCAATGTCATGTAACGTATTTTGGATGAAGTCCTACCGGAATCTGTCATATGCTTTCTCTAAGTCCACCTTAATAGCCAAAAAGCTCGTTCTATCGGTCTTCTTGGGCATCAAGTGAATGACCTCCTAGGCTATGATGATTTTGTCCGTAATTTGCTTGCCCGAAATAAAGCTACATTGATTGACCCCTAATAAATAATCCAAATGGGATTTCAGACGGCTCACTATACTTTTGGATATGATCTTGTAAAGTATAGTGCAAAGGCTAATCAGGCGAAATTGGGTAATATTATGAGGGGAAGAGATTTTGGGGATCAGGACCAGAATGGTATGATTTAAATCCGTGTCCTAGTATTATAATCGGAAGACTTCCTTAATGTACTCTTTCACTTTTGGCCCTATCTGACCCCATTGCTTTTGAGGAGAATAGTGCATTAAAGCCATCGATCCCAGGGCCTTATTCGGATACATGTCAAAAACCGCCGTCTTGATTTCTAGGTCATGGATCGGTTGGGTTAGCGTGTGAATCCTGGCCTCCGAAAGCGTAAGTAAAGCTCTTGAGAGCGGAAGACTATGATCAGTTCGGTCTTTTTCAGTATAAAGCTGGGTAAAGAAATCCTTAGTTATAAGACCCAAATGTATTGGGTCAGAGATCGTAAGGCTAGTGGAAGTAACGAGGCTCTTGATTAGTAGCTTCTTATGACGAGAAAGAGTGAGAGTGTGATAGTATTTTCTATTCTTGTCCCCATGGGAGATCCAATCACACCGGGCTTTTTGATGCTAATAAATTTCTTCCTCACATAGGACCTGCATCAATTCCCCACTCAGCTGGTCCTCCAACCCTAAAAGGGATTTCGAGTTTTCAGCCTCCGTGGCTCTTCGAATGCCCTCCAATCGAGATAATAACCTTTTTGTTTGGGAGAAGATATTGCCAAAATTTGATTTGTTCCAACTCGTGAGATGCTCGGAGAACTTGGCTAAGGCTTTCCTCATAGTTTCCTCCGCAGGTAACCAGTGCTCAGTAACCACTTTCTCGAAGTTTGGATGAGTGAGCCACGCATTTTGAAATCGAAAGAGCAAGGTTCTTTGGGTTTTAGGCAGCTGTCTATTAAGGTGAATTAGCATAGGTCGATGGTCAGACCCAAGAAAAGGGAGGTGATGATTCACCGTGTCGGGATAAGCTTGCAGCCATGGAGTAGACCTGAACACTCGATCTAGTCTAGCTTGGACCACACCTCTCCTCCATGTAAACTTGGAGCCCACATATCCTAGATCATGGAGACCACTCCCGTACACCCAATCTCAGAACTTATTATTAACCACTCACATGGCTTGAGCACCTCCTTATTTGTCAGAGATTTCGAGTTTAGCATTAAAATCTCCTTCGATGAGCCAGGGTCTAGTCGTAGAGTGACCTAGCCAAATAAGGATGGGACAGAGGATATTTTGTGTCGAAACTTGCGGGCTGGCATAAACTACAGTAAAATCAAAAGAACAGGATCCGTGCTTGTTCGTGATGTGAATAAATTGGGGATGCATTATAAGTACTGAGATATCATAAATATCCTTCCATAATAGCCAAATACCACCGGAAGAACCCTCTGCTTCTACTCTAACCGAATAATCAGACTCAAACTTACTGACTATTTCAGTCGCTCGAGAGCCACTGAGTCGGGTTTCGACCAAAACCAGGATACCAGAATTATAATGACGAAGGTAATTACGCAGGATAGTCTAGAACTGAGACCCTCCTGTCCTTTGGCAATTCCAGATTATAATGGACATAAAGATAAAAACGGAAAGCCTACTCTACTGGAGTAGAAATGGTACCTCCCTTAAGTTCGCCCGTGATGCCCTTGATCTGATGATGCGAGGCAAGGTCCTGTTCAGAATTGCTGGACTGTAGTTCAGCTGTCGCCCCGAACCCTCCCGCTAGTTCCGAAGGGTCATTGGGATGTTGGCCTGTTCTGCCATCTATTCCAGTCATAACTGCCGAGACCTCCACTCCTTCCATCTGCTGTAAACTGTCCTCAACCCCCTGTGCGCCAGCCTCGAGTATCTGGCTGTCGCAGACCATTTCCGTATGAGTGGAGATTTCAATTACGATATGGTGCTCCTGGGGTGTCGGTTGTAAGGGAATTGAGGGGATCACAGTAGATCTCGGTGTCTTGAAAATATTTCCCCAGGAGCTTTCGCCTTGGGATGATGAGATTTGGGCTATTTTGGTCCTTTTGGGCCCTTCTTTAGGGGACGTTTGGGCTCGGTAGCAGTAAACACTAGGGCTTGAGCAATTTGCTTACCCTTGTCTAAGAAACTAGACAAGTTGAAAGCTTGTCCAAATCCAACTGGGCTCCTGTTCACTGGGCCCATCTGTTGCATCGCAATCCCTTCACCGTGGCTGTCTTGTTTTGACAGCACTGAGAATCTCGAGCCACCCTTTGTGTCGTTGTCCTTGGCTCTTCCTTGCTGTTGCTACTGAGGCGTGGAGTTCTATTGGTGTTTTGGCTGGACTAGCGTCCACAGGTCGTGCCTAGTAGCAGCGGTGGTCTTCTTTGGTCCGCCATCGCCATCCACTGCAACCCTTACTGCTTCCGGAAGCTCAGCGGCATCTTCTCTCTGGGTGGGACGTTCGGGTTGAGGTGGAGGGCACCACAAACAGCCGACATCGGAGTGGCCAACCAATCCGCAAGTGAAACACATCTGCGGAAGCCCTTTATAGGCCACTCGCAGCTTCTCTCCATCAAGTTCGACAGTATGGTGTAGGGGTTTTTTCAAGTCTACTTCGATGGCATCCCGGGCATATTTGGCTCGTTGAATTATGGTTGTCTCACCAATTTTAATGGTGTTTCTGACAAGGTTACCCAACGCTTTGAGGACGTTGGGGTGGTAGTAGGCGATAGATAACTCGGGGAACCTGATCCACACAACTGCCCTTAAGAGCTTGGCTTGCGAGGGCTGGAATTCTGGAGTCCACCTCTGTACTGCTAGAGCCTATCCGAAGATGGTCCAAAGACCCTGGGTTAGTGTGCAGAGGAAGTCATCTTCGACCTTGAAGCTAACCAGCAAGAAATAGGTCTACTAACTTCATGGGGCCGCATGGAGTCCACAGAGCTTTCAATCAGGTGCTAAGTGTTCGAAATCCCACTCTACGATTGAGCGACTTCACGACAACAGTTTGGGCCTAGCGGTCATCCAGCTGCGTCAGGAGCTTCTGGGAGAGCTTAATGTCCCCATCAAATTCTCCTGGTAGGTGGATGATGTCTCCTTTCTTGATGTCGATAGGTTCCTCGGTGGTCCAGCTTGAAACTTCTGGAGGTTTGGTTTTCTACATTGCTCTGAGCATAAAGGAGCTATAGGATTGTTTCGGGCGTGGCGATGGTTCCTCGTCACGTTTCCAAGTACGCACGCGTTTAGGGAGTTGTTCTTCGTGATCTTGGGGCTCCATGCCTGCCCCTTTTAGGACGCTAAAACTACGATGGCGCTTGCAGAATAAACATCCCCTGTTAGTTGCAGAAGGCTACCGGATAGAAGGAAAACAAAGGAGATGCTAGCTGTCGTCACCTTTTCTCTTTCTCTCACTAAAGCTTTTTTAGATATTAAGAAGATTACCTTCTAAACTCATCATGACCTTTTTGAGTTTTTAGTTATGCCATTTAGGCCTACAAATGCACATTCCACATTTTAGTCTTTAATAAATGAGGTATTTCAATCCCACCTTTGCAAATTCGTCTTAGTATTCTTTGATAACATTGTAGTTTGTAGTATAACTTAGGTAGAACATGTGCATCATATGAGGACTTTCTTTAAGCTACTAGACCAATACAAGCTCTTCCTCAAATGGTCCAAGTGCTTCTTTAGAGAGAATTCGGTCAAAAAACTTGGATTATGTTATCAACGATGAGGGAGTATCAGTAGACAATTCCAAAATTCGAGCAGTCAAGGAATGGTCCACCTCTAAATTAACCAAGGTTCTATGTGGCTTCATAGATTTAACAAAGTATTATAGCAAATTTTTTTAGAGTTAGAGTGATGGATGCTTTATTAACCAACCTACCGAGGAAGAATGCCATTCATTGGGACAATGCATTCAAAATAACTTTTGATAACTCGAAGAATGCTCTCTCTACCACCCCCAGTTTGCAATTATTGAACTTTGATCTTGAGTTTACATTATATCGTATCCAAACTTATTTTCACTGGCAAGGAATGAAAGCCTCTATTAGAGAATTTATTTAAAATTATTTATTTGTCAATAAAATAGACAGACAATTTGCATCCAAGTGATGTCCTACAACCCTTTCCAATTTCAATATAGATATAAGCTAAGATTTCTATGAATTTTATAAATAAGTTGCCCAAAATTAGTGGAAAATTAATACTTTATATAGTGGTAGATCGCTTCTCCAAGTATGCTCATTTTGATTGTGCTTATCAATATGGAAGTGGTTTTCTTGTTGGTAAACTTTATCCTTATATACTTTCTTTTATTTCATTTTGATTGTGCTTATCAATATAGAAGTGGTTTTCTTGTTGGTAAACTTTATCCTTATATACTTTCTTTTATTTCATTTTTCCTTGAACTGACAAGCTTTAATAATCTTTTCTTCTTCTTACAGGGGTAGCTGTGCTTCTTGCTGCTAGCTTCTTTGATTACATGTTGGCATTGTTGTAACATAAATTGAAAGCAATTGTTGCTTCTAAAAAATGTAAGTGTTAACTTGTTTCAGTTGTTGCTTTTGACAATATAGCATTGCATGTTCCACAAATGAAAGATTAGTATTTATGGAAATGCTAGAGCTTGGCTACCAGTTCCTACTTCAGTAATTATAGGTTAAGAACTAGTCTATATTTCTTCATGTGTTTCTGAGTTGGTAAAATTTATTTTCCTTTAGGAATCACTTTCTAGATGTTTGAGCAATTTATGGCAAGTTTGACAAGAAAGTAGTTAAGCCTACTTTTCTATGTTCAATTTGATAAGCAAGTAGTTCAACCTTCTTTTCCCAACAAAGCATCGATCTAGATATTACTCTACTCTGGTTAGAAATTTGGAAGCACTTCTAAACCATCCCATAATGTGCTTCTGAAGGATCAGGGTACAAAGGCAATGGGCACTACAGCAAGTACATACCATAAGCCTTCGAAATCAATGAGGCCGTAATTAATCCCAAAATAATATGAGCAGGAGAGGCAGGAAGAAGGCTTCTTCAGGTCTCTCCACAAGTTTTTTACTGACATATAAGCATGTGTTATAGCAATTATGGGAGGTATAATTCCTGGTTTCAGAAAGAAGCCGTTGACAGAAGTCCATAGCTGCATCCGAAGCACTCAACTACTTGGCCTCAGCAAGACAACCTCGTGATACCCAAAGAAGATGATCCTCCTTTAAGTGAAATCAAAATGTCAATAGTAAGAAAGACTTGTTCTTTCATTGTCAAATGATGCAGAAAATATTCATCAATGGCTCCAAAGTGGAGGTTTATATCATGGTTGGGATGGTGATTATCAACAATAGCATCATCAAAGATATCAATCTTTCATCCCCTATGCATACTATGAACAAAGTTCTGAAGAAACAAATGAGATTATATCTAGGGCAGTTTAAGAGTCCCAAATGAGATTGTCACGAAGGCTAGGTTGTGAATGATAGGGATCCTATTTACAATCACCATAACATGTGATTATTATCATAACTAGATAAACTTTGAGGTTATAAACAAAAACTAGCTTCATATTAGTACTTAGAAGTTTGTTCTCTTGCTTGGAGTAGCAATTGGCATAAAATTGACAAAAAACATCATACTGAGGATAATGTGGATATGTTGGTGTATGATGTAGTTTACTTATCAATGACAAGTGTCTATTGGGGTTGCAATAGGAGAGTTTGTGGAATGGTGAGCCATATTAGTCCTATTTCAACAAAGATGAGTACTATTTACCTTACACAATACATTAGAGTATGAATTGGATTAATATGATTATTGTCATTTTCATGAAATTAACCTAAACTTTAGCCTACATTTTAATCTTATTTAAAAATCATCAAAAAATACAAAATCTGAAAAGATTTAATAATATGGAGCTTAATTTAAACAAGTTAGCGAGATTTACAGGGGTTTAATAATACGGAAGCTAACATAAACAAGTTAAGGGTTTAATTTGAGTAGTAAGAAATAAAAACATTGACAAGCACCTTTTGATTTCCTACCATCGGAGAGGAGAGGAGGGAGACTGTCTGTGAGAGAGGGAGAATAGAACATAAAAAAAGAAAAAAAGCACTCACTTTTCTATTCTCTATCTAGTCCATCAATCAGATCCAGGTCTCTTTTCATTTCAGATCTCTTTGCCAGATCCATCAAAGCTTTCCTCCCAATCATGAATCCTTTCTCCTCCGGCACGCGTCTCAGGTCACTTCAATTCCATTATTCTCTGATTGTTTGGTGTCTCCTGTTACAAGAATTAACTTGGCAGGATTTGTATGATTGATTTGAATGTTGCAGGGACATGATTCGGTCTATTCGTGCGTGCAAAACTGCCGCAGAGGAGCGCGCCGTCGTTCGAAAAGAATGTGCTGCAATTCGCACCTCCATTAACGAGAATGATCCGGATTATCGGCATCGCAACCTCGCAAAGCTCATGTTCATTCACATGCTTGGCTATCCCACTCACTTCGGCCAAATGGAGTGCCTCAAGCTCATTGCTTCCGCCGGATTTCCTGAGAAGAGAATTGGATACTTGGGCCTCATGTTGCTTCTGGACGAGCGACAAGAAGTTCTTATGTTGGTCACCAACTCGCTAAAACAGTATCCCTTTTTCTATAATATAGTGTTCTTATCTGCAATTTTAAACTATGAAAGAACTTTAATTTTTATGAACATGCAGATGCAGATTGTAGCTAATGTGCCACCACCCTTTCTTTTGTAGTAGCCTTGACTTGTTTGCAGAGATCTCAATCACTCTAACCAGTATATTGTGGGACTTGCTCTTTGTGCATTGGGGAATATATGTTCGGCTGAAATGGCCCGTGATCTTGCTCCTGAAGTGGAACGATTGCTGCTGTTTCGGGATCCAAATATCCGTAAAAAAGTGAGTTTGTTATGGTAATATCATCATACTCCTTTTGCAACACACCTCTCGACTGTAACTTAGCTTACATATGTTTGCAATTTGTCAACTTTTATGGCATAATGAGGTTGAAGCAAAGTGCACAAATTGAAAGCAAAGACTGTTGTAGTGACTATTGCGCCAACTCTCTAGTAGAATAATGCAATTCTTTTGCTAGCAATTCGGAGAAGCCATTCTTGCTTATTTGATATTTCTTTTTCTTTTTTCGTCAAAATTTCACTTTGTTTTCATATTCCTGCAAATTGACAGTTCTTTCTTGAATATAGGCGGCTTTATGCTCCATACGGATAATAAAGAAGGTCCCGGATCTGGCTGAAAATTTCATAAATCATGCTGCTTCCTTGCTCAAAGAAAAGCATCATGGAGTTCTAATAACAGGAGTTCAACTTTGTACAGATTTATGTAAAGTCAGTCCAGAAGCTCTTGAATATTTTAGAAAGGTATGTTTTTTGCATTCTTATTTTTAAAAAATGATCATCTGTGTAGTTGTAGCCATTCAATGTAGGAAAAAGGTTGATGTGATGGTTTGATTAGTTTTCTGTTGCCCAATTATCACGAGGTTTAGTACTATTGTAGAAATGCACGGATGGTTTGGTCAGAAATCTAAGGGACCTTGCAAACAGTCCATATTCACCTGAGTATGATGTTGCTGGCATTACGGATCCATTTCTTCATATCAGATTGCTTAAAATTCTGCGCGTATTAGGCCAAGGAGATTCTGATGTTAGTGATATTATGAACGACATACTAGCACAGGTCAGTTGCTATTAGTGTTAGATATGTAATTATTTTTTCTATTCCAACCAATTTTATATTTGTAGCATATGTTGATTATTGAGTTAATTGCCATCTCTGTTGAGATGAAGAATGTGTTTTTTTTGTAAGGTTGAATTATATTTTAGTAGGGATTAATGTCAAACCAATGGTGTTTTTGTGGAAGCCTGGGTCCTAAATGGTTGAGTTTCACTCCATTTAATGACGGCTAGTAGAATGACGGTTGGATATAGACTCTCGCAGAATGGGGCGATATGAAGCTTCTTGCCTTCCTTTTTGTTGCATTAACCCATATGTTTTATAAAGTTTCTTTTGAGTTCTTATACTGCCAGTTGTAAATTTGATTCCCATTTATAGTGATGTTTTAGTGGGAGTAGGGGAATAAATTCTAAGTTTGAGTTGGAATGGGAATAAATGATCCATATAATCATTTCTGCAGTAACATCGGTAAAGGATAACATTGCATACTGATGAACCAATGATATAGATCCTTAGCTTCCCTACCAGTTGCTGTTCAATCTGTCGCTTCTCCCCAAAAATATATTTCTTGAGCCTTCCTGACATAGTGTGGGAAGGAAAAACAACGATAAGTAGAATAGAATAGGCTATAATTGATGCAGATTGTAGCTGGAACTTGAAATAGGGCTTAGGGTTTGTAGAAAAACCTCTAAAAGCATAAAATTATTTGATTGATAAAAGACATATCTAAAAATCAAGCATAGGCAGCCTATTTATACTAATACAGGACCTAATCCAACTCCTAATAGGAAAGGAAATACTAATTAAAAAGTAATATGCTAATCCTATGATAAATAGGAATCCCAATAACTTAAGAATTATTAAATAGTAAGAAATCCAATACTAACTAGGAAAACTAAACTAACTGCTCCTGCATCACAAAATAATGGAAAGAATGTTGATGGTACAATCTGTTCACTAATTCTCATTTGTCTTGCTTTATTGTTTTTCCTGGAATTAGATTCTTTCCTTCACAGTCCCTATATGTAAATCAAACCAAATTGTAGCAAGTAGTTGGCCTCGACTCAAGCAACTGGTGTCATGAAAAGATAAACAAAAGAACATACAATATCTATAGCTTTATGAAGATAAAATTCTTGTAAGTCAAAGAGCATAAATGAAAACCTCAGGTGCCATCCAAAATGCTGTCCCCTTGCATGATTTAACATCATTCAATTTGGTTGCCTGAAAAATGAAATGTGTGCATATAAGAGAAAAAGTTCACAATCCTAAGAAAGAAAGGAAATAAACAATAAAATAAACAGAACAATTACCTTTGCCAAGCCAAAATCTGCAAGTTTCACAGATCCATTTGTATCAACCAAAATATTTGCACATTTGATATCCCTTAAATTCAAAGGAGAATTCAATGAGGATACAAATAAAAATTTAACATAACCTTGCTTATGTACTGGTTTGGATTTTGCTCTTACCATTTTCCAATACAAGGGATTTTCCACATTAAAAGAGTCGATAGCAGATGCATTAATAAACAAATGACTAATAACCATTCATAAACGTGAGAGCTTATCAAGTGCAATAGCAACTTGCAACAAAGTTATAAATCTATGTTAAAAATCAATTAAGAGAATAAAAATTAAAATTAAAAAAATTATAATAAATGATCAAGTAATCCATATCCACATCCAAGCTTGCAGCAGAACCCCTCACAGCAAGTTAGATCACAGTGTAGCACCCACAAAATCTTTTTTCCTTGATGCTAAGTTTGAATAACTCCTATGATGAATAAATTTGAAAGAGAACAAGAGCGAGATGAGCTCATAAAATTTTCTCATAATAAAATATAATTTAACAAGATAGAACAAATGAACAGCAGCACAAGGAAGCTACATATTCTTCAAGTTTGTACGTCAAACATTTGAGATCATGGAAGTTTGAAAATCATGCATATAAGAAAATGAATTCAGTTCCCAAGAAGTCGACAGAACAAATAATTTCCAATGAGTAACAGAATACAGGACCCATTTAGATTATGGGAACAGCAAATGACATAGAACGCACTCATTACCTGTGAACAACATCGCGGTCATGAAGATACTTCAAGCCAAGCAATATCTGTCTCGTGTATGCAGAAACTTGCGTATCCCGAAGATGATATTTCTGATAGAGTTTTAGAAGGGAGCCTTTGGTTATAAGCTCAAGGAAGATATATAGTTTTGATTCATCCTGCACAAACCAATCAAAGGAAAATGTTATAGACAATACCTTGACAAGGATGAAGCTATTCACTAGCAATAAGGAGCATGGTATAATTTATGAAGCACCACAAGAAAAAAAAAAGTATCTAAACTAGAAGCAAATCTCAAAAACAAATTGAAATAATAATGGATCGTCTTAGGAAAGGAAGTAGTACCTTATCTGTGCCATAATATTGAACTATGTTTTCATGTTCAAACTGACTTAACAGAGCAATCTCCTGGAAAGGGAAACAAAAAAGGTTCTGTGAGGAAAGAGAGTTTTGCCAGGAGTCAAACCAATGACTGTAAAAATATTCAGACTACGATAATAACAAAGATAGCCAAACCTGCTCAAGTTGGAAAATGCTTTGCTTTCCTTGACTCCCTTGATCAAGTAAAGAAACCTCTTTGACAGCGAAAAAGAATCCATCACTGCAAGAGATAAATAATTAGTAAAGCTTAAATAGCATTCCAAGGAAAAATACAAAAAACTCTGCAGAAGTTAAGAGATACCATAAAATGAACACAAGGCCACCATAATCCAAACAAAAGAGGAAATACAATGTAGTTTGCAACATAGTAATTTCACATTCCACGCTCAAGAATGTGCTTAACCTTTTCCTCTAAGTCCACAATATAGCACTTGACAATGGACAACGAAAGAAGACTTCTAAGCTTAAAGAAAGTAGATCTGGGCCTCAAAAATGCAATTTAAGAACCAAAACAGCATCATCCTTCTACTTAAGAAAAGATCCTAAAATCTCCATGTATAGTTTTTGTTGCCCAGTTTCACCTTTTGCAGCTATCAAATATCAGAATCTCTTCTCAGATTCACCATCTCTAGCTACACAATGATTATCAAACAAGAAGACGGAGAAAATAATTGAACTAGTGAATAACAAGAGATATCAGAAGCTAAAACTTACTCAGATATCCCTTCATACACGGACCCAAACGACCCTCGTCCCAAAAGCTCACCCTTTTCCCAATATGTAATGGTTCTCCTAAACCTCCCATTTGGAGAAATGTTGGAAATAGGCTCCGTGGTAGTACTGGACGAATCGTCATCATTCGACGTCGTAAACGAGCACGACTCCGACAAAAAAGCAATATCCCTTATTCTCATTAAACCCTCATCTTCCTCTCTCTGAAAAACCCCCAAATCAAGTCTTGGTCTCACTCCTTCTGGTTCTTGCTTTCCTTCCTCTCCTTCATCATCCGAACTCGATTCTCTGTTAGCCATCACACAACAACTTTCATCGCTTTCGGGCCCGAAATTCCTGAATATTTCCCAAGTTGAACAAGCGTGGTCCACAACCGGCAACTTCATTAACGGCGGCGGTTTCAACAATGGCGGCCTAGCTCCTTTGATGCCTCCAGAAACATTAGAACACGCGTTACATTCCAATGACTCAGCTTGCTCGTTCCGAGTTAACTCAGTAGCATCGGTAATTTGAACCCTATGCAAAACGTTAGCAACCAATTCCTGCTCCTCTGCTCCATCCAACTGATCCCCAGCTTCCTTTTTCATAACACAATCAGGCCAGAGCAGTCTAGAACGAGGCAGAAGATCGGAAGCAGAACGCATCTTCATCGCCTCCCACGCCGCCGTCGGAATAATGAAATCCTCCGGGCCTGATAAACCCAATCTCCGGCAGATAAGTTCGAAATCGCCTTCAGTTCCTTCAATTCGGAAACTGGTTCGATCCGGCAAATCGAGCGAGCGCGTGACCAGAGACGACGAGGTGGAATTGTCGAGCGACGAAGAAGACGATGCCGCGTCGTAGTCAATGTGCTTGGCCGCATTTCGGCGCTCGAGCCTCGGCCTCCGGCGATCTTTGCGATCCATGGCGGCGCGAGAGTTAAACAATCGAGGTAAGTGATGCATTGAGACCCAAATCCATGTAAATTCACCGCTAGTATAGACAGTGAAGGACTGGTAAACGCCGTCTAGATATGGACAGACAGGGAGGGGGGAGAAAACGCGGTGACACGTGGAGTAGTGCTAGGGGGCGTGGGGTTGATGAGTTGGAAGGTTGTGTTTGTATGCTGCATACTCCAAGTCCAAGTTCTCGCCGGTTTTATTTTTGCAAATTGCTTTCTCTTCGTTGACGAAGATATTTGTAAGGTACTGTACATTCTTTAAAAGGAAATTGCTTTATTTCAACAAGACTTTTATCCAATAATTTATTTAACATCAAATTTTTTTAAAAAAATACTGTATATACATCTGGACCTTCTTAAATATTTCAATAAAAATATAAAATTTTGACTTGTCAAATATCTTTCAAAGTATTAATTAATTAACATGAACAAAAAATTTTGTAATTTTAAGAATTTGTACTTTTATCATACGCATCATCTTTTGGTTTATAATAATTATATAATAAAAGTAGAATTATTATTAATAATTTTGATACGATTTATATAATAACGACTTAATTAGCATAACTACATATATTAAGTGGAAAAAAAAAAAGCATTTGTCAAAAAAGATATCAAAAGTTTTCTTAGAATATAATATCTCTAGCAACTATGTCAAATCTATATTATTATTTATAAATACATACTTTTATGTTCTCATTTTTTTCAAAACTTTTCAACTTGTATAAGGTAACACAACAATTTAACTCTCTTTATATTTCAATAACTTTTTTCATTAGATTATGTTAACCGTTAAATCATTTTTAATTTGAATTTTAATAGACAAAGTTAAGGACCGTTGTTTTGATTTACACGAAATCTAAAGAAAAAAAGTCATTGGCATATTTGTTTCATTAACAAGAGAGGCAGATTCAATAGAATGGTTTACTCCTCATCGTGCCGGAGCATAATTTTTATCATTGGTATAAAATTCCATGTTTCTTATCTAACATAAAACAAGACATAGATAACAACATCGTTCATAACTTCGCTGTGTTAATTGAATATTAAAATATTCGTTTCATTGAAGCAATTGGAAAGAAGAAAATTAGATGACATGTATGACATTCATTTATGAGTATGATGATAGCTCACATTATGTTCAAATTTAAATTTTATATTTAAATTTAGATGCGATTCAAAATCAAATTAGACCTAATTCAAGATTTATTAATTATTTTTAATTAAAATTTGAAAACAACATTATTTTATTTGATATTTGTGAATTTTTGAATGAACCGGATTACGTAGACTAAGCTCAAGCTCGAGCTCATTTCAAAACTTGAAAATTTTAAAAAGAAAAACTTTGATCCTAACCTAAAATTTGATCAACTCAAATCAAAATTATTAATTTTAGGTGGGATTAAGCAAAAATTATTATCCCCAATTCAAATACAAGTTGATAAGAGAAACGACAGGTGGAGAGAAAAAATGGAAGGGACAAATGGTCAAGGTCAATTATAACATACGAACACACATGCATCAATTTAGTCGATAACCATAGGCTTCTTTTAAATATGTTATGAATGTCATAACAACTTTTTTAAGTAAAATAGAATTAAATAAGAGTAGTTAAAGTTCTTGAATGACAATTAAAATTAAGTTCAACAAAATCTAATTCAATCTTTTTAATGATTTTATATTATTTTTTTATAAAATTTTGAACATTTCACTCATATTTATATTTTCAACATATAAGTATTTAATATAATTAAAATAAAAGGAATGAATAAAAGAGAAATATAACAAGGCTAATATTTTATCATTATTTATAAAATTAATACAAAAAACTCGGGAAATTTCTAACTTAAAGTTATTTACAATAAATACTTAAGAATGTTCTATTTGAAACTTTTTGTAATAAGACTTTACAACAAATACTTAAGAACTTTCTATTCAAAACTCTATATAATAAGACTTTCACAAAGCTCTCAAAACTCTATGATTGGATGAATTGCACGGTAAAATGATCAATATTAGATATTGTTATCTAAGATTACAAGAATTTAAGAATTAAGAAAGTTACAAGCCAATAATTTTACTAAATTCACCAACTTAATAGGGAATGCACTGTTTTAGCCACTAACTCTATTAAAATGATAGAGAACATGGTTTAATATGAAGCCACCAATTTATCACTCTACCAATAGGGATGACAACTAATCAGACTAAGACCAAGCCTCTTAAGACATACTTTTAGTCAAACTGGATTTATTTGTCGAATCAAGTTATAGACCTTTTCAATTTAAACTCATATTGAAGCTCTATAGAGGTATACATATATGTGTGTGTGTGTGTGAAAATATTTCGAGCCAAGCTCAGAATAAAGTCAACTTCAAAAGGTCACTTATATTCCTGAAGCTTAGACAGAGCCTTTTTTTTTAATTTGATATGTTGACTTTAATTCAAGTAAATTCAGAGCCTTCTTCAATCATGTTAGGTAGTAATCTCATTTTTCTAGCTCACTTTCTCCACGTTCTGCCTATACATTATGATTGGTTTAATGCTTTATTAAGCAACTAGTTTAACCATTTTGAACTATTTTGGTGCTCGCTCCTTCTAAACACATTTATGGTATATTCACATTATTCCATGACTATATTAAGTAAAAATTTGGTCTACATGTATAAGAAACATCACATATTTTCCTACCTAATAACTTTATATTTGAAGGTGAGTGTTCGACATGGAGCTACTGCTCATCCACCTTGCTTACCATTCGTCCAAAATCTAGTTTTTGGCTTTTCCTGATCATTTTTAGTTTCTCTGTAGGTTTTACTAGCTCTAATCAATTGTGCACGTCATCTTGCTTGTTGCTCTATCTAGTTCTTGCTTATTACTTTCCCTCTTCCTCCATCCACCATGGATGAGTGACCTCGATGTTATGGTGTTTTTAGCTTGATTACAAAAGTTTATTACTATTCATCTCTTAGAATTGTTGGCTTTTATTACTTGTTTTATTCAGTTATTTTAATGCCCCATTGGGAGTTTCTAAATATTCTAATTTTTTGATCACATTCTCTATGTAGTTAATGAGACACTATTTGTTCTATAATGACATTAACTTTTTTACAGATATCCTGATTGGCATAGATTTCTATTACAAGGCATCTCTTTTATAAGTCTTACCTAGTGGTATCAAATGTTAGGCTAATTTTAGTGTTTATATTGATATATATAAAATCTTTGAACTTACTTAAGTGCCTCCTTAATATGAAATATTGTGAGATCAATTTTTGGAGTATTGTCTTGAGAACCACACACAATTATCACATCCTCATCCTCTCTGGAAAAATTCATAGTTCTTTATAAAATTACCCTTTAAAAGAATGAGGATATTAATCCTACCAAAGCCACTAATCCTGGAATGAATCCTGATGACTTAAAGTTAGAACAAGAGAAGTGTGCTATTATACTTCAACAGGGATTAATTAAGCCCTTAAAGTCATATTGGGCTTATCAAACCTTTTTATATGAATAAAAGGGCTGAACAAAAAAGAGGTATAAAGAGGTTGGTCATTGATTATAAACCTCTTAATACATTCCTTTAAGATGGCCAGTTCCTACTAATAAAGATCAATACTCAAGTCTTATTTCTTCAGGATATTTTTTTTTTCAAAATTTGATTTGAAAGTATGATTTTGGCAACTAGGTATTGATCCAAAGGAAAGGTACAAAACATCTTTTTGTACCCTGAATGCTTAGTACCAATGTACTATTATACCATTTAGACTTAAAGTTGCTCCATCATTATTCCAAAGGGCTATGACAAAAACTTATGAGCCCATTCTATCTAATTCCTTGATCTATATTGATGATATTTCACTATATTCCATGGCCTATGAAGATCATAGAGTACTAATTCAATCCTTTTTGGATTTTACTAAACAATAGGGATCATATGTTGGACCCTAGAAAATTTTTATTTAAGTAAGCATGATTTTAAATAATTTTGGAGTTTAGATATATTTAATTTTTGGAACTATAATGGTGTCAAGGTTAGTAGGATTTGTTGAATGGATAAATGGAAGTAAAGTGTTGATGTAATAAGGATGTTCAAGGACGTTTTTGG
>JANIHZ010000006.1:20200902-20222394 GCA_027478365.1 Erythroxylum rufum | reverse complement strand
TTGTCCTGCCCGCTAGTGGCATTGGAGTTCCTTTTAAGGACTCCTATAAGTTCACGGCTACACCGACCGCTATGCGGGAAGGTGTAGTACGTTCTGTTCATGGCTGCACAGGACCGCTATACGGAAATGTGCAGTACGTTCCGTTTGGACCAACCCAAACCATTTTGATGTGATTATGTGTTTTCTTTAAGAATTTGTGATGTGTATACTGCTATGCTGCATTCATGTTTTGAAATGGTTCATGAATTGTGAAAAAGAATTTGAGAAGTTTGAGAAATGAAAAATTGAGGTTTTCATTCGAGGAATTTTTTTGAAATTGTTTAGAAATATTTGAAAAGTTGAAAAGTTTGAAAAATAAGCATTTTGGTAAAAGTTTGTGAAAAAAATGATTTTTGCTTATTTTTCGATTTATAAATGTGTTATCCACTGAGCCGTCGAGTTCACCCCCTTTTCATCCCCATCTCCAAGTATCGAGAAGGAGATCGGATGAAAGCGAGTCAAGACCTCCGTTCATGTGTTGCTTATGTATTTCAGTCTTTGAAATTAATGTACATTCGTGGCCTGAAAATGCCACTTTGGTTTGATGATGTCTTTTCTTTTGGAGTTTGTAAAGTAATTATGGATTTTGTATAGGGAATAGAAAAGTGAATTATGAATTGATGTATTGAATTGAATTACAAAATTTATGTATGAAGATGGAATATGAATTGTGATTGACTATGAATATTATTGGATTGTGTTGATGATTGAGATGTATTGAAGTGTTAGGTATAGATGTGTGTTTGTTTATGTTGAAATTCTGGACAGGAGGTCCGATGATGGTTGTTATGGTTGGATATGATTATAGAAGTGTGTGATTTTGATTTGCAGATTTTTGGGTTTCACAAATTGCAACCGTTATACTGCACGATTTTCGATAAAATTGGTTTTATGGAAAAGGTAGGATAAGAATAAGAGTTTGATTAATTTGATGAGTTATAAGATATGATAGAAATGGAAGAAATAATTTTTGATTGAGGATGAATTTCCAAATAGGGAAATTATGTGGGTTTGATTTGTCTAAGATTGAATAAAGAAGGAAGAAATGAGTAAAAAAAAAAATTTACACCGACTTCGGATTTGGATCAGTCTTAGGGTTTCCAATGCGACGCGATAGTATTCTTTGTTCACGCTTCGGATGTCGGATCCGCTTTCGTTTGTCTCCACTTTATGTTTTGATTGATCAGCTTGTTTGTATTCGATTCCGCTTTCGATCTTCGTATCTGATTTGGGTTCGTACTTGTTTCATCCGTCTTTCACTTTTGTTCCGTTCTTTTGTTTTTGCTCTTTGCTATTCATTTTGCTTTTGATTCGTTCGGATATAAATTTCTTCGTTTGTTTCCGCACGCGTTCTTTGCTTCGCTTTTCATTTTTTGTTCCACTTTCCGATTGGGATCCGGTTTCGAGATCGGGTCCCAACACCGGTCCTTTTTGTAAAGAAGAAGGACGGATCCTTGAGAATGTGTGTGGATTATAAGAAGCTTAACCATGCCACTGTCAAGAACAGATAACTGGTTCCATGTATAGATGATTTGTTTGATCAGTTACAAGGTGCAATGGTCTTTTATAAGATAGATTTGAGATCTGGTTATCACCAATTGAGGATAAAGGAGTTCGATGTGTCAAAGACTGCTTTTAGAACACGGTATGGCTACTTTGAGTTCTTAGTCATGCCTTTTGGGTTAACAAATGCACCTATAGCTTTCATGGACTTGATGAATTGAGTCTTTAAGTCCTTCTTAGACCGATTTATCATTGTCTTCATTGATGACATATTGGTTAATTCTAAGAGGGATACGGAACATGAGGAATATTTGAGGACTACCCTGGAGACTTTGAGAAAGAACGAGTTGTATGCCAAATTCGACAAATGCGAATTTTCGCTAAGGGAAGTAGTGGTTCTTGGGCATGTGATTTCAGAGCACGGGGTACATGTAGATCCAAGGAAGATAGAAGCAATTGTAAAATGGGAAGCACGTAAGAATATAGCAGAAGTGAGGAGTTTCTTGGGTTTAGCTGGATATTACTGGAGGTTCGTGGAGGGCTTTTCTATAATAACAGCTTCACTTACCAAGTTGACCAATAAGAACCAAAAGTTTGTGTAGACAGATGAATTTTAGAAAAGCTTTGAGGAGCTTAAGCATCGATTGTCGAGTGCATCGATTTTGACTTTGCCTTCGGGTAGTGACGGATATGTAGTCTATAGTGATGTCTCAAGGAAGAGATTGGGCTGTGTATTGATGCAAGGGGATAAGGTGATTGCTTATGCTTCTAGGCAATTGAAGGCTTATGAGATGAATTATCTAACGCATGACTTGGAGTTAGCTGCCATAATTTTTACGTTGAAAATCTAGAGATACTATTTATATAGGGTCTCTATTAGGGTGTTTATAAACCATAAGAGTCTTAAGTATTTGATGAGCCCAAAAGAGTTAAACTTGAGACAGAGAAGATAGTTAGAATTGTTAAAGGATTATGATTTAATGATTGATTATCACCTAGGGAAAGCTAATGTATAGAGATTAGGAATGGTAAACCTTCAGAAATAGAGATAAGAGAAGATGGACTGCTGGTGGTAGGTAACATATTGTGTGTCCCGGACTTATTAGAGTTGAAGGATGAGATTTTTGATAAGGAGGACAATGCTCCCTATGCAATGCACCTGGGGAGTACGAGAATGTATAGAGATTTGAAAGAACACTTTTGGTAGAAGGGAATGAAGAAGGATATTGTAGAGTATGTTAGTAAATTTTTAGTGTGCCAGCAAGTTAAGGCTGAGCACCAGGCACCTTCAGGCAAGTTTAAACCTTTACCTATTCCAGAATGGAAGTGGGAAAGGATTACTATGGATTTCTTGATGGGATTGCCAAGAACCAGTAGGAAGCATGATGGAATATGGGTGATTATGGATAGGCTGACCAAGTCTGCTCATTTCTTGCCAATTAAACAGACAAATTTGTTGAGTGTGTTGGCCAGGAAATACATAGATGAGATAATCAGACTTCATGGGATTCCAAGTTCAATAGTCTCAGATAGAGATCCCAGGTTCACCTCCAAATTCTGGGAAAGTTTATAAGAAGTTTTGGGAACAAAGTTACATTTTAGCATACCTTTCCATCCACAGACTGATGGACAATTAGAGAGAACAATCCGGACTTTGGAAGCAATGTAGAGAGCTTGTGTTATGGATTTCAAAGGCTCATGGGATGATCATTTGCCTTTAATTGAATTTGCCTATAATAATTCGTACCACTCGGGAATTCAAATGGCACTTTATGAAGCTTTGTATGGTAGGAGGTACAGAACCCCTATTTGTTAGGATGAGGAAGGTGAAAGAAGGCTTTTAGAGCCCGAATTAGTGCAAATCACTGTGGATAAGATTAATTTGGTGAAGCAAAGAATTAAAGCAGCTCAAGACAGAATGAAGAGCTATACAAATGCACATAGAAAAGAAATGGAATTTGAAGTTGGAGACAAAGTGTTCCTTTGAGCTTCTCCATAGAAAGTAGTCTTGAGATTTGGTAAGAAGGGCAAGCTTAGTCTGAGATATATAGGTCCTTATAAGATCATTGAGAAGATTGGGCCCTTAGCCTATAAGTTAGCTTTGTCACCGGAATTATCTAAGATTCACAATGTCTTTTATGTATCAATGCTGAGGAAGTACTGGTCAGATCCTTTGCACATAGTTCAACCTTCAGAGGTTCAGCTAAGGGAGGATTTGACATATGAGGAGCAACCCGTGGAGATCCTAGATTCGAAGGAAAAAGTTTTGAGAAACAAAGTTGTGAAACTAGTTAAAGTCTTATGGAGAAACCATTCGACCGAGGAGGCAACGTGGGAGCCTTTGGAAGCTATGAAGGAGAAGTATCCACACCTCTTCAATGCCTCAGGTAATAATGACGAAATTCTTTAAGGGGGGAGAATTGTTGGACCTTAGAAAATTTTTCTTTAAGTAAACATGATTTTTTAAATAATTTTGGAGTTTTGATAGATTTAAATTTTGGAACTATAATGGTACCAAGGTTAGTAGGATTTGTTGCATGGATAAATGGAAGTAAAGTGTTGATGTAATAAGGATATTTAAGGATGTCTTTGGGAGATCACTTGAGCATAAAAGAGCATAAGCCTATAAGAAGGGTAAGATGGACTTTTTGGGCTTATTAAGGGTAGAAATAAAAAAAGGATATGTTGTTTTGCTTGTTAAGAGGAGAAAAACGTGAATTCAAGAGGAAGAGAGTGAGAAAACAAAATTTAGAGAGAGAAGAGAAGGGTTTCGGTGAAAGAAGGAAAGAAGAGAAATCAACTTATTAAGGTGGGTTAACTATCTTTTCTTTTGCTCTATTAAAGGAATGAGTTGTGTTGGAAGAAGATGGATTATGGGAACCCAATTGATTTTATGGTTTCTAAGCTAGGTTTTAGGTTTTCTAACTTAGATGGGTTATGGGTAGGTTAAATTTGTGTTTAATTTGTATTTGTTGAAATTGTATGATTTTCTTTTAAGTTATGAATTTGACTGGAATGTTGTTTTGTTTGGAACCTTGGTTATTATAGGGGACCAAGGGAATCCTAACTAAGAGTAAAGGAAAAGGCGAGCTTGACTTGGTTTCCGCAAGCTAACTAGGTGGGTAACATATTTAGGGTTATAGTATAATTGGGCAAATTCCTGCCTATGTGTGTATGTTGAAATTGATTGTTGAAAATGTCTTGTTTGTAAATGTGGAAAAATGCATGGTGAAATATGTCTATGTTTTCCTCAATAGAGGTCATGACATCTGCATTAAATGAAAATGAAGTTAAAGCATAAAAGTATGAGCATATGAGAAAACGAATATGTGCCTTTGGTTGGGCGAGAGTGGAACCATTCTATTCGTCACGTGCACGATGACAAGAGCCTTCTCCCGACTGCCGGCTTGTGGCATATGAGCTCCGAAATGGACTCATTCTATTTATGGGGTAACCTTCGATTTTCTCATTCTGTTTCATGTGACCCTCGAGCCAATTTCTGTGCATTGCATCTTTAAACTTGTCATGAATGATGCATTTGAGTGTTATGTGCTGATAGTGTCAAACCAAAGTTAAGAATGCTCAAATTGGAATATATATATATGCGTATGCATGAATTTGGGGTCAATTATCAATGACTATA
Source organism: Erythroxylum rufum (assembly GCA_027478365.1). Lineage (NCBI taxonomy): Eukaryota > Viridiplantae > Streptophyta > Magnoliopsida > Malpighiales > Erythroxylaceae > Erythroxylum > Erythroxylum rufum. The sequence continues at coordinate 20,217,209 of JANIHZ010000006.1, read as the reverse complement.
AATATGTTAGTCACTGAGCTATGTAGCTCACCCCTCCACTTCCTCCTCAGGTGTAGATCGAGAAGATCAGTGATCTTTGTAAGGAAATTGGATACTCCAAGCTAGCTAGGCATCTTTTGCATTAAGTTAGTAACATTTGTTTATAAGCATATCAAACATTGAGCATCCATCTGTATTTGTATTAAGCTTCTGATGAGCGTGTTGATATGTAATTAAAGCTATGTTCAAATTGTGTTTGGTTTTGTTAATGAAATATGATTACTTTGGCTTCTGATTTTCCAAACTTTATAGTGCATTGCATATTTCGGGTCTGTTATAAGGGTAAAATTCGGGTTCTAACTTCTGGGGAGAATCTAGAATAACCTAGGGTGGATTAGACAAAGTTGTCTTCCAGAAGGTGGTAGCTAAAATTTTTAGCTTTTCAACAGTGTTTCGTCTTAGTTTGATTTTTGCTTTGTCTTAGTTTTGTACCTAAGACGCTTCGTCTTAGTTCTGTATCGTCTTAGTTTTGTACCTAAGAAATTTAGTCTTAGTTCTGTATCGTCTTAGTTTTGTACCTAAGACGCTTCGTCTTAGTTCTGTATCGTCTTAGTTTTGTACCTAAGACGCTTCGTCTTAGTTCTGTATCTTCTTAGTTTTGTACCTAAGATACTTCGTCTTAGTTCTGTATCATCTTAGTTTTGTACCTAACACGCTTCGTCTTAGTTCTGTATCGTCTTAGTTTTGTACCTAACACGCTTCGTCTTAGTTCTGTATCGTCTTAATTTGACTTCGCTTCGTCTTAGTTTGACCTCCGTTTCGTCTTAGTTTTGTTTCATCTTAGATCCGTTTTGTCTTAGTTTTGTATCGTCTTAGTTTGTACCTAAGACGCTTCGTCTTAGTTCTGTATCGTCTTAGTTTGACTTCTGCTTCGTCTTAGTTTTGTACCTAAGACGCTTCATCTTAGTTTTGTATCGTCTTAGTTTTGTACCTAAGACGCTTTATCTTAATTATGTATCGTCTTAGTTTGACTTCGTTTCGTCTTATTTTGACTTCTGCTTCGTTTTAGTTTTGTATCGTCTTAGTTCTGTACATAAGATACTTCATCTTAGTTCTGTATCGTCTTAGTTTCGTTCCTAAGACGCTTCGTCTTAGTTCTGTATCGTCTTAGTTCCATTCCTAAGATGCTTCATCTTAGTTTTGTATCATTTTAGTTCTGTACTTAAGACACTTCGTCTTAGTTTTGTATCGTCTTAGTTCCATTCCTAAGACGCTTTGTCTTAGTTTTGTATCGTCTTAGTTCTGTACCTAAGATGCTTCGTCTTAGTTCTGTATCATCTTAGTTCCGTTCCTAAGACGCTCATCTTAGTTTTGTATCGTTTTAGTTCTGTTCCTAAGACGCTTCGTCTTAGATTCGCTTCGTCTTAGTTTTTCCTTCATCTTAGATTCACTTCGTCTTAGTTTTTCCTCCATCTTAGATTCGCTTCGTCTTAGTTTTTCCTCCATCTTAGTTTCGCTTCATCTCAGATTCTACTTTGTCTTAGTTCTACTTCGTCTTAGTCCGCTTCGTCTTAGTTTTTGTGCACTGTGCATCTTATATCTTCTGTTCCATTTTTTTTAATCCTTTTAGAGGTCGAATCTCACATCAAGATCTTCATGAAAGTTATAGATTTAGAAGTTTTCCTTTAAACCGTCCCAAAATAAAGTCAATCTAACATCTGTAGTGAGAAGTATGGCAATTACGCCCAAGGCATATACGATATGAGTAGAGTCATGAGCATGTTGGATTCGTTTGACCAGAATTTTCTTGTCCGACCTCCGATTGAGACGATTCTTGAAACATTGGATTCCCAGCACGTTTATCTACCTTTCCATAGGAATTTATAGCCTCTGGTATTGAATTTTTAAATGGATTGATTGCAAGGGAGGGAGGGTTCGTTGAGATAACCCTATAAGGAAACCCGCTCACGCTTTTTGACTCCGGTTTTATAGTTGGGCTTCGAAAACGGGGCCCAACATCATGCTTTCAACCAAGAAAAGTCATATTGGATAAACCAAATTAGAATTTCTAAGTATGAACTTTTATGAAGGATTTTATTAGCCTAGCCCATATACTGCCAGTAAGCTTTTGCATTTTCCTGATAAAAATCTTAGCCTAAAGCATATTCAACGATTCCTTAGCATTGTCAATTACATCAAAGATTTTATTCCCCACTTAGCATATTATACGAGCTCCTTATCAAGATTGCTAAGAAAAAATCCACCACTATGGAGTAATGAGCAAACCAAAGTTGTCTAGTATTTAAAGTGAGTCAACATCCACCCCTTTAAAAATTCATGATAAAGGACAATATATCCTTCAGAAATAAGCAAGTGATCATTATGGGGGTCATTTTAATTGAAGAATTTGTGGTTATGCTAGTGGCCGATTCAAAGAGTCAAAGAAGCATTATCATATAATCTGCAAAGAGATTTTGGCAATAAAGAAAGGCATTGAAAGTTTAATTTCCAACTCAAACCATATCATTTTATGACAGAAATGGATAACATATCTTTCCTAAAAATCCTTGAGCCTAATAAAAAGATTTTGTGCAATAATGAATTACTTCGGTGGAAAGATTGGTTTTCTCATTACAATTTCATAGTCTGCCACATCAAAGGTGATCATAATATGCTTGCTAATTTCATTTATATACCTTGTAAACCAATTCAAATTCTTACTCCTATCATACAAAAACCAATCCCTCTTCTTATTTTCCCAATTATGGATCTCCATCTCTTTTCCAAAGTGAAAAGGTTTTTTCCACTTATCACCTTTCATTCACGTAAAAATTTTGAAGAGATTGTTGTTATCCTCAGAAAAAGCCTCTATTATTATCGTCACCTTATTTTCACTACTTTAATAATTCCACCACATGCCAACCATTCTGATTTTCATACTCCCTACCATACTATGCATCATATGACTCGTTGATAGAACCAACCATGTGGCATATTTAGGTTTTATCTGCCCATTATGCATGCCCTATTACCTTGTACCCTTGATATGTCTACCAAAATCTGGTTAATTTTACCTATGAGAATTCCCTATTATGGATTATTCTTAGAATGGTTTCAACTACTGATCAAACGGCGCATTCAGTTAGGCCTAATACTCAATAGTTATCAATTGTAAAGTATTCCTTTGGAAAAAGAGCAAGCCTAGTTCTTCTTTATGCTCCATTGCTTATACAGTATGACTGACAATGGTTATTTGTACACTATAAACCATTTTAAACTTTGGAAAACCTTCATTGGTTGGCCCAAAAATCAAATAAACTTAGTGTATGATCTTTTCCAATTCCTTGATCATTTTAACCATCATCCAAAACTAGTAAACCAACAAAATAAACACCTCTTTCGGTCCACATCCTAAAGATTTTTCTTTATTTAAACCTATCTCACCTAGTAGTAGATATTGGTCTTCAATAGATCCATTTGCTCATATGGGTTTCAATGTTATGGGAGTTGAATTGCCATGTCCTCTTGGATTTGCACCTAAAGGATTTTTTAGATTAGAGAAAACTCTATTATCAAACCCAAGCCCAAAGACCTTCTAGATTATTTCCAAGACTCATAAGATCCATGGGGCCAGTTTGGACTGATGATGAGGTGAACCATTTCATTAAAGAAATGGAAAAGATAAATGATGACGTATTAGATGAAGATAACATTGGTAGACCCAAAACCTTGTCAGCAACATCTTGTTAAAGATGTCTTCCTATCCCTAAGGAATCTTATTAGGACCCTATTTCTCTTAACAATTATCACTTTATTTATTATCTTTTTTATTTTATTTACATCATTGCACTGTGTATGATTGCTTATATCTTTATATAAACTTGTTTGCCTTGTTCTTCCTTGCTTTGTTTATAAAAGCATGGTGTCCCTTCATTTATAATCAGGTTAGAATTTCATCAATAATATGAGTATTAAATATCTTATGACTTCTTTCTAAATTTGCTCTCTTCTGAAAGCTTGATTTTTGAATAATGTAGTAACATTCATATGGACAGACAAGTATATTCTGCATGTAACATCCCAGATCACCCTCTTACAGATATTGTCCGCTTTGGGCCTTGGCCCAGCCAAGCTTTCATGGTTTTTGCTTTTCCCGAGGCCTTCTTAGGAGGTCACCCATCCTAGAACTACTCTCACCTAAGCACATTTAACCTCAGAGTTCCGATGGGATCCGATGCATTAGGCCTTGAAAAATGTGTATGTAAGGGAGAGGTATCCGTACCCTTATAAGGCGTACTTCATTCCCCCTCTCCAACCGATGTGGGATCTCACAGTACTCGAACTGTTGTGCCAGCTGGGCTGGACCCCAAAGAGGGTTAGGCCCTAAAGGGGGTGGAGAGTGTGAGATCCCATATCGGTTGGAGAGAGGAATGGAGTACGCCTTATAAGGGTACGAATACCTCTCTCTTGCAGACGCGTTTTCCATGGTCTAATGTACCGGATCTCATCGGAACTCCGAGGTTAAATGTGCTTGGGTGAGAGTAATTCTAGGATGGGTGACCTCCTGGGAAGGCTTTGGAAAAAGCAAAAACCATGAGGGATTGGCTGGGCCAAGGTTCAAAGCGGACAATATCTGTAAGCGGGTGATCTGAAATATTACACTGTACTTGCTTCTTTACGAGGATCCTGTGTGTTAAAAAATCTTAGACTATAAATCATTTTAGATATTAGAATATTATATGGATGATTATCTCTAAGAGTCAAGCCTTAAGAGTTGATGCCCATTGAAGAAAGGAGGAGTTTATGTATTGGCTAGAATAACTAGAATCTTGATTAAAATTATCTTTATATAATCTCTATTAGATAAATATTTTATTTTATTATATACTAACAATTTAAAAAATATGTTTAAAAGTATTTAAATATAACTTTTTAAATTTTTTTGACCAATACAAAATTCATAATATACCCAAGCCCCTCGTAATACATGAAGTGATTGATGGTGGCTAGTTTAGCCACCTACTGGAGAAAGTGAAGGGCAACTGTTAGTCAGCTCCTACGTACTTTCATCTTCTAGTCACTAAATTCACACGATTAACTATGTCCCTTGTCTACGTGAAATACACGTGCAAATCTCAATATTATCAAATAAGGTGACCGTATTGTAAGCATCCATAATAGGCAATAACAACGATAACAACAGGCTATTAAAGAACCCTTGTTTTCGTATGCAGAAGATGGAAATTTCAAAGATAATTGTATTTATAGACACACACAACTCATATCTCTTGTAGTCATATTTACATCTATCCAAATAACTAGAAGAGACCAATTGCAACGACGGAAAGCCCACGCAGATATGCTGGAGGCCCAAATATTTTGTAAGCCATGGAAACACAAATTAAACTTAATATATTTTAATTAAGAGGAAAGAAAGAAAGCAATAAAAGAAAAGCTGTTCTTCCTACGTCTCGTTCCAGTAATCCAAACTAACAGATTACGCCTCCTCCTCTTCCTCCAATACTCCTCTCTCTGCTTCACGTAACAATCCAAAACCCTAATTTTCTCTTCCTCAAACCCTCACCCTATACAACAACATTAACCTTTAGTCTCTCTCACTTGTTTGCTCTCGTTAACACGTAGGCACTCGCTTTGTTTGCAACTCCAAACGCACTCTATCAGAGATTGGGATATATTACTACTCCTTGAGCGGTTATCACTGCGGTTACGATTCATTTTAGTCTCAATCATAGCGTTTTAGGGTTAGTTCTTCCCTAAAATCACTCTCTCTTCCCTGAGCTTGTAGCTATCTGTTTCTGTCCTCGCACTAGAGTTTCCTTGTTCATTGTTCTCAATTTGGAATTTTGTTTGCCCAAACCCTAGAAATTTGGAGTTAGCTTCATAAGCCTTTGTTTAGGGAATAGGGTTTCTGATCCCAAGATTGTTTTATTTTCCTGAATCCCTGTTGGGTCTGATTTTAGGGTTTTCCATTTTGTTTGAATTGTAACTTTTGATGGGTGTGAACTCTTTTTTAAGAATATTGGTCGTTGTTTCCTTCTGTCCGTAGATTTCTTGATTTCGCTGTTGTGTGTATTGAGTGATTGCTAATGGAGTTCTATTGAGTGTATTTGTTGTTTAATCTGCAAATCCATCTTGTCATTAAAGATGGAGGAGTAGAGGGAGAAAAGGAGGGACTTGAAGAGTTTATCGTTTGATATCATCTTGTTATTGACATTCCCTTTGTAGTTTTTCTGGGGATTTTGCGCTGGCTTTGATATCTACCTTAATTGAATCAATTTTAGGGCAATATAAAGCCAAATTTTGTCAAATATACGAGAATTCATTTATCAAGTACCCTCTTCTTCGTCTTACTTCTGACTTAGTCGGTAATTATAGACTTGTTCGTTGGCTATAGCTGTTGGACTGAGATTGGTCTATTTTAGGGAAAGAAACTTTGGTATAGTGTTAGAAGTTAACAATTGTGTGATTGAGGGGTTTGAAGAAGAAGAAGTTAGGAGAAGTGTTTTGTTCTCCTTTTGAAATCTTATGATGTACAGTGCTCGTCCTTATGGAAAAAAGTAAACCAACTTTTGTTCCGGAATGGTTGAGAAGTTCTGGAAATGTTTTGGGGAGTGGCAATTCAGCCCACCACTATCCGTCGTCTTCTTCTCAAGCTGGTAACTACATTGGATACTAATTTGCATTTGCGGCTTATTATTGAATTGACTTTAGCTTTTATTCCAAGTGGATGATAGTTTTGTTTCTATTGTTTCGTAGATGTTTCTTCTTCAACACTTCACACTAGAAATAGGAATTCTAAGACTGTAAGTGAGTTTGATTCACCTCGTTCAGCTTTACTTGATCGCACATCTTCTAATTCAAGGAGGAGTTATAGCAATGGGTCTGCAAAGCATGCATACAGTAGTTTTAGTAGAAATCACCGTGATAAAGATCGAGACAGGGATCGAGAACGGGAAAAAGAGAGGTCTAGCTTTGGAGACTCTTGGGACCGTGATGGTTCTGAGCCTTTGGGAAGCATTTTAACCAATAGGATTGAGAAGGGTACTATGCAACGTACAGTTTCAATGGTGTCCAGAAAGCAAGGTGATAGCTTGTGCCGTCGAGTTGGAGTGGACTTGAAAAATGGGAGCAGTGGAAATTTTGCAAATGGAAATGGATTGATATCTGGTGCTACAGGTAGTGATAATATTCAGAAGGTAGTTTTTGAAAAGGATTTTCCTTCACTTGGAAGTGAAGAGAAGCAGGGATTGCCGGAGATGGGAAGGGTTTCATCTCCTGGTTTATCTACTGCTGTTCAGAGCTTACCAGTTACTACTTCTTCCTTGATAGGTGGGGAGGGTTGGACATCAGCTTTGGCTGAGGTTCCCGCTGTGATTGGAACCAGTAGTACAGTTTCATTGCCAACTTCAAATACTGTTTCTCCATCTGCACCTACTTCTACAGCTACATCTGGAATTGCAGCTGCAATAACTGGTCTAAACATGGCTGAGGCATTGACCCAAGCCCCATTAAAAACTCGTGCTACCCCACAGGTGATTCAACAATACTTGAATTTGGTCTCATATACACATATGCTCTAATGATTGTATCTTAATGAATGGTTAAGCTAGTGCTTGTTCTTTCTCTTAGCTAGTTGTGTATAACTTTGATCTAAATAATGTATTTTCTTCTATTTATAGGTATCTGTCCAAATACAAAGGCGTGAGGAATTGGCTATAAAACAATCACGACAGTTGATACCAGTGACACCTTCGATGACCAAAAGTTCGGTGAGGGTCATTTGTCTCATATACATAGGAGTTTTTCCTCTTCCAATTTGTAATGTTTATTCTTCTGTTTTTCTGTGGATAATGCCATCTTTAGTAAAAATGTGCATCAAACACCAATAAGACACTGTTCTTTTAACTGTACATACTTTTGCAATTTCAATTCTGATTTCATTTGCTTGAAGTGAGCCACTTACTCAATTCATTGGATGCTACATTTTTTCAAACTTTTCTGCCTGCCTTCTGAATGGATACTTCCAACTTTGAAGGTCATTAATGAATTTGAAGATGTTCATTTCTTTGCCGATGCAGTTTAAAATGGAAAAACTGTGAGTTGCTAATGCTGATTAAAAGCTAATGAAATCTACTTTTATGTTGCTTGGTAGATGTTATTTTTGTGAAGATTCTTTTATAGCTTCACAGGATATCTTTGATGATTAGCTGGATCTTTATATGGTATTCATGGGGATATTCTGGAATTATATGAGTCTTGTATATGTACACGTGTGTGTTTTCCTGTTTCTAGTGGTCCTTATTATGTTGCTTGATGCTGTGTATCCCTCTAAATACTTCTTACGTGGTACTTCATCCATACACTTGTTTGCCAAATGCTTTTAATTGTATGTGTCAAAGCATTTCTCTTTGGCTTATCAGTCATGGACTGAAATTGACCCACACCTGCAATTAGATTGTGATTTTGTTTTCTTCAAATATGGCTCTTGAGATGTCATCAGTTCGACTTCCTACATTCTGTTTTCTTTTGCTTATCGGCTTTCTTTAGCTTATAGGATTTTCTGTTATGTACATTTTTACTAATTATAGTGTCATTTTAAGTGTGCCATCAGTTCTCATTGTGCTGCATTATAGTGTGGACTTTCTCTGACTGCCAAGTATGATTCTTGTAGCTTCTAAGAGAGCTCAATAACTGTTATAGTGAGTGAGATGGGGTAATCGCTCAAAACATTTTGGATGAAGTTTGTATTTTACACTCCCCCAAAAATCCTCGACCAGTTAGGATCTCTGCTTCACATATTTTGGCATTATGGATTGGAACCCTGCAGTTCCACACCCTTAAGATGTGTATATGTTATTGAAAGAGGATACTTTTACTGATACAATGTGCCCATAAATGAGAATTATATTATTAGGAAGCCAGTTGTGGATGAGCTTTGTTCACATGTGGTCTAATTCTTTGCATTATGAGATTAGTTTTGGAGGCAGATTTTAGATTAGATTTCCTTGTGTGGTTTGTTTGGATGACAAATTTTGAATTGGAATTGAGCTACTCATTAAGTATGGCTGAGGTTGAGTTTGACTTTTGAAAACAAAAGAATGCATCAAAGAAGAAACGAATACTTTTTAACTGGAGGTCGACATCTTTGTTACTGCAGTGAGCTATTTTTTCTGTTTGTGTCAAATCTATGCTTTGATTTGTGTCTTTGATGCCTTCTTTGTTTGAGAGTTAGATTGCGATACTGCAATTGAGTTTAATGTGTTCCAAGTGTCCAGTTGAGTTTGAACTTGTGTCTTCATTTATCTTTTGCGACTATCTTGCTGAAAGACATTCCTCTGATTTTCCTTCCAGCAGATCTGTTACTATATGTGACTTCTGCCTTTTCTGGAATTCTATCTTAATTTCATCTTTTGTTTCAGGTTCTCATTTCTGACAAATCAAAGCCTAAGACAGTGGTCAGAGCTGGTGACATGAATATAGCTGCTAAGAATATGCAGCAACAACCCACTTCTGGCAGTCAGTCTCTTCTTGTGGGGCATGTTAAACCAGATGTATTGAAGACATCTCATAGCAAACTTTTTGTCCTCAAACCTGGACGGGAAAATGGTGTTACCCCTTCTGCCAAGGATGTTGCTAGTCCAACAAGCAATGCCACCAGACTGGCAAATGGCCAACTTCCTGCACCTGCAGTTGCAACTGCTCCTCCAAAGAGCCCGAATAACACAAAGCATCCTTCTGGGGATCGCAAGTCAGGTTTGAGTTTGATCTCAGGACTCAATGTGGAAAAGAGACCTCTTCAAGGTCAGAGCCGTAGTGACTTTTTCAATCATCTAAAGAAGAAAACATCCGTGAATACGTCTTCAATGATCCCACGAACTGTTTCACTTCCCACAAAGGAGAAGTCTTGTGAAGTAGATAAAACTGTAGTTGATTCTCAAGCAAGTCTTCAGGCTATTGAGAATGGTGCTGAGTTGACGAGCAATGGTGCTGACTTTGAAGAGATTCACAGATTTTCTGAAGAAGAAGAGGCTGCTTTTCTCCGTTCTCTTGGATGGGAAGAAAATTCTGGTGAAGATGAGGGCCTTACAGATGAGGAGATCCGTGCATTCCTTCAGGAGGTGAATGCATTTGTATTTTTTTTGTTTCATTTTGATTTGATGACTGCTGAACTTTTCTTTCTATTTTTTTTTGGGTCAGGAGGGTACTTTAAGGCTCTCCTGCAGATTTAGCTATTGTGCTTCTCTCAATCTTTTCGTTTTTGTTTGAGGTATTAACATGTTGCCTTCTCTGTTTTGCAGCACTTGTCGTCTGCAAAGTTGAAAACATGCCCAGGAGTGCAACAAAAGCTGCTTGAATGTCATTCAACAAGTTCTGGTGGAGTATCTTCCAAGCTGAGCTCTGGTGATTCTGGATCTGGCATTTGATCCTCTTTTAGCTCACAGCTAGTAGATTGAAGTGATTTTTCCTTTCAGGCAGATGTTTAATTTTCTTTTCTTTTTGGGAAAAGCTGATATGATGCGTAACAAAAGGAAGGGGTTGGATTAATTAGGTTGGAAGTCTGCATGTGCAAATAGGGAAATAAGTTATAGGTGCCTTAATCCATACCTGTTCTGTGGAGGCGAATTTTCAGAGTTGGTTGGTCGGGACAGGCTTAGGGTAGGGGCTATTTTGTCTGCAATGGAAGGTGCAGGGGATATTGCATCTTTTGGGGTTGTTTTGGTCCTTTTTTTGTTTGTTCTTTTTATCCCCCCTTCTTCAAGAGGGCTTGATTCTACAAGGAAAAAAAAAATGCTTATCATGTTTTTGGTCGGTTTTTACGGGGAAAAATGAAAGGAAATCAATAGTTTTCATTTTCAGTTCATTTTCTCTCTCTCTGGGCTCCTTTTTTGGTCAAGTGCCTGTTCGTGTTTCATATTCTAGTCGGATCTCAAGTTTCGTCCAATGTGTCTTTTCTATGCAAATGAAACCACCACTTTTGCTGTTCCAACCTATTTTATCTACACATATCTATGGATCTTATGTAAATATGAGGAGACTCGTATAAATGTGAGGATGAAATGAGTTGGACCAAGATTGGAACAATAAAAGTGGAATAGGTTATTTGCTCCCTTTCTCTAATGTCTAACCTGGTATTCAAAGTTTCGACTTTGAAATTTTAGATATTGCTAATTACCATCTAAAGGGACCTTTTCGTGTGACCAATTTATTGCACGTTGCGATTGAATATTGTTCTGTCGGTAAGATAGCAAATTTTGACACTAAAATTTTAGATATTGCTGATTACCATCTAAAGGTACCGGCAGGAAAATATAACGGTATCTAAAGGTTTGGTATCGACCGTAAATATTGGCCGGTATGGGGTGTGTTCGTCATATATCGGCCGGTACCAGTCGGTTCTTAAACTATCGGTCATATCGATCGATACTGTAATTTTTATAAAAAATTGAGGGCAATTTTGCAAAAACAAAAAATTATTAACCATAAATCCCCTCACCCCCGACGCCTGCTTCTACTATTTCATTTTTTTTCTCTCTCAGACTCACCTCATCCTCTCTCTATTTTGCGCTCTCGTCCTCTCCACTCTCTCTCTCATTCTTCTCTCCATGTCTGGCAGTGCTCCTACGTCCTACCTCTTCGCCGGTGCACCACATGAACCCTCTCTAGCGGTCATCTTTGAATCTTCCTCCACCACGTGAACCTACCACCATCGAGCATCATCTGAACCTCCATCAGGCTTTAGTCCTCCTCCACGAGGACCACCAACACACCACGCCACCATCGGCTACTCTTCTCTATCCTCCATGCATCCATAACTGTCAGATTTGGAATAATATCCAGATCTAAACCCAACCCAACTCGATCTGGAATAATATCGATTGTGAGTTTCTATTTGGGTGTGTTTTACTTTTCTGTTGAATTTTTCTGGTTAATTGCATTTGTGTTGTGATTGTGAATAGGTTGGACTAGAAGTTGGAATGAAATTGTGAAGGATTTGTGATTTATTGTCCGTTGGAGTTAAATAATGGATTGGATTTGGAGTTGAATTGAATGAAAGCAATTTGGTTTTGATTCATTTGTGGTTCGGTTGATTGATAATGGATATCTTGATTTATGTTAAATTTTTTTGTCATTCACGGCATGCATCATGTTAAAAGTTAGAAAGGCTTTCAAGTTTCAACTTAACTTTATGATGCATGATTTAAAAGTTAGAAAGGCTTTCAAGTTTTAACTTAAAACTAACAAATCGAGAATGTAAATTGGAAAGAATTCAAAGTAAATAATTAAATGAAATAATCTTAAAATTATTGAAATGGTATTTGGATATTGGATAAATAATTAATTGAGTATAATAATAATTCGGTAGTCTTGTAGAAAAGCTGAATAGGAAGTTTTGTAATTGTAATTATTCTATATCTCTAAGTTGTCTTTAATTTTTATCCCAAAATTAGTCCATCTCATTAAGGATTCAAGTCTCTTACATATCCACCTTTATTTATCCTAAAATTAGTCTATCACATAGTTTTTGCATATTCAAAATTTGTTTTTCTTTTTATTCCATTTTAATCTCATTTATTGTACTTTGGCATTAACTCTTCGAATAAGTGTGAAAGTTTTTTAGTTCATCTTAATGAAAAAAAATTACTCAGCTTGTGCATTCTATTTCAAGATATTTATCAAAGGCAAGGATTTATGAAGATATGTCAATGACAATAATCATATTCTTGAAAAAACAAGAATAAAGATGAAAGTAAAGTTAAGGATGTTTAAGTCATGACTTGAATTTTTTGATTCATTGAGCCATCATCTTAAATCTTTGAACGGTACTTTGATTTTAATTTTAGCATGAATTTACTACTCTCAAATAGGAAAGTCTATCTATTTCTGAATTTTACTATAGTCTCATGAATATTTACTTCTTTAGGCTTAATATAAAGAATTAAAGACATTATTTATGTTGTATTACCTCATGAAGGACTTAGCAGTTAGCACTGCTAATTTTGTTGGTGAAACTACTAAATTATTAATTTCTTACAAAACTAATATCTTCAGTTTTTGTTATAGATAAATGGAAGAAAGTTCAACTACTCTTGATCAAACTACTTTAGAAAGATATAACGATCCAGCTTGAGCTCATGCTATATTGGTCCTAAGTATGAAGAATCATACAATTTGTTTATTTTGTAACAAACATTTGAAAGGTGGAGGAATCACTCGATTGAAGAAGCATTTAGCTGGGTTAAAGGAGATGTATAACTTTGTAAAAAAGTAAGTCATGATGTGAAGTGACAAATGAAAATATGGCTTGAAGAATATTAACATGAGAAAGATAAAAGAAAAAGGTTAAATTTTGAAATTGGTAGTGGAAGTTCATTTTCTAGTTTTCGTGGTGATTGTGGGAATGTTGAAAGTGGTAGTGGTACTAGGTTTCGTCCTAGGCCCTTGAAGAAGTACCTAGACCTAATGTGAGGAATAGAAGAAGGCACTTCACTAGATTTTTTGCACCACGAACAACTTCTGGAACCTAACGTTTAATTCATAGTGTAATGCAATCAAGAAATGTGACTCATAATGTTGATATGACAGTAGCTAAATGGTGGTATGATATATGTTCATCATTCAATGCTTCTCAGTCTTATTATTATCAACCTATGATGGATCAATAGCCTCTTATGGTCCGGGATACAAAGATCCTTCGATTGATGACTTAAGAGGTAAACCTTTGAGTTGTTCTGTTTCTGAAATTAGAAGTTATTTGGAAGAAACAAGAGTGAATTGAGCTACTTATGGATGTTCAATCATGTGTGATGGTTGAACAAACAAGAGACAAGAGCCTATTATTAATTTTTTGGTTTATTCTACAAATGACTCTATGTTTTTAAAATCTATTGATCCATCTGACCTTATTAGAAATACTGAGAGTTTGTTTGTAATATTTGATGAAGTTGCGAATAAAGTAGGGCCAGAAAATATTGTTTAGTTTATTACTGACAATGATTCCGCTTATAAAGCAGTAGGAAAAAGGTTGCAGGAGTATAATTCTTTTTTTCGGACTCCTTGTGTTGCACATTGCATTAACCTGATGCTAGAGAATATAGGAGATCCTAGGTATTTTCCTATTATTGATGAGGCTATGTAGAAAGCTAAAAAGGTGTCCAAGTTCATTTATAATTGTGCATAGGTTTGAATTTAATAAGAAAGGAATTTACCAATGGTAGGAATTTCTGTCGTTCTGCTGTGACAAGATTTGCAACAAATTTCTTATCATTTCAGTCTTTTGTTATAATGAAGAAAGAGTTAAGGCAAATGTTTATAAGTAATAAGGGGATTGCATCTCAGCATGTTAAGTCTAATGCTAGAGTGGAGGTTTGTAAACTTATATTGGAAGATAGAGAATGTAATAACCTGTTTCTACACTTAAGGATTTAATTGTTAGATTGAGTCATATCCTATGAGAATTCATGAAGTGCATTTCATTTGTATGCATCATATTCGCATCTATACATGAATCATGATTTAAAGACATTGTAAAAATAACGTATGCACTCATTTGACATATCCCGGGGTATGAAAGATCTTAAATGATTATGATGTAATTGTGAGTTAATTATGACTTGAATTTTGTTTGATGTATTATAATTAGTGAAATGGGAATTTATTGTTACAATAAAGTGATTGATAAGGTGATATGCGCATCTAGTATAGAAAAAATGTTAAAGGACAAGAAAAATTGATATATAGGAATTTAAGTTGATTAGGCCTATGAAATGGTGACATATGGCATTGGGAATAAATGACAAATGGCTTAGCTAATTGGGAGATAAATGACTTGAGTACATGAGTGACAAGTGGCCTAGGAATTATAATGGACCAAACATTAGGTGACAATTGGTAGCATGAGAAGAAGACACATGACATATCTCTTTATTTGACAATTGGCATGACATGTGTCTCACCCCTCTCCACACACTTGCACTCCATGACATCCACACTTGAAGTCCATCTTCTTTCATGTTTTGGTTACTTGCTACCCTCTTCTTTCTTCACACCATCGACACCCTCACACAACCTCTATAAGCCTTGAATTTTTGCCAAAATTTTGTAGTCTTCATCTTGTGTTTAGAAATCCTTGTCATTCCATCTTGTTCTTGGAGTATATTTGAATACTTGGGAGGCTTGTTAGCTTTTTAATTGAAGAGACTTTGAGATAAATAAGTAAGTATTTGGTTGCTTTATTATGATATATGTGAGCATAACATACATGATGGTTGATTAGAGACGAATTGCATATAGGGTTGATGATGAGATGTGCTTGAAACTTAATGAATGAATTGGTTTTGTTCTTGATGTATGGAAGCCTTAGTTATAGATTATTTTAGGGATGAATTGATGAGGAATTGAAGTATTTTTAAGGTGTAATTGATGAATTATCATGAAGGTGTCAAAATTTAGAAGAAAAGTTGAAGGAAATGAAGGTGAAATTTTCGGTTCACCTATCCCACGATCGTAGGAGTTGTAAGGTTCCTTCCCAAGATTGTGGAAATGCTTGGTAGAGAGGAAAATTTGTGTTTTGTGTTCTGGTTAAATCATATAAGGATAATACACTACACATTGGTGCTTTTAGACTTGATTAGGACTTAAAATGAACTTAGTTTGATGTTGAATCAATTGGTTAAGTGTTTGATGAGTTTAGGTTGATAATTGATCTTATAACTTGAGGATTGGATTGTTTGATATCAATGTATATAAATTTGAGAAGTATAAGTTGTTAATCATATAAAGATGTCCTTATGAATGTAAATGTGATTCAAAGGATATAGGTAATGAATTAGGAATGATTGAATGAGAATTGGGAAATTTTGTAAATATAATGCTAGAAAAGGATTGGTCAATGTATGATTGATGAATTGAGAGTAACCAAACTTACTTAAGGCATAACCTAATTGCTAACAAGATATATACAAGCTATGATGAAAGAATAAGCAAGATTTGTGAATAAGGTTACATACCTAGGATAGTCAATTGAGCATGCATTGAATATAACACATATAAATGTGTATGATTGAGTACTTATTTGATTAAACTCATTTGATTAAACAAGTTAGTAATGTGTAAATATATGTGTATTGCATGATATAGAAGCATAAATTTACTGACAACATCCAGACATTGTCGGATCGTCAAGGCAATAGCTAATCTGGAGCATACTGTGTAACATCCCGTTACTGGTAACAAAGGGTATTATGGTAATATTGGGTCAGACTGATAGATTTCATTGCATTCACTGACTGAGCATGCTACTGGCCTCT
>JANIHZ010000006.1:19582296-19592710 GCA_027478365.1 Erythroxylum rufum | reverse complement strand
GATGACTATTCTCGCTATGGGTATGTGTATCTTTTATCTCATCGTTATGAAGCGCTTGATGTGTTCAAATGTTTAGTGACTGAAGTTGAGACACAATTGGAAATAAGAGTTAAAACTCTTCGGACCAATCGTTGTCAAGAATATCTATCTGATATGTTCAAAGAATTTTGTGAGAAAAAGGATATAATGTAAGATCCCACATTGGTTAGGGCGGAGAACGAAGCACGCCATATAAGGCTGTAGATACCTCTCCCCTACAGACGCGTTTTCCATGCCCCAACGTTCTGGATCCCATCAGAACTCCGAAGTTAAACGTGCTAGGACAAAAGCAGTACTAGGATGGGTGACCTACTGGGAAGTCCTGTGGAAAAACAAAACTGTACGGCTGGGCCCAAAACGGACAATATCTGTAAGCGGGTGGTCTATGCTGTTACATATGATAAGACAACTAATGATTCCTCAAACTCCGAAACAAAATGGTGTTGCGGAGTGTAGGAATCGAACATTGCTTGACATGGTCAGGTCAATGGTGGCATACGCTTGTCTTCCAATTAGTTTTTGGGTAGTTGAGTTGCTCACAACAACTTATATTCTTAACCGTGTGCCAAGGAAAAATGTACCCTCCACTCCATATGAGTTATAAAATGGAAGAAAGTCCTTTTTAGATCATTTGCGCTCATGGGGTTCGGTTGGTTATGTACACAACCTAACTCATAAACATGGGAAACTTGGTCTAAGAGCCACTAAAATGGTGTTTATAAGATACCCTGAACATTCTAAAGGGTAAGTTATGTTTGGTGAGCACCTGAATGGTGGTATGACGGAAGTTGCTTCTCGCAATGTGGAGTTTCATGAGGATGTGTTCCCAAGCATAGGTGAAATAAAAAAAGACCTAGATTTGTATGAGTTACAACAAGATACTCTCGGTGAGGAGGATAATTTAGTTACTCACCAAGTCATTGAGACTTTTCCTGCCTATCCAAATCGAGAATGAGATTTGTCTTCAATCTCTAAACCAAGAACCTGTGGATAGTCTACATGTTCAAAATCTCACATCTCAAGGGGATAGTGGGAGTGGTTCTCAACATGATTAGGACCCCACATCTCCAAGAGCTAGGGGAGAGATTCTGAATCAGGGCAGACAAATATAGGTCCTAGACTCCGAAGAAGTGAGCGTGGAAGAATTCCTCGACGATATTTTAAAATTGAAGAGGAAATATTCCTTTGTAGTCCTTTAGAAATAGAAGAACCAACCTCTTTTCAAGAGGCTGTTGATTCACCTAACCACACAGAGTGGATGGATGTCATGAGGGATGAAATGGACTCAATGACACGAAATTAGGTTTGGGAACTAGTTGATCTTCCGCTCCAACGAAATTCAATTGGAAACAAGTGGGTTTTTAAAATAAAAAGTCAGGCGGAAGGAAGGATCGACAAGTTCAAGGCCCATTTGGTAGAAAAAGGCTATACCCACATAGAGGGTATATACTATGAAGAGACATTTTCTCCTATGGTGAGATTTGCCTCTATTCACCTACTTCTGGCTCTGGTTGCCCATTTGGACCTAGAGTTGTTTCAAATGGATGTAAAGAATGCTTTCCTCAATGGTAACCTTGAGGAAGAGATTTATATGAATCAACCTATTAGTTTCGTATCAAAAGATCAAGAAGACAAAGTGTGTCGTCTTAAAAGATCCATATATGGTCTCAAACAGTCTTCCAGATCATGGTATTTCAGATTCCATGAAGCCATTACTTCTTTTGGCTGAGTCATGGTTTTAGAAGACCATTATGTGTATGTCTAGAAAACAACAAGTGGAATTATGTTTCTCACTTTGTATGTTGATGACATATTACTAGCCGGTAGTAATATGGAGATGCTCAAAACCACTAAAGAGTGGTTGTCCTTTATTTTTGATATAAAGGACAAGGGTGAAGCTAAACACGTCCTAGGTGTGGAAATAACTAGAAATCGTCCCAAGAAGCTTCTTGGTTTAAGTCAGGAAGCGTATATTAATAAAATCTTGGAACTTTTTCGAATGCATTATTCCAAACCCGTTGACACTCAATTTGAAAAGGGTCTTACCTTGAGTCTTGATCAATGCCCTAAAACAAAGAAGGAAAAAGAAAAAATGAGCAATGTTCCCGATGCTAGTGCCGTAGGAAGCTTAATGTATGCTATGTTGTGTACACGGCTTGACATTTGCTTTGTGGTTAGTTTTGGGTTAGTTTAGTAAGTCGTTACCCAAGCAACCCAGGGCCTGCTCATTGGCAAGCAGTCAAAACCATTTTTTGATACCTTCATGGTACTTCAGACCTGATTCTTTGCTATCAAGGCGGGGATTTAAGGTTAAGGAGATATTCGGATGCCGATTGGGGTGGTGAGTTGGATGAGTCTAGGTCAACATCAGGACATGTCTTCACCTTGGGAGGGGGAGCCATTTCTTGGTGCAACAAGAAGCAAGACTGTATAGCATTATCAACAACGAAAGCAGAATACATTGCTTGTTGTCTTGTTGCTCAGGAGGCAATATGGTTGAGAAATTTTCTTCAGGATCTTAATCTTACTCCCAGAGTTATTGATCCTATTGAATTGTTATGTGACAACATTGCAGCCATACAGTTTGCTAAAGATTCGAAGTTTCATAGAAAGTCTAAGCATATCAAAAGGCGTTATCATTTTTTACGAGACGCCATAAAAAATAAAGAGATTGCTATAAAGTATATACCTACCAACAAGATGGTTGCTGATCCCTTAACCAAACCTATTCCCCAAGATTCGTTTAAGGCTCATGTGATGAGTTTAGGTTTGCGTAGGGTTTAGTTTTTCCATTGAGTTATATCTTATTGTATAATGGACATGTTTTTAATTGTAACGAGCTTTTGTTTAATAAAAGTTTATTTCTCAAATGTTCATTGGTACGCAATTACATGATAAGGCACATTATAATATCATTACACACCAGGCTTCTGATTGACCTTATCATACAGGCATTCGCCCTAACGCTTAAGTAACGAGTAGGATGAGACTTCACAATATTAATTTTGAGTGTATGTAATATTGTGTTATCTTCATACTTGTGTAGTATGCATGATAAGTTTTTATATTTGAATAGTCTCCTTAGTAAGTCTAAGATCAGACTGGTGAGTCGGACATGAAAGATTCATAGTTTACCTTGAAGCCTTAAAAGCCAAATCTTGAGTCTCAAGATTAGCATTAGGTATGTTAATCTAGTGGCTCGGATAAGTTTTTAAGTAAAGCTAGATTCATGATTTGCATGACATAACAGAGTGACATACCTAACTTAGTGAGAGCTATGCTATAACACACATTTCATACTGTGTGTGTTATATAACGATCTTCTTGTTGAGTGACAGTTAAATCCCTTTCTTTATCACTGTATGATCCCATGGACTTTAATGTATAATCGAATGAAACCCTTTGACTTAGAACTATGATATGAATAAAGGCTTGGTGTTGCTACTTTAGTGTGTTTTTCCAAGGGCTAAGTTGTATACAATCTAATAGAGCACATTAGGAAAGCAGTTAAGGTAAAATGGATTATTATGAGTGTCTAAGGAAGAATCTTTTCCTTCATCACCATATCATGCCGGGCGATTATACTTGGTGTATAATCATATGATATATTTATGAGCATAAAGGGATAGTGTATGTGTTTGGTGATATTTTGGATGATTTAGGATATCATGACTATGTGAAAGTGTTATGTTAGTTAGATGGTGATTTAATATAACACTACTGGTTCTTTAATGGTCGCACGCCCATTCTCAGTATGACACGTGAAATTTAGAGAAAAGATGTAACTCGTGGCTTATGTGGCCGAGTAAGAGTTGTTGGCAGTTACTGCTATATATATAACTTCCGTCGGTTATGTTTATTCTCATATAAAAGGAGGATTAAGGGAGTGGGAAAATAACATTTATTGCAATCACAGAGAAAAACTTCCTTTATTCTCTCTCACGTGAATCACACCATCAAGGCTTAGAGTTTGGAGTCTGAATTAACGGTAACTCTAGTAACTAACCATGAAACGTGGATTAGTAAACAGAGAATTGATCGACCGCTTCTGTATTAAGGTCGGTCCTTATAAAAATTCTACAAATACAAACAAGAGAAAAGAGACAAAATTGTTTTTTTTTTTAATTCTTGAAGAAAGAGTTCTTCAAATTTATCCATAGTCATATCAAGTGTTGAAAGTGAGACATATTTCTCTATATGGAGTGTATAAAAATTTTGTAATTTTGAAGTTCCGTATCGATTAATCTTCACATTTCAAATATTGATTATTTATCTATTTTTTAAAAGTATAATTCTTAAATGCAACAAATAAATATATAAGATTGCAATTTTTATTTCCCCTACATATACCATCCTTCAATTGATATTAGAGCCAAGTATTAATAAAAATAGTGTTGTATCTTTTGATAATTGTTAAAATCAAATGCATGGTATTTGATATGCTCACGTTGGTGTTCAAAAAATACATACAATAAACGTTGAAGAGAGACAGATTTTTGTCTAAAATGAAAACTCATTAAATGCAATTGTCAGATGCAATTGGTACGCATGGTTTAATGCAAAGGCTTTTAAAAGATTTTTGGTTAAAAGCTTTGGACAGATATTGGCCATTAAACAACTCCTTTGGGCGTTGTTCTTCGTTTCTGAAAGGTGAACACTTAAGTCATCATAAAAGACTATACTTATGTCCTGATGTGGCGTTGATTTCGGTACTGCTTTAAGGTGAGATTTTTGCTAGATTAATTGGGCAGAATTGATGGCAGTTATAAGGCCTTTTATTAAATATGATATGCTCTCTAATGTTATTAAAATTATTTTAATAACATAAAATCTTAACCCTTTAAAATTATTGAGTTTATTTTGATATAATATATGATATTTTATCAAAAGGGATTTTTCACCCAAGTAAATAATAATATTCATTTTTGTTTACAAAAAATGACCTGATAAACAGATAACTTGTAGCTCAGAAATAAATAATATTTTCTATTGCATTTGATATATACGTGAGGAAAAATTTCTTAATTTTATATTTTTGGCTTAGATTATCTAAGGAGTATAATATTAATTAATTCTCCGTCACTTGGATGGATAAACTAAATTAGACTAATAGGAACGACCTGACAATAGGAAAATATGTAGTATTGAGCCTACTATAAAACGTTTTATATGATAAAATAGAAAATTTATCACTCTTTAATTATGCATGAGTAACAATTTGAAAAACAAAAGGCTCATTCATGTTTTAAAGATTTTATATCATTTAGATAAATTTTCATGTCTTAATGATATATGATTGTGTTATTATTTTGGTGTTTTTCCTTTTATTAGATTTCTAAAAAAATCTCTACTATATTACTGCGAAGCATTCTTAATGCTAACAAGCTAGCGGGTAATAATTTTGATGATTAGTACTGCAATTTGAGAATTATTATCAAACATGAAAGACTTATTGATGTGATCGATAAACCCATAAAGGAAGCGCCTCCTGAGGGAATTGATAATACTGACGCATTGGATGCATATTTTAAGTACAATAAACAAAGTACTAATGTCAAGTGCATTATTCTGGCATCAATGAGTTCTGAACTCCAAAAGCAGCATGAAGATATGAATCCTCCATAAATCATTGAGCATCTTAAGAAGATGGACGGGTCACAAAGTAGAACTGCTAAATACCAATTATCTAACTCCCTATTCAAGTCTGAACTGAAGCCCAAATCGCCTGTGACACCCCATGTTCTTAAGATGATTGATCTTATAGAACAACTTGAGAAGTTAGGGTGTTCACTAAGGAAAGAGTTGTCATAAGATTTGATCTTACAACCTCTTTCTGACATTTTTTCACTATTCATTGTTAAATTTTATGTGAACAAGATGAACTGTGATCTTCATGAAATGCTCAACTTGTTGATCGATTATGAAAATCAAGTAGCATCTTCTGAGAAAGTGAAAGTGTCAGGGTCTGTTAACTTTATTGGTAACTCTTCTAAGCATAAGTGGAAGCAAAAATAAGCCCAAGAAAAATCATCTTAGACCCAAAATTGTTTGGAACAAATCTAAGAGTAAGGAAAAGAGAGTTGACCAAAAGGATGCTGAATGTTTCTTCTGTACTAAGAAGGGATACTAAAAGAGGAACTGCCCAGAGTATTTGGCTACTTTGAAAGGCAAAAGACAAGGTGGGACATTTATGAAAAATGTTTTCATGATTTCTTTAACTACTATTGATTATACCAAATAGGTATTAAATACTGGCAGTAGCTTTAACATCTGAAATATGTTGAAGGGTCTAAAAATCGGTAGGAGATTGAAGAAGTGAGAAGTAAAACTACAAGTTAGGAATGGAACAAGTGTTGCTGCCCTAGCTGCAGAAACTATTTCTTTTGTAATGTCAACAGGAAATTGTTATTATGTTCCTAAATTTGTTTCGAACATTGTTTCCATTTCGTCATTAGACAATCGTGGATTTCATACGATCTTTAAGAACAACCAATGTAATATATTTCATGATGATGAATTATATGTAAGTGGTTATTTACAACATGGTCTTTATGTCTTACCTGAAATAATTGTTTATCTAATTATGAATGTTTCTGGTCAAATAAGGAAGAGAGATAATCATGCAAATCAAACTTACTTTTGGCATTGTAGACTTGGTCATATTGGTGAGAAAAGTGTAAATAAGTTGCATAAGGAATGATGCCTTAGGCAATATGATTATGAATCATATGATACTTGTGAATCTTCTCTCAAAGGCAAAATAACCAAATCTCCTTTTACTGAAATTGGAGAGAGAGCTACTGAACTTTTAGGACTTATACATACTGATGTATGTAGGCTTATGAAAGTTCAAGCTAAAGGTGGATATTCTTATTTTATCACCTTTATTGATGATATGTCAAGATATGGATTTGTGTATCTTATGAAACACAAGTCTAAATCATTTGAAATATTCAAAAAATTCCGTAGTGAAATTGAAAAACAAACTGATAAGAGTATAAAAGCACTAAGATCTGACCGTGGCGGTAAATATATTGATGATGATTTTGTTGATTATCTAAGGCAAGATGGAATCTTGTCTCAATAGACTTCTCCACACCACAACACAATGGTGTCTCAAAAAAGAGAAATCAAACCTTATTAGATATGGTGAGATTCATGATGGGGTTTACTGATTTCCTATTTTCCTATGGGGATATGCTTTAGAAGCTGCCACCTATTTATTAAACAAAGTTCTCACTAAAGCAATCACTAAGACTCCATATTAGATATGGAAAGGACGTAAGCCTAACCTAAAACATTTGAAAGTTTGGGGTTGTCTAGCTTATGTCAAGAAATTGTAGTCAGATAAGCTTGAAGCCAGGTCTGACAAGTGTAGATTGGTTGGCTATCCTAAGGAAGCTATGGAATACTATTTATATCACCCTTCTGAACACAAAGTGTTTGTAGTTAGAAATGCAACCTTTTTAGAAAGGGAGTTCCTTAACGAAGGAAGTTATGATATAGAAATAGATCTTGATGAAATTCGTGATTTTGACGAATCAACACAAGATTAAGAGCATTAGACGCATGTTGAGCAACCTTTACTTGATGTCTTGAAATTAACGTATACAGTACCAACCTTAACCGTTGATTAAACTTAATGGTGCAAGGTGACAAGGATCATTATATTGATGATGACCCTAAGACTTACGAAGAGGCTATTACAAATCCAGATTGTGAGAAGCGATTTAAGGCTATGGAATCCTAGTTAGAATCCATGAGAATCAATAAAGTATAGACTTTGGTTTATCCCTCAAAGGATGTAAAACCTATTGGATGTAAATGGGTATTTAAGAAAAAAATTGAAGCGGATGGGAATGTTGAAACCTATAAAGCCCGTCTTATTGCCAAGGGATATAATCAAAAGGAAGGTATTGATTACGAATAAACTTTTTCCCCTATGATGATGCTCAAATCTATTCGGATTCTACTTGCTATAACTGCATATTATGATTATGAGATATGGCAAATGAATGTGAAAACAACATTTCTTAACGGAGAGCTCAAGGAAGATGTCTATATGACTCAACCTGAAGGTTTCACATTGCTATCTGCTCCTAATAAAATATGTAAGCTACAAAGATCCATTTATGGATTGAAGTAAGCTTCACAAAGTTGGAATATTCGCTTCAATATAACAATTGCAAAGATCGATTTTGTTAGATTCAAAAAAGAGCCATGCATGTACAAGAAGGTTAGTGGGACATAGTTATTTTCCTAATGCTATATGTAGATGACATATTGTTAATAGGAAATGATGTACTAGCCAGAAAAAAGATAAAGATTTGGCTATCTGAACAATTCTCCATGAAGGATTTGGGAGAAGCAGCTTGCATTCTTGGAATCAAGATTTATAGAGATAAACCAAAGAAGTTGCTAGGGCTCTCCTAATCTTTGTACATTAATAATACCTTAAAAAGATATTGTATGGAAAATTCCAAAAAAAAGTTATTTACCAATAGACACTGGAATTTCTTTTAGTAGGAAAGACTATCCTAAAACCTTAGAAGAAAGAGACTACATGAATAGTTATATGCCAGCGCAATGGGAGCTATCATGTATACCATAACATGTACAAGACCTTATGTTGCCTACATGCTAGGAATAGCGAGCAAGTATTAAGGTAACCCAGGTGAGGAACATTGGAAAGTGGTCCTAAAGTACTTGAGAAGAACTAAGGACCAATTCCTCATATACAGAGATTATGAATTAAAGCTAATAGGCCACACTGATGCTAGCTTTGCATCAGATAAGGATGATAGCAAATCTACCTCAGATTATATTTTCACTTTGAATGGAGGAGCAGTGAGTTGGAAAAGTTCCAAGCAAGCTACTATAGCTGATTCAGTTACTGAAGCATAATACATAGCTACAAGTGAAGAAGCTAAGGAAGTTGTTTGATGAAAAAGTTCTTAACTGAACTTGGTATGGTTTCTTCAATAAAGGAAGTTGTTCCTTTATTGTGTGACAATACTAGTGCTATTGCACAAGCTAAGGAACCAAAAGCACACCAAAGATCCAAACATAATGTGCGGAAGTGATTAAAGAAATTGTTGAGCGTGAGGACGTTCAAATTCAAA
This sequence comes from Erythroxylum rufum, assembly GCA_027478365.1. Lineage (NCBI taxonomy): Eukaryota > Viridiplantae > Streptophyta > Magnoliopsida > Malpighiales > Erythroxylaceae > Erythroxylum > Erythroxylum rufum. Next base: position 19,583,549 of record JANIHZ010000006.1, on the reverse strand, counting down.
AGGTTAAAAGAAAGGAGAATGTTGTAGATCTCTTCACTAAAGCGCTTGGATCAAAGGAGTCTGATAAGCACAAGTGGAAGATAGGATTGAAGTTTATGATTGATTGGGTCTAGGTCAAGTGGGAGATTGTTGAAATTATGCCCATGACCCAATCGTTATGTAATAGATTGAACATCTTAGTTTTGTTATTATTAATTTTGATTAATAACATGGCAAATGATTTTATTATTGTATTACGTTTATTATTTTTATTCTAATATGATAAGTCATTGATTAAATTTATACACTTCCCATCATAATGGAGATTATGATAATGAGAATTTAATCTAAAAATGTTCTTGATTATAGGATCATTAAATAAAACTTTAATGATTCGGTTAGGTCAATGTATATGTAATAGTACTATCTATTGGATGGACATTCGTAGATTTCATTTACTAAGTTACATATATAGATGATGCATATGGAGATATAATCATTGAACTGATCAAATTGAGAACTCTCAATGGTTAATATTACCTTTGAATTATCAAGTGGAATATTCGCATAAGGATTTAAATGTATATTTTTCCTTTTACCTGAGATCATCATAGTAATCAATAGGTAACTTATTGTGTTTTGATGTCGGACACCTAGTGTACAAAAATGCTAGTTGAATGATCATTGGATATAATTAAGTACCTATCTGATTAGTGATGAGTCAAGATGTGATCTATTGACTCTAGGTAATGAGTTTGAGCTCTATGTTGTCATTGATCTTAATGATTATTTCAAGATCTTGGCTAGGGCGATTGAATGAGTAAGGAAAAGAAGTTTTCTAAGTCATTCACCAATCATTAATGATCAATATGTAACATAGTTGGTTATCTAATAAGGTTTGATAATTTAACCATACCTTAGGATAATCCGGAGTTGAAATGATGGAAGAAAATAATATATTATCCTTAAACTAAGGTTCTATTTTTGCAAGATTGTTATTTCACACTATCCGGTCGTTGAGGAATGTTGCTAGACACTAATCTTGATTAGTAATTAATTAGATAATTACTACCGGTTTAGTAATGAACCTATGTAGTCACACGCTTACGAGTATAATATTTCCCGTTTATGATTATTTAATTTATTACGAGATAATTTATTAAATAATCTATATGACATATTATTATATTTTTTGCTAGCACAGAAAATATAATTAATATTGAAAATTTTCTTGTACAAAATAAATGAATAAAATAAAATAGTTTTATTTTATT
>JANIHZ010000006.1:19510179-19520519 GCA_027478365.1 Erythroxylum rufum | reverse complement strand
CACATTCATCAAATTTTACATCATCAATCATTCATCAAGGCAAGACATTCATACACACACACCCATATATTCCAACCCCAATTGCCATACAATTAACCTTAAATAACATCACAAGAATGTAATTAACTACAAAACCATCATATAAAACATATGACTTACCTAATCAAGCTTCCAACCTTCTAAACTTCAAAATCTCACAATCCTCTCTAATTCTCTCCACCACACACACACAATCTTCATGTTAAGGGGAAAAGCTTAGGTTTGTGTTTTTTGTAAACAAAAGAAGAGAAAATACATGGGGTATGAGAGCTTTTGTGTAGATGGAGATGAGTAGCAATTAACAAGAAGAAAAAAACCAATGAAGAAGAAGGAGAAAGGGAGGCTACGGATGAGACCAAAGACAACCTTCATTTATTTTTTTTCAACTTGTTTTGTTAGCTTTTTATGGAAGTGTCGTGAATGAGGGTGACTAAGCCAAAGCATTTAATGAATTTAAGACACTTGTCATTTAAGAAGAAAAAGACAAAATCACTTAATAACCTTTAAATAAAAACCTTAATAAAATTAAATCTTTAATCCATCCAATTCTAATGGCTCCAATTACAATCTCAAAATCATTTACTTCAATATTTAGTGTCATTGGACAGAAATTTTCAGTACCGGAAACCAATCGGTCCGCCACTTGGCGATTTTTCCGATCCGAAAATTTTCCCCGAAAAATTCCTAAAATTCTTCAAAAATGTAGAACACACAGCAGTCCAGTCCAATAAATTTTTCAAGCACAAAAACCACGTTTTTCACAACAAAATCACATGTAGGCACATATATCAGAAAATGTCATGAATGCATGTACAGTCGTTTTTATGTGCAAATTTTACTATTCACGTGTAAAGGTATGCATGAACATTTCAAACAATTTTAATCATTCTCGGCCCTTTCCGAATTATTATTCTACCCTTCCCATCAAGGGTGGGATGTTACACACATAGCTACAAATCCTATCTTTCATGAACGCACAAAACATATTGAAATAGATTGTCATCTAATTCGAGAGAAAGTTGCTGCAGGAGTGATTTACCTTTTGCCATGTTCTTCTACATCTTAGTTGGCTGATGTCTTCACCAAACCTCTGGCAATAAAACCTTTCGAAATCAGCATTAGCAAGCTTGGATTGTTGTCCATCCACCATCCAGCTTGAGGGGGGCTGTTAGCTAATTATATTTTACAATTGTATATAATTCGTTAGTTGCTAATTAGTTGTTAGCCTAGTCAACTTAGCAGTTATTTTTAGCAAGTTAATTAGCTCTATTCTTTTGTATATAAACATTGTATTAGCTGCTTTTCAATGTATGAGAAAACAGTTTCACATATTCTACATTTCGTTGGATCTAAATTTTGCTATTCCGATTTTTGAGCTTGAACGAATATGAATCTACTGTTATGTAAACCTATCTACGTTCTGAATCTCTTTTTTCTCTAGTGTCTAATTGTTATCTAAACCTGTATGCGTTATGGATCTTCTGAAGGTATCTTCGACCATCCTACAATGTTTGGATGGGAGCTCTACATAATCTGGAGACATATAATTACTGCAACTGGGATTTAGGTCTAGATTATTTCGTATCATCTATTACATTAGCTGGTTGCTAATGTGTTTCATTTTGTTGTGCAAATAGATTAGCCTTGTGTTTTGTCTTAGGACTGCTGGTGGTTAAGTAACTTGTCAATAAACAAGGCTCTCTAGTTGTTGCCCAAAAGTAATACACGAGTGCTTATCTTGGAAGATTTTGTTACTGGCTTTCAGGAAGTTTGCAGTTCAGTCTGCTGTAGTCTGCAGTTTGACAAAGTGGAGGGTGTTAAGTTTGAATCTTCTTTTATGTCTGAACGGGCCTCTCTCTTTTTGTCATCAATTGGTTTACTTGGAGAGTACTGTTGTTAGAGACGCATTCATAGGCAAGAATTACGAAAGGAAGAAGTCAACATATCTTACAAGGAAAGAGCAGCAGAAAGAGGGAACAGATCACAATTAATCAAATTACAGAAATATGGCTGTTATTTTATTAAGTGTAATAGGCAGAATTAATGCCTTTATCAAATGCTATTATTAAGCAAGTTTCTATACATTGTAATCATGTAATCTCTATATAAGGAGAACATGTTTATGAAATAAAACAAGCAATAATTCTCACTTCATTACAGAGGTCACAGCTCCCTCTAACGAGCTCCTTCTTTTTATATTCCTTCTTCTTAATTCATCATAGGTCGTTCTCGGAAACACCAAACAGAACCTCCTATTCATCGTCCCCTGACTAGATCCCATTCTAAGAATCATAACAACTGTCCTTCTTCTAGAAAAAAGAATAGACTTCCCACAGATAAATTTTGCTGCATGCATTTTGGGGAGGACCATAGTGCAGGTCTTCTTGGTTGCTGGTTTATACATCCTTTTCGTCTGCAAGGAACCTGCTTAGTGGAGTAAATACTGCTGTGAAATCTTCTGGCTTCTGATTAGTTTGATATTTTTGTCTCCATTCTTAACATCAAGATGGCTTTACCAAATATTGGTGCTTCCAACAAGGACGATGCCTTTTATAGGTACAAGATGCCTAAAATGGTAACTAAAATTGAAGGTATAGGGAATGGAATCAAGAAGAATGTGGTCAACATGGTTGAAATTGCAAAAGCTTTAGGCAGACCAGCTTCTTACACAACAAAGTACTTTGGCAATGAGCTTGGAGCCCAATCCAAATTCGATGAGAAGACTGGACCTTCACTTGTTAATGGAGCGCATGAAACTGCAAAGCTTGCAGGGCTTCTTGAGAACTTCATCAAGAAGTATGTTCAGTGTTATGGTTGTGGAAATCCTGAAACAGGTATTGTCATCAGTAAGACCCAGATTCTTAGCCTAAAGTGTGCTGCATGTGGGTTTGTTTCAGATGTCGATCCGAGGGACAAACTTACAACATTTATCCTTAAGAACCCACCTGAACACAATTAGGGATCCAAAGACAAACAGGCTATGAGAAGAGATGAGAAGGAAAGGCTCAAGGAGGGTGAGGCTGCAGATGAGGAGCAGAACAAGCTGAAAAAAGAGGTTGGAAAGAAGAAAGGCTGTTCTACCAAATCTAAAGATGTTTCAAAAGATACATCAACCAAGAAGAAAAACAATGGCTCAGATTCGGACCACTCTCCAGCTCACAGCCAGGCTGATGAAAATGACCGTGCAACAGCTGATGACAATGAGGATGATGATGTGCAATGGCAGACAGATACATCATTGGAAGCCGCTAAACAACGCATACAGGAACAGTTGAGTTCTGTTACTGCAGATATGGTAATGCTTTCTACTGTCGAAGACAAACCAAATCCGGGGAAGAAGTCTCCACCACATGACAATCGTGGAAAGAAGTCTCCACGGCATGGGAATGGTGCTAGGAGATCAGAATACTCAAGTCAGGCTTATTGATGAAATAAAAGAATATCTAAGGAATGGTTCTACAAGCCAACTGAACACCTTCCCGGGTTCACTTTCTGGGACATCTCAGGAAGTTATGAATGCTCTGTTCACTGCTATCTTTGAGGGTGTTGAGAAAGGTTTTGCTAAAGAGGTTATGAAGAAGAAGAAGAAGTACCTGGCAGCAGCAACTCAGGAGAATGGATCACAATTTGTTCTTTTGAACTCAATTGAATCATTTTGTGGGAATGCTGTCACAATTCGTTTCCAAGCTAAAGTTTGTGTCAGTATAGAAACAGTTGAGTAAATTGGAATTCTGCGGGAAGATAGATGCTATTTGAAAAGAGCTTGTTTTAAGTGGGGAAATTGTGGGACGTGTGTTTTCAGAAAGCAAACCGAAGTTAGTTGGCAGCAGTTGCCCTAGGGATTTGGCAGTGGATAAATTTTAAATTATAATTAAAATTTTTTATTTTACTTACAATCTTTTCTTGTAATTCGAACTTGATTTAGAATTTCAGTTAAAATATCACACCTATTTAAACTAAACTTTTTCTTATTTCAGAATACTACTTACACTTACAGACGTCGTCTCTTCTTTCTTAAATTTGAGCAAAGGATAATGTGGGCCTTACATAACTGACCTAACAGACCGGGACGTTTAGAATGTGTGCTAATTCAAGTAGAAAGGCCAAAAAAATCATTATTTTAGTAAAACTTAATAACATATAATGAAAAATATTATCATACTACTTATATAATTATATAACTAAGACAATGTAAATGACATGTAGTTACAAATTTGAGAAGAAAAACAAATACTGTAGGAAGATTGGGTGAGTAGAGTTACTTACAGAACAGAAATTAATAATCTATGTATCCCAAAATAAAAATAAATAAATAACCAAATCAATGACTACTGCTTCTCCTGAGTCCTGTCTCCTGTGCTTGATGCCCTGTGCCTCATCTCGCAGCCCCGGACGGCACGGCACACACTTGTAGAGAGCTTCGATGATATGTTGACCAAACCCTTCTTATCTCTCCAGTTTTCCTAACCCTAACTGTCCAATGCCAAAGCCGCCCGCCTCAGACGTCCGCCGAATCGACCCGCGGATCTGGCGTGCCTGTGCCGGCTCCTGCTTCCAAATCCCCACCGTCGACTCTAGGGTTTTTTATTTCCCTCAAGGCCACTTGGAGCAATCTTTTTCTCCTACGTCCACTCCCTTTCTGTCCAATCTCCTTCTCTGTAAACCCTTCATTCCTTGCCGAATCTCCGACGTCTATTTCCTCGCTGATCCTTTCACCGATGAGGTCTACACTAAGCTCCTCCTTGTTCCTCTATCTCCTCCTCCCGTCGGCCTTCTAGAAACCTCTCCTAGCCTCTCACGTGATGGCGTTGGAGACTTTGATGACGATGAAATAGTGGCGTTCGCTAAGATCCTAACTCCTTCTGATGCCAATAATGGCGGCGGTTTCTCGGTCCCGAGGTTTTGCGCTGATTCAATATTCCCGCCATTGAACTACCAAGCGGATCCGCCTGTACAGAAGCTGCAAGTTACCGACATTCATGGAGTTACTTGGGAGTTCAGGCACATTTATCGCGGGACGCCGAGAAGGCACTTGTTGACTACTGGATGGAGCAAGTTTGTGAACAACAAAAAGTTGATCGCTGGTGATTCTGTGGTTTTTATGAGGAATTCCAGGGGGCAGATGTTCATCGGAGTGCGTAGGTCTCTGAAATTCAACAATAACAACGGAGGGGATTTCTCCAGGTGGCAGGAGCAGATTGGTGGAGGAGGACCGAGTGGACAGCGCGAAGTGAAAGTTAAGGAGGAGGGATTTTCGAGGAATGGACGAGGGAGGGTATCGTCGGAGGCTGTGGCTGAGGCGGCGGAGAGGGCGGCGCAGGGGTTGCCGTTTGAGGTGGTGTATTACCCGAGAGTAGGTTGTTATTCGGAATTTGTGGTGAGAGCTGAGGTGGTGGAGGCTTCGCTGAACGTTTTCTGGAGTCCGGGAATGAGAGTGAAGATGGCGATGGAGACAGAGGACTCGTCGAGAAGGACGTGGTTTCAGGGCACGGTTGCTGCTGCTTCTACGCCCGATTGTGGGCCATGGCATGGCTCTCCTTGGCGCATGATTCAGGTATATACACGTGTATATGCATGTTTATGGACCAAAAATAGTTCTCTTGAATTGAAAACCATTGTGAAGGAAAAAATTTGATATCTTATGCCTTGTTCATTGCTGAAAACGTTTGTCGTGTAAATTTTCTGGAGTATATGAAGATGGTACTTTGGTGAAACAAGGTCGCTACATGGCAACTATGTGCTCGCTGATTATAGTGGCCTATTTTAAGAATCGCTAGGTTAGGAAGCTTTTGGGAAACAATTCAACCAATTGAAATTAAATTTACAGTACTTCTTGAACACGAAGAATTTGCATATGCATTAGTAAGTGGATATTACTTGTGTTTGCTGCAACTTTTCGTACAAGCATGTCGTCTTTATAATCTAGCAAACAGTTGTAAAACAAAGTTTAATTATTTCAAGCTAGATTTTACTTGCCTGCATTAACCAAGTGAATATGGATTTAATGATATTGATGTTCTTGATTCTTCATGTCACACATTTGCATAATTAAATAGTCTACGGAAATAAAACGAAACATTTGATTTATTTTCTTTTCTTTTGTTTTTTGATTGAACTTGTGAATGTTAATTTTACTAGGTAATACATTATTTTAAATGTATTTTTTCTTTATTCACTTCTTCCTCTGTGTGTTTGTGTGTGTGTGTATGATACAGGTTATTTGGGATGAACCTGAAGTTCTTCAAAATGCAAAGAGAGTGAGCCCTTGGCAAGTTGAAGTTGTTTCCCCCACATCACAGTTTAATGTCACTTTTCACCCCTCAAAGAAATTCAGATTTCCTGAATATTCTGGATTGCTGACAGATAGAGAGCGAGAACTCTTTTTCCCGCTGTCAGATCTAACAAATTCAACAATTGGGAACATGACCCCACCCTTGTTGAATAACCACAATTTTCCTGCTGGCATGCAGGGAGCCAGGCAAGATCCTTTCTCTATATTGGGCTTTTCCAACCTTTTAAATGACAATGCTTCTCAGATGCGATCTGATGTTCCCTTTGGCAATAATATGGTGCCAAAGTTGAAAAAATTGTGTACTGAGCTGAACATTGGGAGTTCACAATCTGAGAATTTGTCACCAGATAGTCATAGCAGTGTGCATTCTTCTGGCAATCTTATTGGAAACCAGTTTTGCAACCCAGTAAAAGTTGGTAATAGCACAATTCAGCTATTCGGTAAGATCATTCACATGAATCAGCCCGTTGAAAATGGTTTCGAGAATGTTGGATCCATGGAAGACAATGGCAGTAAGGGGTACAATGAACCAGAACACATAAACAGTGGCCAAAATCATTATACAACTTCATCTTATACAGAACTACTCAGCAGAATTGACGTTGGATGTCAAAGAGCCTCAGCTGTTGAAGCTTTCTCCTTGTGAACTAATGTTTGCATCCCGTCACACAGTTAAGTATCTGTACAGGTAGCTTACTTCCAAAAGTTTTACCCTTATGTGAAACGACTAGTCTGTCACGGATTTTATGACTGGTATAATCAGTTTAAGATGTATATTAAAGAAAAAATTGGTTGAATTAGTTCATTTGCGGAGTAACGTCAACTATTGAGTTGGCTTTCTTCACTACTAGGATCTATAATGGTCTCAAAATGACACTTTAACTTGTTAAAACTTGTTGCCGTATGTCATCACAAAGTGCGTATCATCACTATCTTCTTTATACAGCAGAAGTAAGCCTGGCTTGCCAAGATGGAAATCCTATTTGACCTGCCATGATTATGCTGATTACTTTATATTTGATATTCAAGTTCAAAGATTTATTGGATGAATGGATTTCTGAAGTGACATTCGTTTAAATTATCAGAGGCAAAGCTTTTAGGAAGTTTGCCTCAGTTGAATAACAGAAGTGAGGATGGCAAACAAAAACTTTTGCCTCACCCTTTACATTTGGTTGTATTAGTTACCTATTTCAAAAACTTCCATTCCACATTATGGACAAGCCATTCTACATATGTTCTTTCCTGAAAGCTAATCATGGTTTACATGTATGGAGGATGGACATGCCTTACTTCATGTTACTCTTTATAGCTTTCTTCTTTTAATGCTCTGTTAAAATCAGTCAGATTAATTGTTGCTCTTCATATTTCTTTTGAGGAAACAGTAAGTAAATGAGCTTGAGCGAATTCTGCAATAGTTGCTATAATTACATTAGCAAATCTATTTTTATTTTTTAAAATATAGTTCTCTTGCTGCTCTATGCTTGCAGGTACTATTAGCAGTTGGAAGCTGACCTCTTCTTTAGATGTTAGGGTAGTGGACTAGTGACGCAAGAATTTTCAGTTGGCCAAAGTGGCAACTGAGACTGAGACAATTGTGACCTGATATATACATTTTAAGATGGGATTTTGATGTGTTTTTGGAATGTGCATATTTTGCATTAGATTGCCACAAGTTGTCTGCCCCTAGCTCGGTTGTCAGATTTTCTCTGTTCATGTAATTTTCATGTTTCAAAATCAAAGCACTACGAACTTAATTGTTGTTTCCTCTTCTTCTAAGAAGGGAATTTGGAGAATGCTGTTTCATCCAGAAAATGATGTTACACTTACTATATATATATAAACTGTTACGTAATCGTACCTAGCAATGGGCAATTGTATATGTATATATATATATATCGTGATCAATTGATTGAAATAATGTGTTGTTGCAAAGTGACTCACTAATTTCTTTGAAATGTGGATCCTAATAAGAATGAGAAAAATTGTCCTCAAGTTAAAAGATTTGATTTGAATTGATTGAACTTTAAATTAGGATTAAGTTTTTTTAATAAAAATTTGTTGGTAAAATTAGAAAAATTGGTATCTAGTAGGTAATGATTTCAATAAAATAGGAAAATCTTATCTTAGATTCAGGATAAGTTAAATCAGCACCTAAGTAGTTAATGTGTTGCAGATTAGTGGAGATAAGTAGTTAGGATACTGATTCTATACATCAGCACCTATGTAGTTGGGTGCTGCAGATTAGTAGAGATAGGTAGTCGGAGTACTAATTCTATACTGGCTGCCCTTTTTTCAATTTAAGATGCATCAGTCAAAGAATAAATTTTGGATTTCCTAGGCGTTCAAAAAACTCAATAGTTACTGCATGGTTAATCAATTCTATGCAACCAGCTATTGGGAAGCCCTTCATGTTCATGCCAACAACTCGTGATGTTTGGGAAGCAGGTAGGGAAACATATTTAGATCTGGAGAATCGCCCAAAATTATTTGAATTAAATACCAGAATGTGGAAAATGTAGCAAGGTGAGTGGAATGTAACAACATAATATAATAACATGGTGTTTGTATGATGGGAATTAGATTCGTTTGAAAAAGTTGGGTAAATCCAAGTGATAGTGCTCGACACAAGAAGAAAGTTGAAAGAGGACGCATATTTGTCTTCGTGGTTGGATTAAATGGAGACCTGGATGAAGTTAGAGGTTGTATTTTATGGAGAAACCCTCGATCGACCATAAGAGAAGTCTTCTCAGAGGTACGGAGAGAAGAAGCGAGAAGACAAGTGATGTTGAAGAATACTGGTGAAACCAGAGTTAAGAATGAAGGTTCAACTTTTAACTCGAGGAGCTGACTGCAAAGGAGATAAACGTTGTGGAAAATAGACGCCTTGTTGTACCATTATCAAAAACTGTGGCATACCAAGGAAACTTGCTAGAAGCTGAACGGAAAATCAGCTAATTGAAATAAAAACAGGCAATGACAACAAGATTGGGGGAGAAGTCAGATCTTTCCAAGCGAGCAATTCTGATTTAGGGAAACAATCATCTTCAGAATCTCTTCCTTTCACTAAGAAACAAATAGAACATCTACACGAAATGTTTAAATTTCAAAATAATCCTAATCCATCATTTTCTCTTATTCATTCAGGCAGTACTTTCCCTATGTCTTTGTCCTGTAGCAACACTAATGTTCCTTGGATATTAGATTCGGGTGCCACATATCACATGACTAATATTATGTACTTTTTTCCGTTCATATACTCCATGTGCAAGAAATCAAAATGTCAAAATTGCTGATGGTTCCTTTGCTTTGGTTACTGGAAAAAGAACAGTGTCTATCAGTCCTTCCTTAAATCTCAAAGATGTCCTTCATGTTCCTAACCTATCATATAACCTCTTGCCTGTGAGGAAGCTTACTCTTGATCATAATTGTCGACTAATTTTCTGGTCTTCTCATTGTGGATTTTAGGATTTAACCTCTAGGAAGATGTTGAACAAAATAGTGGTCTCTATGCTTTTCACAAAGGACGGACCTTTAGAAGGCAAGACCAATAAATTTTTGTCAATTCTATTTCAGTTTCTAGTAATAATGAAGTTATGTTACGGCATTGCCGACTAGGTTCACTATTTAAAGCATTTGTTTCCGAAGTTATTCATAAATAAAAATCCTTCAATATTTTATTGTGAGTCGTGTGAATTAGCAAAACATTGTCGTGCAGTTTTTCCACCACAACCTTACAGAACTTCACAACCATTTACCGTGATCCATAGTGATGTTTGAGGGCCTTATAGAGTTTCTACATTTTTTGAGAAACATTGGTTTATTACATTTATTGATGATCATACTAAGGTCACTTGGGTCTTTCCCTTAAAAGAAAAATTTGACATTGAAAGTGTTGGTGATATGCTAATATTCTTCTACAGATACTATATAGCTGTATCTAGATTATATTGAGATATAGGCTGTATATAGATCATATAGAATAAGTTCAAATCCCTTAAATTAAGGGATT
>JANIHZ010000006.1:19496456-19510079 GCA_027478365.1 Erythroxylum rufum | reverse complement strand
ACGAGGGGATGGATTTCGTGGAGGAGGAATAGATTAACCGTTGGATAAAATGGATATCTGCGGAGATTTTAGACGGGAGAGGAGGGGGGGGGGATAGCTGTGGGATTAGTTGGACGGTTGGGATGGATTGCGTGGTCGTCCATCCCAACTCGTCCTTAGTATATATACTTAACGAGACTTTGCGGACGACAAGCCTTTTGGTTGTTTCGATGAGCCATCAAATTTGAAGTGAGAGAGAGTGTGTTCACGAGGCGAGCAATAGCATTAGCGTTAGCATCCCACACACGCACAGACGCACACTTGTTAGAAAACGAAACAACCAGCTTTTGGATTCTATCATCTGTCCATGGCTGTTTCTCTCTGTAACCACTCTTTGCTAGCTCCTTCCCCGCATCCTTTGTCTATCTCTTTAAAACCCTCCAAAACCCTAAATATCATTAACACCCCGTCCTCTATAAGTATAACTCTTGGTTCTTTCCATTTTAAGCCTTCTCTCTCCAAACCCACCTTTGGATTTTCTTCTCCCATCATCAGCACCAACAAGTTCAGCAATTCGCTTTCTTTTAAGGCTTATGTTTCACCCCCTCCCTCCGTATGTATCCATCTTCTTCTTTAATTTTAAATTTCTTGACTTCTTTTGGTTAACGCGTTTTTAATTTCTTGACTTCCCTATTTCCGTTGCTTTAAATTAATGTTTTATCGTTGGATGTGCGTAAGCTAATAGTTGTGATTCATTGGAGTTGTGCTGCCAATTTTCAAAATTGACCGTTTTAGCTGGTAACTTTCCTGATCTCTTTGCAGCCATTGCATGTTATAGCTGTGACAGATCTAATAAACAAAGTCTACGAAGGGCTATACGTTTTGTCAATTCTTGATACATGAGGTTAACTATGGGTTAGGTCATGTCGTTGTTTGGACATTATCACCTCTCGGCTGCTGTAATTTTGGAGTAGTTTATGGACATTTGAAGCATGCAAACGCAAAACAAGTGAAACAAAGTCATGTTTAGACTTCTAAAATTTCCCAACCTGATGTTTATCTTGTTACTCAAATGTGTTAATTTAGGTTTCAACTGACGCATTTTTTGTAGTTTTATGAGTTAAGGAGTTCGCAGTTTTTCTTTCTGTTAATAAGAAAGGAGCATATGTCAGGTTTTTAATTGTTGGATGCCATGTCCTTTGTATGTTGAGGTACACTTTTCTGGATCTCCCATCCATCATTTCTAATGGTTCCGCACGTTTTATTTCCATCTGCCTTAGTAGAACAGCAAGTTTTGGTTATAATGTGACTATGTGCTCTGTTGACTATTGTACAAAGCCTGGCGTGGACAGACTGAATTATGATTGAATCTGTATAACGTTTGTTCAATTATTTTCATGCACATTTCATCAATTAAGAAGGTTTGGCATCATTGGTTTTTTAGTTTCTCTAGAAGACCATGTGACATTAACTTTGAACTAAATGCTGAAAGCTGCAATTGAATGATAGAATGCCTTTCTTTTTGTGCCAATCCACCTTATGCTTGATACTTTTTGTGAAGAAAAGGTGACTTCATTCCATGTGTTTTTACTTTGTAGATTTTACATTTTCGTCAGTAGAAGTTTCACTACTCCTAACTTTTAGTTTTACCTTTAACTTGTCTCCTCATCAATTCAGACAAATGACAGAGATGAGAATCAGCTTAATGAAGTGAATGAATTTGAAGACGAAACAGATCAGAAAAATGCATCTAGCTTGATAAGCCTCTTGAGAATTTACAAAGAGGCTATCCTTATTGGGGACAAGAAGACTATAGCAGACGTGGAGGCTAAGATAAGTGGTATAGAAAATGATAATAATATATTAGTGCAGAAAGTTTCAACCCTATCAGCAGAGATAACTTCAGGAAAAGAAAAATATATACGCCTGCAGGCAGATTTTGATAATTTTAGGAAAAGGTCAGAGAAGGAGAGAATTAACATCAGGAGTGATGCTCAGGGTGAAGTAATTGAGAGCCTTTTGCCCATGGTTGACAACTTTGAAAGAGCTAAGGATCAAATAAAACCTGAAACAGAGATGGAAAAGAAGATTGACACTAGTTACCAGGGTATCTACAAGCAATTTGTAGAAATCATGAGAAGCTTGCGTGTGGCTGTTGTAGCAACAGTGGGAAAGCCTTTTGATCCCTTGGTGAGTGACTACTCTGGAACTTATTCAGATGGTCCGCTTAGTCCTTTATTCACGGATCTTGTTTCTGCATGCTGATTATCTGCTCCCAGTAAGGGCATTGTACACATAGGATTTAACAGGAAGGACATACATACACGGAGTCACAAAAACATGCTTGCACAACACTTTTTTTTTTCTTTTATTGTTAGAAATGCAGTAATTCCAAATCTAAGTATAACATTGAATGAAGAATTCCAGCAATTTGTATATGGAGGACTTTGATGGAGATGTGATGTTAATAGCTTGCTGCGGGTGGTCTTTTGCATGGTTGGATAGGGCCAGCTTAGAAACTGCAATTAACTTCTCAATCTGTATTATTTGGAGTTAAAGAATAAGTTTTAGGGATTTTATCATAAAGGTTTTCAGTCGAATATACAAATTCAAGTTTATGCGGGCACATACATATAGAAATATAGCCTTTCTGTATTCCTATATTATATATATCTAAAGTATTTATTTGGCATAATATCCTGCTGTAGCTGCATGAAGCTATAGCACGAGAAGAGTCTCAGGAGTACAAGGAAGGGATTATAATTCAAGAATTTCGGAGAGGCTTTCTCCTTGGAGATCGACTTTTGAGACCAGCAATGGTTAAAGTTTCTGCAGGGCCAGGAAGCAAGAAAGCCTCTGTGGGTACTGAGCAACCTGCTGCAGCTGCTGGATTAGATGAAAGATAATATTTGATCCAGAAGTTGGCACTATCCGAACGTATTTTTCAGCCGGTGAAGGTTCTGTTGCCACCGAGGGTAAAAAGTTGCTAGCAGTTGGTTTATGGACATCACGTACGGTTTCCGTGTCTTGCCAAACCAATTGTGGGGGCAAAACCTAGAGTTTTTCATAGATATACATGTATTGGAAATGTATTTTTTGAGTAAATTATTGATCTTTCTAGTATTGATTTTGGGTTTTGGTCGTCTAAGCTCCCCTTTGGATCATTCAAACTCTTAGAGTTCCCTTTCATTCGCTCTAGTCAAATCAATAAATGGTCTCCAACATAAATTCGGTTGATGTGATGTGTTTGTTTATTTCAGGATGATTTTGTGGAAGAACAGAAAGTATGGTTGTCTTACACTTTCTATCGAGACAGGCGACATGATCCTTTATGTCATTTGCCCTGTTTCAACTATGTCTTATTTTATCTCAACCATTCATTTTTATGGGATCTATATAAATAGATGGTTGAGATAAAATGGGACAGAGTTGGGATAGGATAAATAGCACAGAGGATCTAAAGGGTTGAAACAGAATACTCACAATTGTTTGTTTTATTTCAGTTGTATCTGATTGATTCACCAAGTGTATATATAAATGTTTACAGAGATGAGTAAAATAACCATTTCTTTCATACATCTTTACATAGTATCAAAGTTGTGTCTGTTGCCAACAACAATAGATCCTAACTCTGGCTCATAGTTACTAGCCAAAATGCTTCACAATCTTCTACCTCTTCTCTTGATTTTCCCATCTTAGCAAAAACTCTAAACTTTAATCTTCCTATTAAGAGCTCTTGAACTTGAAAGTTTTATCAACAGTGTACCTTCTTCTCAGTTCATCATTGTAGATATGGCTCAAGCCAAAACCTAGATTACAAAGCATGGCGTAGAACAAATCAGTTGTTGCTATGTTGGTTGCTCTCAACCATTGGAGAAGTGATTGGGCAAGTAAATCATTCTAATTCATACTACCATGTATGGCAAATCCTGGAGAGTCTTTATGCTCAAACTTTCATGGTTAGAGTCCTGTAACTAAAACATCAACTCTCAATAATTAAAAAAGGATCAAAAACCTTATCTGAATACATACAGAAAGTTAAATCCATAAGAGATTCACTTCAAGAAGTTGGATATGTCATCACAGAATATGAACTAATATTAAGTTCTCTCAATGGTCTTGTTCATGAATATGATCCTGTGGTTTATTTAACACTCCATGAAAACTTCATCTCTACAAGAAGTACAATACTCTCTCATGATGCATGAAGCAAGGATAGAACAGTTGAATACAGTTTACAAGAAGTGCAATACTCTCTCATGATGCATGAAACAAGGATAAAACAGTTGAATATAGTTTACAAGAAGTGCAATACTCTCTCACGATGCATGAATCAGGGATAGAACAATTGAATACAGTTGCTCAGGAAAATATTTCATGCCAACCTTGCAACTTACAATAACAATAACTAGAACTGAAACAATCAATGTGGAAGAAGTGGAGTTAGAGGCAGAGGAGGTCATGGAAAAGGAGGCAGATGGAATGGAAATAGAGTTTTTTTTGTCAACTATGCCACAAACCTAAACATGAGGCTTTAAAATGTCACAAACAATTTAATATATCGTGGCAAGGCAACACTACACAGTCATAGAAACAGAACAACTTCACTCATCAATCTACACAAAGCAATAGATAAAGTAACCCTCAATCTTACTTGGTCCTTAATTAACAAGGTTATCCCTCTTCTGAACCAGTCAGTGACAATAAGTGGTTTTGTACATAGTGGGATTACGAATCATGTAACAACAGACCTCAACAATCTCTTAATGAGCTCAGAGTATGGTGGCAAGGACCAACTTACTGTTGGTAATGGTAATTCTCTTCCTATTGCTATTGTTGGTTGTTCTCATATCCATTTCCAAGACAACGTACACATACCTATTGTATTGAAACAAATCCTACATGTTCTAAATATAACCAAAAACCTACTAAGTATATCTAAACTTACCAAAGATAATAAGATTACTGTTGAGTTTACTAATGTTAATTGTCTGTTTAAGGACAATGTTACATGGATGTCCAAGGTGGAGTCACGATCATGACCAGCTAAGTCACGATCATGACCCACTAATTCTAGCAACATATATAAGTGATTTCTCGTCACTTAAATATAGAGGGAGTCCAGAAACGTTCTAGACATTTAGAGGGAGTTAAAGGGAGAATTTTTTTGCATGTCAAGTAAGGGTTGCTAGATGTTTATTGCATGTGATATAATTATCTTCTATCCTTTCTATTGAGCATCCTACTTGTGTTTCCATGTTATTTGGTGCTCAAACCTTTCCTACACAATATATTTCTTCATCTCTGCATGTTCTTCACTAGTTGTTGAAGGTGTTTGGTGTTTGCTACAACCCCAATAAGGAGAAGATTCAAGAAATGAGAGCATTTGCAAGGTACATATGTTGTAATTTCATGCTCTTACATTTTTTTTATATATGTACATGGATTCTGGGCTCATGGGGATATCTTAGGAGTTGGAATTTTGATTCTGACACTTTTTCTTCCTTTCCATGCACGTGATGCTTGATCCCGGGCCTCTCCAACAGTGGTATCAGAGCCACTTATGCATGTATTAGATGATATATTGAACATGTGTAAATTGTTTACTGGGTTGTGACTAACATGCGTATTGATTTGGAAAATTTCGTATAAATCATCAAAAAATGGATTTTTCCCTTATTTTCTTTCACATAAATATTTATAAGATGTTATATTATGTTTCTATTGAGGAAAATTTCAATTAAATATCATTTGATATTTTATTGCGAATTAATTTCCAGTATGTTCATATGTTGATTTCTGAGAATTTCTGGAAAACAGAATGCATTAGTTGATTTTGAACATTTTGTAGAAAAATTATTTTTCTAATTTTCTTTCACAGAAATGTTTATAAGGTGTTATATTATGTTTCTATCAAAGGAAACTGCAATTGAATGTCATTCGCGATTTTAGTACAGCCTAATGCATGTATAAAGTTTTGAGAAATTCTAGAAAACTAATGAACATGCATGCTTGTAAATTCCAGAATAATTTTATAAACAATTGTTTTTATGAATTTTCTTTATGAACATGCAATTTATGATGTTGCCACATGTATGAGATGCATGACACCTGTTTTTGAAGTGGTTAATATTTTATTCTCGATTTTGCTTGCATGCTGATTAATATGACAAATGTTAGTGGGCATATGTAGTGCTGGCTAATTCCACTTAGTTCATAAACAATTCCTTATAATTAGTTTCTGGAATTTTTTATTAGGCACATTTAGAATGTGTGTAAGACTCTGGAATTTTTCCTGAATTAATTGAATTTGATTCAGTTAATAGATCAAGTCAAAGACAACATTGGCCAGCTTTTGGAAAGCTGATGGGGCTGACTTGCTTGATGTCTTATATGTATGTGTTTCGGTTATAAGACCTTGAAACAATTTTATAAGATAAGAAATGTATTGTTTTGATACTAGTAGCATGTTAAGTGCATGTGCTTGCAATTAGGGCTTCTGAAAATTTCCGGACATGGATTCGGTCTCTTTAGTGTCTAGTAGGTTAACTCATTTATCTTGATAATTTTGGTCGTCAAGATATTTTTGGCTTGTGTTGAAATTGTCTTGATAAATTTGAGATGACCTTGGGATGTGTACTATAATTAAATTGTTTAATTTGGACATCAAAATAATTGAATTTTAGGGTCCCTAATCAAATCACATTCATAATTCGAATTAGCCGACACTAACTCTAGCACCCGATTCAGTTCAAGAGTTGAATCGAATCATGAACTTTTGATACATAGTTAAGTCACAACCTAAATTAAACGTCCTTTGTGTGTTATATGTATTAGATGTTTTTTAAAGGTGGTTAAAAAGGCATGATAGGGTGGTTATGGACATAGGCTCAATTTAATTGAGGCGTCCATAATTATGCCATATAGTTATAGTAACCATCCAAGTACTGATGAGACCTAAGAACAAATCCCTTAACCTAAATATTAGGACTTACACCTTCCATTGATATGCAAGAGTTCTTTTAAAGTTAGGTTGTTAGGCAAATCCAAGCAATAAATATGTTCAAACTATGGAAATTAGATTTCTGGATTAATAAATTGGTCCTAATTGGAAGCGTTGATTTGTTGGGTAAACCCAAGGTCAACGTGGATAGGGGCGAAGTTGGGTAGTATACATGAGATGTATATGCATCAAGAGTTGATAGCCTAATGAGTGTGCTAAATCAACAATTGATGGCACAAGTTGATAGTTGCATATTGAATGCAATTGGTATGAACAATACCTACATATTGACCTAAGGTGGCCTGTTAGGCAAACCCAAGGCCATTCTTAGTGATATTAGATATCGACCCACTAAGTGAACTATAAGTTTTCTCGGATTCACAGTGAGGGCTATAGATTCGGATAAAATAATGGGACCCATAATGCATGTGATTAAAGTTCTTATCGATATGTATTTATGTACATTCTAGCACTCACTCTCATTATTCTAGGTTATTAAATCGCCACAATGCCTTCGTCCAGTGTGAACTTACACTCTCTACTAGACTCCAACAAACTCACGGGATCAAACTTCTTAGATTGGCTACAGAATTTGAGAATTTTTCTCAAATTCGAGAAGCTAGGATATGTCCTAGATAAGCCACTTCCCAATCCCCCTGCTGCCGATGCCTCCGATGAGGATTAGAAAGCTTACAATAAGCTATTGGATGATAGTGCGTTGGCTAGCTGTATTATGCTGGCCTCTATATCACCAGAACTGTAAAAGCAACATGAGGATATAGATGCTCATACCATAGTCTACCATCTAAGGGAACTGTCTGATGAACAAGCTTGGTTCGAAAGGTTCAAGACCTTGAGGTTACTCTTTCGCTCTAAGATGGATAAGAGATCGTCTCCAGTGAAGTATATGCTGAAGATGAATGGATACATTGAGAGGTTAGCTAGTTTGGATTTCATAATGGATCATGAATTAAATATAGACTTAATTATGACTGGTTTGACTGATAGTTATTCACAGTTTGTGCTTAACTATCGGATGAACCAAATATCCACCTCGATACCTGAGCTGATTAATTTACTCAAATCAGCTGAGCAAATTGTCAGGAAGGATAGTAAGGTTATGATACTGGTGGACTCTACTTCTGGTTCTTGCAAGAGGAAGCAAAAGAAGAAGAAGCAATTCAATAAGCCAGTAGCAAGTGTAGCCAAGAAGAAGGCAAATGAGATTACACTAAAGGGAATATGTTTCCATTGTAACAAGGAAGGGCATTAGAAGAGGTACTATAAACCAGAACCAACCGAGGGAAATTTTACCATTGAGCAGATGACTCAGATACTCTCCGCTGCAATGTGGTAGTCACACGAAAGTGGAGAAACTTCTGATGTTCCATCGAGTGGGTGTGTAAACTCAGTGCGAAGCCTTTTGATGGGAGTGGAGATCTAGAGAGTGCACTCGCATGGTTAGGCCGAATTATGAAGATATACCAAGTTGTGGGATGTATAAATGAGCAGAGAGTGGTATTTTCCACCTTCCTCCTCAAGGGCAAGGCCAAGGATTGGTAGGAAGCTATTGAGAGATGTCATCCAAATGGGGTGTCTTGGTTTGATTTTTAGAGAGAGTTTATTGATAGGTTCTACCCCCAAAGTTATAAGGATGCCCAAATAGAGGAATTTTTCCATCTAGAGCAGGGTCTGATGTTAGTGCAGCATATGAGAAGAAAATTTTAGAGCTTATCAAACATATTCCATTTATTGCTAATAATGAAGAGTAGAAGTGTATGAGGTTTGTTATAGGTTTGAACCCCAGGTTGAGGATCCATTTGTCTCTGGCCTTACAAACACACTATGGGGAGTTAGTGGAAGCCGCAATGAAGGTGGAAAGAAATATAACAGCGATCACCCAGACTGTGAGATCAGAACTGAAATGCAGTGCACTAGCTAGCTTATCTTAGGGTTCAGTAAGAAAAATCAAGTTAAGATGGATCAGTGGCTAGAGGTTTAGTAAAGGCGGATCAACCAGTCAGAGACTTTTGGGCCACCTCATAAACCCAGGGATTTCCATAACGCTAGAACATTAGTGCCAGAGTGTAGTACTTGTGGAAAGAGACATTTGGGTGAGTGTTGAATAAATACAACGGGTTGTTTCCACTATGGACAGGAGGGCCACTTTAGGAGAGATTGTCCCTAACTGATTACTGCAGAGAGGTCAGCGGTGAGATCTTCAACACCTTTGTAAGTTAAAGGGTTTTAAGACAGGGCAGTCGAGGTTCTCAAGCCAGAGGATCAAGTTTTCATGTATCCAACAAAGGTTCAAGAGATAGAGCCAAAGGGAAGGCAGGCAGTTACTCAACAAGAGGCATACGCCACACTAGATGTAGTCACTGTTATGATTTCTGTGTTTTAGCATGATGCATATGCTTTAGTAGGCCCCAGTGTTACACACTCTTTTATGTCACTAATTTTTTTTGCAAAATTGGATATGGAACCTCAATGGTTAGACAATGGGATAATAGTTTTCATTCCAACTAGAAACTCATTTTTTGCTGAAAAAGTGTTTGTTGGAAGTAACATAATGATTGATGGTCAAGAGTTTTCGACAGATATGATTATATTAGACATATGGGATTTTGATATTATTCTCGGAATGGATTGGTTGTCCACACATCATGTAGTAATGGATTGTTCTAAAAAGGAGGTTAGATTGAGTCAATTGGGAAATCCAGAGGTAACATTTCGTGGAATAGGCAAAGTTCTCCCCACAAGTATAGTTACCACTATAGTGGCTAGGAAAATGTTCAGTAAAGGATGCCAGGGATATCTAGTATATATGATTGAACAAGGCAAAGATGTGTTGAAATTATAAGATATTTTAGTGGTTAGAGAGTTCCTCGATGTATTTCCAGCGGATCTTCTAGGATTGCCTCCGGATAGGATGATCGAGTTTGGGATAAAGTTAACTCCAGGAACCCAACCAATCTCGATGACTCTGTACATAATGGCTCTAGCGAAGTTAAAGGAATTGAAAGTACAAATGGAGGAGTTGTTAGATAAGGGTTTTGTGAGACCTAGTGCTTCCCTTTAGAGAACTCCAGTCCTCTTTGTTAAAAAGAAGAATGAGAGTTTAAGGTTATATATCGACTACAGACAGTTGAATAAGGTGACAGTCCGCAACTAATATCCCCTCCCTAGGATTGATGATCTATTTGATCAACTACTAGGATCCAGGGTGTATTTGAAGATTGATCTGAGATCAGGCTATTACCAATTGAAAATCTGCAGTGAAGATGTCCCAAAGATTGCCTTTTGGACTAGGTCCAGGCATTATGAATTCTTGGTTATGCCCTTCGGATTAACAAATGCTCCAGCTTTTATGGATTTGATGAATAGGGTGTTTCGAGAGTATCTAGATAAGTTCGTGATTGTTTTTATTGATGACATATTAGTGTATTCTGGTAGTTAGGAGGAACATACAGGACATCTTCGAATAGTTTTACAGACCCTACAAGAGCACTAGTTATATGTTAAGTTCAATAAGTGCCAGTTTTGGCTTGATAAGGTCGCTTTCTTAGGTCATGTCATATCAACTGAAGGACTTAGGTGGACCCCTAGAAGATTGAAGCTATTATTATTTAGAGACCTCCCATTAATGTGACATAAGTCAGGAGTTTCCTTAGATTGATAGGCTACTACAGGAAATTTGTTGGAGGATTTTCCAAAATAGCAGCTCCACTAAGCAAGTTAACAAGGAAAGAGGAGAAGTTTGAGTGGTCAGATGCTTGTCAAAGAAATTTTGATGAATTAAAAGAAAGATTAACAACAGCTCATGTGCCTACATTACCGACAGGAAGTGATGGCTTTATAATCTATAGTGAGGCTTCGAGACAGGGATTAGGGTGTGTTCTCATGCAGAATGATAAGGTTGTAGCCTATACTTCTAAGCAATTGAAGAAACATGAGCAAAACTATCCACCCACGACCTAGAGCTACAATGGTATTTTTGCATTGAGAATATGGAGGCACTACCTTGAATGGTGTTCCTTGTAAAATTTTCATAGATCACAAGAGTCTGCAATATTTGTTCATTAAGAAAGAACTAAACATGAGGCAGAGGAGATGGTTGGAATTAATAAAAGATTACGATTGTATGATGGAATACCACCCTGGAAAAGCCAATGTAGTGGCTGATATCTTAAGTAAGAGACCTACCAGCTCAATAGCACAACTGAAGACAATATACCATCCACTTCTACTGGAAATGAGATCTCTAGGAGTTAGATTGAATATGGCAGACTCGGGGACCATTGGTGACTACATTTCATTTCACCCCATTTTGTTGGACCAGGTTAGAGAGAGACAAAAACGAGATCCCCAGTTGATGAAGTTGAAAATTGAAGTTAAGAATGGGCAGAGGACGGAATTTACAATCCCAAAAGATGGTACTATGAAGAGGGGGCAACGATTGTGAGTACTGGATGTGGGGGACTGGAAGAAAGAAATCTTAGAGTAAGCTCAGTCCTCAATTTATGCTATGCATCTAGGTAGCACAAAAATGTACCACACCCTAAAGAAATATTGTTGGTGAGAGAAATGAAGAAAGAAATAGCAAAATTTGTTGCTAAATATCTAACATGTCAACAGATTAAACCAAAACATCATAAACCTACAAGAATGATGCAGCCCCTCTTAGTCCCAGAATGGAAGTGGGAAAAGATTACTATGGACATCATAGTAGGGCTTCCATGGAGTTTGAGGGGGCACAATACTGTATTGGTGATCGTAGACAAGTTAACAAAGTCCTCACATTTCCTTCCGATCAGAAATGATTACCCCTTAAATAAATTAGCCCAACTTTAAATGGATGAGATAGTGAGGCTCCATGGTGCACCAACCTTTATTATTTCAAATCATGACCTTAGATTTACATTTAAATTCTAGGCCAACTTATAAAAAGCATTGGGTACGCTATTGAAGTTTAGTATTGTATTTCACCTTTAGATGGATGGTCAGTCAAAGAGAACTATTCAGACACTTAAGGATATGCTTAAGTCTTGTGTCATGGAATTCAAGGGGAGTTGGGACACCCACTTACCACTAATAAAATTTTCTTCCAATAATAGTTATCAGGCCAGCATTGGCATGGCCCCTTATGAGGCTCTTTACGGAAGAAAGTGCAGAAGTCCAACATGTTGGGACAAGGTAGGTGAAAGGAAACTGATAGGTTCTAAACTTGTGCAGGTGACAACAGATAAAGTCCAGATTATTGAGGATATATTAAAGATGGCCCATGATAAATAGAAAAGTTATGCGAATAATTGCCATAGAAATCTTGTATTTTAAATTGGAGATAAGGTGTTTCTTAAGATTTCCCCTTGGAAAGGCATATTGAGATTTGAGAAACGCGGTAAACTAAGTCTGCGTTACATAGGACCGTATGAAGTTATAGAAAGGATTGGCCTAGTGGTGTATCGATTGAGGTTACTAGACAAACTTGCAAGGATTCACAATGTCTTCCATGTGTCTATGCTTCGTAAATATCTAGCTAATCCATCTCATGTAATCATAGAACAATCGATGAACCTAAAAGAAGATTTGACTTTCGAGTAAGAACCAATACAGGTCCTCAGTCGAAGAGAACAAGTTTCACAAGACCATTTCGCTGGTTAAGGTACTATGGAGGGACCATGCGATAAAAGAACCTAGATGGGAGCCTGAGCGACAAATGCATACATTATACCCTCATTTATTTCAAGCAAGTATACTCAGTTAAATTTGGAGGAAGAAATTTTTTATAAGAAGGGTGATTGTAAAACCCCGAACTTTCCCTTCTATTGGTTTATAGATTTTATTATAGGTGAATAGTATTTCTAGATGAATAGTGAACTTGGGTAAACAATATTTTCACTTGAATAGGGATTTTAAGGACCCAACCTCCAAAAAATTTGAAAATACCTATAATAGGTAGTAAAGTCAAAGGGCATTGAAACGGATCGAAAACAAGTCCAATCGGATGAACTTCAGGAATTTCATAAGTTTAGGACAAAAATGCCCTTTTTAGAAAATAATGGGTATTAATGATTTTAAATCCATTCAAAAAATTTAGGCACCTAATTACTAAGTATTGATCCTAATTAAAGTATCCCATGGTCAATTTGATGGTGAGACGGTTGTGGAATATTTCTGGAATTTAATCTAGTTTATAGGTGTTGTAATCGATAAAAGGGGGAATTGATTACATAAATGGAGTTAATTAATAAATTTTAAATGACTAATATTTATTGACCAATTACAAGACTCCATATAGTTTAAGAAACATTAAATTAGATGATAATGAGTCATTTAAGATGTTTAATAAGAAAATGACGTGTAAAGTATTAAAGTAGTATAAAAAGGCAAAAGAATACAAAATTTGGTTCATTTGAAAGGAGGATTTGTGACAACCAAAAAGAAAGGAAGAAAAGAAGAGAGAAAGAGGGAGAATTCGGCCAAGGAGAAGAAGAAGAAGAGAGGTGTCATTTTTGGTGGATTTGGAGTAGAAATTGAAGAAATCTTAACCTAGGATAGATGTTCACCAATTTCCTAAGAGATTGGAAAAAAAAAGTGGAAAGTTTTTCTTAGTTTAAGTTGTTTATTTTGTGGATTTC
>JANIHZ010000006.1:19456095-19469174 GCA_027478365.1 Erythroxylum rufum | reverse complement strand
GCATAATTATAACGTCACAACTGATGACTAGTAAAATTTTCAATTCGATGTCCAGTCCGAATTTCAAAATACTGCGTATACCGATGCATAACAAAACGAGCACGAAGCTGATCGCTGGAACCGGACGGAAACTTTACAAATTTAAATACCCCCAATCTTTCGACCAAAAAAAAAAAAAAATACCCCCAATGAGAAAGTAGCAAAGAAGAACAAGAAGACGATTCCATGATCAAAGCTACCGACACGACACGTCTCCGAGTGCTGTATTAAATTAAAAGAGTCGCGGTCAATGGAGCTCCGCAGAGTCCATGACCCGACATATAATTTCGATTTTAGGTCCAGAAACAATTAATTAATGAATGAGTCTGGAGCTTTTAGTAAATAACTCAACTGAATCTAACCGCTATTCCGTCTACCTTAGCCTGTCTTGTCTGTCTCTCATCTCATAACAACCGGCTATTCACCAACTTCAATATTGCGCCCAGGTTCGTCCTCAACCATTTAAGCACGCTCGGCATATTCAATTCACACGCGCCTTCTTTCTTCCACTCCCACTCACGTTCATTTTTCACTATTATATTTGGTAACCATTTTTTCAAGGTTGCAGCCTTAAATTAGGGTTTGCGTGCCCTGAAATTTGTATATGGAAGTGAAACGCAACAGCAGGAGAGTTCGTTATTTCCGGTGTATTATCTGCAAAAGTTGTTGTTGTTGTCCTTAAACTTGGGTTCCCGCTTAGGGTTTTGTCTTATAACTAATATGGATTTTACACAAGCACAATCGGGCCTCTCGCTAGGATTCAACTCGCATGTAACGTCGTCGAGTAGTCCGATTCCCTTGCAATTACTCGATGAGAAGAAGACTCAGGACGTGGAGATCGAGAACGACGACGGAGACGACGATCAAACTGAGGACCAGCAGTTTAGCTTATTGGGACACCAGATGTGTCTAAAACGGCAGAGAGAATCGTCATGTTCGACGTCATCAACGAACCCTCCGAAACGACACGCCGTTGAAGTGGGGCTTGAGTCTCGGCGAACCATGGTTCGGGCTTGGGGCAATCAGACGCTTCCTGTAGCAGATCCGGAGATTTTTGAAATGATGGAGAAAGAGAAACAGAGGCAGTTCAAAGGGATAGAGTTGATAGCTTCCGAGAATTTTGTGTGCAGGGCAGTTATGGAGGCTTTAGGCAGTCACTTGACGAATAAGTACTCTGAAGGATATCCTGGGGCGAGATATTACACTGGGAATCAATTTATTGACCAAATTGAGTCTCTTTGCTGCAGTCGTGCTTTGGCTGCTTTTGGGCTTGATTCTGATAAATGGAGTGTAAATGTGCAACCGTATTCATGTAGCTCTGCGAATTTTGCTGTGTACACTGGCCTTTTGTTGCCCGGGGATCGGATTATGGGGCTTGACTCTCCTTCTGGAGGACATTTGAGTCATGGGTATTACACTCCGGGAGGGAAAAAAGTGTCTGCTTCGTCGATATTTTTTGAGAGTTTGCCTTATAAAGTGAATCCCCAAACTGGGTATATTGATTATGAGAAGATGGACGAGAAAGCAATTGACTTTAGGCCTAAGATACTTATTTGTGGAGGGAGTTCTTACCCCAGGGAGTGGGATTATGCAAGATTTAGACAAGTTGCCGATAAGATTGGAGCTGTTTTGATGTGTGACATGGCTCATATTAGTGGTCTTGTGGCAGCCAAGGTCTGTGATCAATTTAACTTGAATATACACGCTAAAGATTTTAATTTGAGATGTATTCTCTTCACTTTGAGAATTTTGGATGCGTTAAATTTAGAACTCTTTAAGTATCCTGCAATCCTTTGTGGATTACGGAAAAATGGATTTGAATAGCTTGAATTCCTTACGTGAATTTGCTGGTAAGTGATTAATTTGAGATATTAGCTTTTAGTTGATATCTAATCCAAATTTAAATGATACATTGAAATACTAGAAGAGGGTGGGTATAATACAAATTGGCTGGATTTCTTGTCTAGGCCCATTATGCACTGCGTATCTATTTCTTGTTTCCTGTTGTTTCCCTATAATCTTTTGGCATTTATTTCTTCCAATGTGTCCACATACTTGATACTTAAGTATTGATTTCTATGTTAATAAGAAAAATATTTACTCTATTGGTTTCTAATACATGAACTGAGCATCCTTTGGGTTGCATCTGTCATACTTCTCACAAAATCAAGTTAACTGATTGGCATAAGCATGTTTTGGCGAAACTAGGTTGTAAAAAGTAATTCAGGAATGGTCCTACCAAACTTTGATGGATTAACTTAATTTTCACAGCCTAGTACACTAAATTACATTTAGTTGTTTAAGATTCCTGTTGGTCTTTCAACACTTGGTGAATTAACTGGGATTGCATCATACTGTTTGTAGTTTTGTTTGCTTATGGCCAAGTCTTTGGCTATGGTCTTTTTAATTGTTGATTTGAAGCTGACTAACCTTGAGTGTTAGTCGACATTCTTTAACCATAATCTACCAACACTTTTGGTAGCCCAGTAATTTGATATCTTCTTTAATGGTCTGGGAAGAGCTTTGATAAATATTTTGTAACCAATTATAATCATTTTTCTTCTTTTTTATTATTTTTTCCGTGTTTGCAGAAAGCAGAAACTGATTTACATTATTTGGTATTTGATAGGCTTTGCTAATTCAGACAGCTTGGCTTTTGTCTTGTGCAGGAATGTGCAAGTCCATTTGACTATTGTGATATAGTTACCTCAACAACTCACAAAAGCCTTAGGGGTCCTAGAGGAGGAATTATATTTTACAGGAAAGGCCCAAAACCAAGGAAGCAAGGCACACTTCTTAGTCTTGGTGATTTTAGTAGCCATTATGATTTTGAGGAAAGGATAAACTTTGCAGTCCACCCATCATTACAAGGGGGCCCTCACAATAATCACATTGCTGCTCTTGCCATAGCCTTAAAACAAGTGGGTACTCCAGAGTACAAAGCGTACATGCAACAGGTAAAGAGGAATGCTCAAGCATTAGCGACTGCTTTGCTGCGAAGGAAATGCAGATTGGTCACTGGGGGTACTGACAACCATTTACTGCTCTGGGATCTTACCACTTTAGGTTTAACAGGTAAAAACTGAATCAACGCTCCTTTTCTAAATGAATCTCTTGGATATTAAGTGATTCCTTATGCATTGAATCTTTGGCATTTCTACTTTGTTGTCTGTTATTTTCTGCGACCAAAAACCATGGTGTACATAACAGTTAATTCTTAGCTTTTATGCTTTTTCTGCTGTCATCAGTCTTTGTTACTTGGTTTGGGTTTTTAGGCATTATAATAGTTTGTGGCTATGCTTCTTTTGTATTTCAAGCATCCAGCTGCCTGAGTTCTTTACCCAAAAGTACGCACACCTGAAGTCTTGATGCTGTCTCACATCTCAATTATCTTTTGGGTCGTTAAATTCGATTTTGAGTAAGTGGATTTACTTTGTAGGACCTCAGGAAATTATCAATGGTCATGCCAGGCATTAGGTTTAAGGTCATAATGTATGAAGAAGTTGCTAGTTATGTGCTATGTATTTGTATATGCATGCATGTACCTTTTATTTGGCCCATGAAAGTTTAGCAATTCGCATGTGTGATTACTTGCTTATTTCTCTTTGGTACTTAGATTGATAATATAGATTGGCTAATACAAGATATATGCCACTGACCATATAATCACTTGAATTATTGGATTCTCCTACTGTGCAGTTTTCCTTTAACCTTTTTAAATTAAATGCTTCTTCTTAATGCTGTTAAAGTATCCCATTGATTCATCGTGGCTATTTACTTGCTCTGATATTAAAGTCAACTAATGATCCAATGGAGGAAACTAACATGATGTTAGTTTGAATTGTCCTATTTACTTCTTCAAATTTAAAAATTGTATATTATTAGTTGACGGCTGTGTTCAGTTTTAGTGTTGGACTACTTGTTCAGTATGTTTCTCATCTGCATTTTTGTTTCGTCTTATTGTCTTATCAAATGATTGGAGCATAATGTGTAGATAATTGTGTTCTATCTAGTAAATAATATATTCCATGGTTTGGCTGTACAATATGAATTCATAAGAGTAAGTGAGCAATTATGTGACGTGAACAGTTTTACCAATATGGGAAGGGTTACGGCTACACATGTATAGCTATTTGAATAATCTGTGTGATTTGCATATCGAGCTTAAGTCAAATTTTCAGATTGTCCATTGTCTTCTCTGTATTATATTGGCTACAGTGAGACTTTGGTGTTAGGGTTAGATATCTTTTTTTTCTTTCAATTTTCCAAATTTTGGTTGGGACCCTGAGAATTATGGCAAAACTAAGGATTGCATCTCAAGTTCCTTTCTGAAATTAGTTCAAAGTATCTTGTTTTGACAAAGTCTTAAAAATAGTTAAAAGTATCTTGTTTTGAGCACCAGTGTCCATGTGTATGGTTGATACTAAAATCACAATAAAGTGATCTCATATCTACTCACTCCATGTATCTCTATGTGCATTTAACTAAACATCCTTCACTGCTGCTTACTCCATGTATCTCTATGTGCACTTAAGTAAACATCCTTCACTGTCCTATTTAAAGATATTTTAGGGTAGAATTATGTTTATATGCGTAAGATTATAGGAAGTTGAAAATGGCACAACTCTCTGTAGTTTTTTCCTTTTCACTTCATAACACTGTATTTCTTTTACTTTCTGCAGGCAAAAATTATGAGAAGGTATGTGAAATCTGCCACATCACACTGAACAAAACTGCTATATTTGGAGACAATGGTACTATATGTCCTGGAGGAGTGAGAATTGGTGGGTATTTCGCTCTCTATTTATATCTATAAATATTGGAGTTACATGTATCTATACAGTATTGTTTTATGTCATCCAGGTTCTATTTGTAAATGTTTTCGGATTCTGGTACTACTTTATAGCCAATGCCAAGAGGAGTCCAAACTTTTCTTTTGTGAATGTGTCCTCTTTCTAATTGTCAGCTCAGTTCTGTGCTGACCAAGTTAGGTCTGTTCCTCTCCAATTTCCAGTTAGCTCATTATTCTGTTCTCTTTCAGGTACTCCTGCTATGACATCAAGAGGTTGTTTGGAGGCTGATTTTGAGATGATCGCAGACTTCCTTATTAGGGCTGCTCAGATTACAAGTTTTGTGCAAAGGGAACATGGAAAACTTCAGAAAGATTTTGTCAAGGGCCTGCAGAGCAATAAAGATATCATTGAGCTGCGAAACCGGGTGGAAACATTTGCTTCTCAGTTTGCGATGCCAGGATTTGACATTTAAACATGTAAAAGAAGCTACTTGGCATAGATTTATAGGTCATTTTCTTAATTGATGAAGTACAGTTCATCATACCCTTGCAAATTTTGCTATAGCCTTTATTTATCATTCATACGTTGTAAATGACAGGTATATGTCTATCTATTGGATCTGTTTCAAAGATTGCTTATATCAGTTTCTTAAACATGTTATGTAGATAATGTGAAAACTACCTAAACAATAGTTAAGTTAGGTATGATCTTTTGATTTACCCATGTGTGGCTGGTTAAAATATACTACTAGAGAAGAATACCCAACGATTATGGCTATGAAGCAGATTTTGAAGTGATTTAGCTGCCACGCGAAGCCCGTTTGTCATCCGATCCGGCCTCTCCTGGACTGTACGAGGCAACTTCACATTAAGCACATGTTGTTCGTGCAATACAATTCCAACTGTAGGTTGATTCTTTTTCTCATCTTTTTTCATTACTTTGGAAGAGGTGATTCAGTCTTGTTGGAGCATTGGGTGCTATAATAATTAAAGGCCTGTTGTGACCAGTTTAATGGAGTAATCATGATTTTACAGGAAGCTGCTGCTGTCTGCTGTCCACAACCAAAACAATACTTTTGATGTTTAGCTTTTACTTATCCGATCCATTATTTTGTCGTTACGCTTTCTTGCATTTTTCCTTTGGACAATGCGGATCGGACAAGGGACAAAAAGCATGAGATACGGTTAGAAAACTAGAAATAAATTAACCATCCATCAAAAGAGCATATGCAATTATGCATAGAGCCAGAGATGTTATCTGCTAAGAAGGGTACTCCATTGCTTTCATTCAAGCTAAAAACCCCAAGAATCTAGTCACTTCCCTACTCCTATACTTGAAAAGCTTCTGTTTTACATCATTATCCACCTACTGCTAACTACTAAAGATTAAATCTCCTTTACTACAAAACAACAGCTAGAGAGAGACGGAGGGAGTGGGACCGGTTTAAAAACTAAAAATTGTAAAAGTAATTAAAAAAACAAAGTAAAAAGATTTCATAGGAACCTGTCCCGTCCTGTCGATTGTTTCATCTTGTCTATATTTTCAGTAACTGTAAGAGAAAACTAGATGACAAAGATAAAGCCAAGGTCAATTTAATTTTTTTAGCAAACTACTTTCCTTCTATCTTGTGTCAAAATTTTATCTTTCATTCTTTCATCTATGACTGCAAAAATCTAAAAGCTTCTTCCTTCCTTCAACTATCTCATCAAAGAAATCATCAAGCTGCCCGGTAATGTTCTCTGCCCCAGATCTCAACACCCCAAAACACCCTCTCAAGTTCTCTACTCTTTCTCTTATCTCTTCCTCTGTTTCCCAATCCTCCACCACGCCTTGCCCACACCTCCTCTCAAGCTCTGCTTTAAGCTCCTCCATAGCCATCTTTGACCTCCGAAACTCATAAAGTAGAATCCCTGGTCTCCCATTTATCTGGTTTATCTCTGCTGCAACTCTCTGCTGCAATCTTGCTGTCGAGATCATGAAAGCTGATCCAAAGAACAAACACCCTTCATAGCCCCCTCGCAGAAAACTGGGTTCGGGCCAACAGTACACTATTCCATATAGCAAGATCATTAGAAGTAAAGAGCTAACGTTTCTCATTGCGTACAGAACCCCTCTAAAACCATTGAATCCATTGAGTTTTGATTCGATCCCAACCTTTTCGTCAAAACGCAGTGACAGGGGTTGGATTCTTGTTTCCATTGAAGCTCTATTCTCCTCTTCCAATCCCACAGCCTCTCTTCGACACCCAGAAATCTCTCGTATCACCTGTTCCAAAGATGCAAACTTTTTAAATAAAAAAGGTCATTTCTCAATTTATAGTTTTATAACTTTCGGACAGCAGTCTGATTGATGCAATATTGTTATTGGCAATAGAATTAAAAACATGATTTTAGTGGGATTTTTGGGATGAACCTGGCGATAGACTTGAAGAGTAAGATGACGATGATTGTCAAGATAAGAAGTGATATTGAATCCCGCAGAGTAGTAACTCTCCATGCCAGATATGCCTGATTTGAGCACAAGGCATGCCGCCCAAAGCTTGGAACTTTCGTCCATGTATTCATCGAGCCACTTATCACCAACAGGCAAATGAAGTTTTTGGACAAGCAAGGTCAACTGAGAGTGGAAAGATCTTAACAAAGAAAGTACCCTCTGGAGGAATTGGATTGACATGAAATTATTTGAAAGATAGACTCTTTCAAGATCATCAATCCCTCTAGTTAGAAAAGAGTAGAAAGCATTGACAGAATTTGTAGAAGCAGGATCCATTCTGAAGTGAGGGACTGTCTACAAAAGACTGAAAACGAAAATCCCCCGAAAAATGTATAAAGAAGAACGAAAGAAAGGTAGAGATGGTGGTAATACAAGAACGATGGAGTTGAGGGGGAGAGAGAGTTATGAAGATGGGGGCGGGTATTTAACTAAGAGAAAGTAGAAGCCTAAAACAAAGGGGAAGTATGGAAGAGAGGGAATATCTTAGGCGTCTCAGGTTTCTAAGGTTGAAAAGAATTGTTGGGATGGGAGCAATGATGGGTGTTTCCTATAGAGAGGAAAGGATGATTGGTAATACGCCATTTTCATTGTTTGAAGGACGGAAAAGAAGAGAAAAAAAGAACCTAAAAAGAAGTTGCATATTCAAAAAAAGACGAATTATTATTTACTATTACAGAGGAAGAGAAGTAGAGACACTAGGGAAATGGGATATACAAAAGCCATTCCAATTTCTTCTTTTTCGGAGACTGTCTTCTATATCTGATTGGTTATTTAGTTAGGTGCATGTTTTTGTGTAACGAGTAAGGACTGAGGAGAGGGAAAGAGGCAAGTGGGTTAGTATGATTAATATGTAGTTCCCAACTTCATATGATGATGATGGAGGAATGTTCATGCTCATTTGGGGGCTGTATGAAGTTTGACTGAGTTTATTGACTGAGATTCAGCTTCTCATTCTACCTTGTAATTTGTTTCTGCTTTGATGTGTTACATCTGAGTCCTTCCATTAGATTTTAGTGCTATTTTTGGCTTCTTCTTCTTCTCCTTCCTCGAGCTGCTGACTTTTGTTCCTTTATTGAAATTTGTGGTTTTTATCTTTTCTAGAAGAGAACTAGTTCTTGTTGTGTTCATCTGAATGAAAACGTTCTTTGTGCATGTATCCAAAATCAAGTCCTTCTAGGCTTCTTCAACTTCCATGGCTTCTCTGCCAGTTGTATATTCCACCATCCACCCCATCAGTGATTTTTGGTACAGCTCTAAGGCCCATTTCATAACGTACTGCTTATCCTTGTGATCTACGGCATTTGACAAAATGTGTTACCAATGGGTGGGGCTTGATTTCTAATTAACTAAGAAACTATCGAACTGTCGCAGGGAAGTATTTTTAATTTATTTTTCTAAGCCTCTATTAGAGTTCTTTATGCTCAGTTGACGGGGGACCCATGGCCATGACCATGACCATGACCATGACCATGAGATAGAGGAGTAGCCGTGGGATTTTGGCGAACGGGACATCTTAAGCGTAAGTTAGTCATTGTTAGATTTCCATGGGAAAGGGAACATCATCTTTAATGTATGGAGCACCACAGTTAATCATATTAATCTGTTGACCAAATGCCTTCCCGAGTCCAGCAACAATGGGAAGCGGTCAACCTCAGTTTGGGGTTTGTCGATTGATGGGATTGGTTCATCATTGAAAGTTGAATTCACCTTGTCGGCATCAAAGACTGGTTTTATTTATGAGAAGATTCACATTCACATTCACTACAACAGCTTCATTTTGTATTTGCATCACTGGAACCGTAAAACAAATACTAAGTGACTGTATTTTACTAAAATAAACGTAATTCATTACATCTCTATGACATTGAATTCTTCTGGGAAGGTGAAATTTTGCTAGTTAAGTCCAAATGGAACTTCCTTCCTATATTTGCCAAGCAAAGCAAACATAGGTAGCTGTAGGTTAGGAGTTGCTTGGTTATCTATACCACTGCTTGAAAAATATGTCAAAACACCACTCGGATTATATAATCTAAGATTGAATAAGATAGCCAATCAGAGTATGAAATATTATTGTTATTTGCAGAAAATTCGTATGTTTAATCATGTCTGGTGCTAGGTGGTCCAGCGACGGGAAAAATAAACATAATGTGGTGGTTGGATTTTGCCGCCGGCGGCTACGATCCCTTTCATATGTAATACCCTTCATGTTATTCAGCTCAGCATCATAGAAAACCACTTTTGAAGAGAATGTTTCATTTTCTTCTTCTCTTAATGGTCTTAGAAGGATACAACTGGATGGTCCAATAGCCTCACTTACACTACACATACGAAAATGATACGAAAGAAGTAATAATTGTTCTAAGTTGATGCAAGGAGGAGGAGAAGAAAAAATGATCTGTCAGTTCATTTAATACACCGAGTCCTCGCACATCAAGTTGCTTATCAAAATTAAGTTGTGGTTTCTATGCAACGGCTTATATTCCCAATCCTCCTATTTTTCTTTCATATCAGCATGGGTCATACATTTATATTGAATTTATCTAAATATGTTAATGAGATTTAATAAGACATAATAAGAACAACAGTATAAAGACATTATAATCAGAATAAGATATCAGATCCTTTTTTTCTTTTTTTTTTTAATTTTTAGTCCTTAAAAAAGCCTATAAAAGAAGAGGAATACTTTCTTTGTTAGTTCTAGTTGTAACCATCTTCTAAAATATCAATAAAAATATTATTTTACAGTACTTCAACCTATCACAATAGTAACGTAAAGTTTTTTTTTTTGTTTTAGATCATGATATCTATCGGCGGATTCAGTGACTAATCTCTTCGCTGGTTTGTAGGCACCTCACAAGGTGGAATAGCTGACCCAAGAATTTAAGGTTGTTCCATACCTAAAGTCAAGGATCGAACCCCTGACTTTTGGTTAAGGATGAATAAGTCCCTCCCACTCATAATTGTGTATTTTAATATTATAAAATTATAAAATTTTGCATGAGGAGTCTAAATATGAAGGAAAACATATTTGCAACAAAATTTTGATATTTAAACATGTATTTCTTCCAAAAAAACTATTTAAATAAAAAGATAAATTATATATATATATATTCACCATGATAGACTAGTTATAAATTAAATAGTTAATTATATTTTTAAGATTTAGAGGTTAAAGAAGTATGATAACGTTACAAGCAAATTAGTGTTTATTAAAATTACTTGTTTTAACAAGTTGGAAAAAAAAAAGGGCTGAAAACAATAATAATAAACAGATGGTAAATTTCCTCTTTTTACGGGCACAAAATTTTTTTTAGCTTTAACCTGTTCGAAGCTTGTGTTACCGATTTTTAACCACACATTTACGTAAATATGCCATGAAAATCAATAGAATAGGGCTAGAATAGGGTCATGGAATAAAGTATCTGTTCCTCTTTTTATTACCCAAACAAATTATGCCAGGTGGCTGAAAAGCCTAAAGGACTTGGCTTGCAATTATATCTGTATTCTGTAGGTTTCAAAATGACAAGTGAAAATTTGAAAACTCCACAAAAAAGTTTAAAATGAGAAACAGGGGTATTATTGCCATATATGATTAAAGCAGGTGTACCGGTTGTCGTATCTGCCCTGGCTATGAAAAGAGAAGGATTAATTATTAAAAAAAGGTTAAAACTTTCTTCAATTTTTTATGCATATTTTAAATTTAAAAAAGTAGTAATGAAATGTTAAAATCTCCAATTTTTTCAATTTTAACCCGAACTTTAAAAGGTAGTAATAAAATTTTCAAATTTTCAAATTTTTTTAAAATTTAGCCCGATATTAGTATTTTTGTTAAGTTTGCTGATACGGTTTGTCACATTTTTCAAAAACTTTAACTATTAATACATGTTAGCTAAAATTAATAAAACAAATGAAGATTAATGAAATGACGTCATTATTTAAAAATTACCTAAATCAGATTACGCAGCACCGACAATCTTATACTTTGATTTCAGTTTTTTTCCTTCGTTTTTAATTTGTTCTCTCGATACTTTTACCCTTCGATTTTCAGATTATGCAATCTTGATGCTTTCATACTAAGGGTATCGGGGGGGGGGGGTTTGTTAGTATTAGTATTAATCCTAGACATATTAGGCAAACAGTAACTCGGTATGTGTATCTCTCAGAAATATGAGTCGAAGCCATTATTAAACCCTCTGTAGATTATTTACTTTCATTGGGTTTGCTGAAGAAGATAGTGGTAAAATGTTAGAGAAGAGAATATATGTATTTTGAGCTCTATTATTCATCCTTGTAAATGTACCTTCATTCAAGGCAGGAAAATTGGTGATAGCATTCTTTTGGCATAAGATTTGTTTAGAAATTACCATAAAATCAATCCTAAATAGTTACAAAATGAAGGTTAACTTTTATAAGGCCTTTTTTTTTAATCAATTGGAACTTTATTTTTTATGCACTAGAAGAATTTAGATTCCCTGAACAAATTTTCAAGTGGATTAAGTAGTGCATATCTACAACCATTTATAGCATACTTGTCAAAAGGGATCCTACCAAGTTGATCCGTAGAGCTAAAGGTTTGAGGTAAGGTGATAATATATCTCCTTATCTTTTTATTGATTGTATTGAATTTCTAACCAAATTGATAGATTGAGTAAGAGAGCAAGTTTATCTATCACAATAAATGTAAAGACCTAAAAATTTTCAACTTGTCTTTTGTTGACTCCAACTTAATCAAGACTCTATTGAATTTTTTAAAAGTGTTTAATAATCGATCGAGTTTATCAATTAATAGAAACAAGGGCTATTTAATTAATTAGCAGGAGCTACTCACTAAGGTGATTGGTTTTCCTCAATCTTAAGGCTACAATCCAATGATCCTCTTTTCAAATATCTAGACATTTGAATAAAAACTAAGAGGCTAACTTCATCTATTACTAGCTTCTCTTTGACACCATACACAAGAGAATACGCCATTGAAAACATAAATTTCTTTCACTTGGTGCTAAAAAGAATGACTCTTACATCAACTCACAAAGCATAATAGCATGGAGAATTGGATATCCTTCTTATTTTGTTTGTCATATTTAGCTAGTTTGTGATATTATGGTCATTTTGTTTTGTAATGGATGGATATGATCAAACATATTGTATCTTAAATCTTATTATTAATTCAATTTTAATTTTTTAAAAAAAACTTATTACATATGCTCTATAATCTACATATCTATTGGAGTTCACATTTGATGCACTTGAAGAACTAACCAAAGCTATAGAAAGACTCTTAAAGAACCTTTTATGGACTAGTGTAAATTTAAATACATCATAAGCTAAAGTCAAATGACTTAAGGTTTACATGTCTATAGTTGAAGGAGGACTAGGCTTAATGCCAATCAAAATAATGAACATATTAGGAGAATTTGGAGAATCTTAATTTAAATAAAAAGGAGCTATTTGGGTCAAAGGGGTCCACATTAATTTTATGAAATGAGAAAATTTCTGGAAATTATAACTGAAAACAAGTTATTTTTAGACTATGAATCAACCCTAGGGATGGCAACGGGGCGGGTATACCATCCCCCGTACCCGCCCCCATCTCCGTCGGAGATTTTTTTGGCACCCTCATATTCGTACCCGTTGGGGGTTTGACCCCCATCGGGTACCCGTTTACCCGCCTCTTTTTTTTAAGATAAGCTTATTTAATATGAATAGACTATTTGTTTTTCTTTTAAATTTTCATGCTACATTCATACATACATA
>JANIHZ010000006.1:19386803-19397283 GCA_027478365.1 Erythroxylum rufum | reverse complement strand
AAATATTTAATATAATTAAAGAAATTTATATAACAATGCTTTTTTTTTACCATAAATAAGAAATAAAAGAAATACTATGCTTTAGCTACCTACCATAATAGTAATGCATCTCAACAAAAATTCCTTCCATATTGTGAGCCTAGGAGGATATTAATAAATACTTACTTTTTTTTTAATATAAACTGAAATTGATAACAATACTATTGCTAAGAAAACAAACTAGTAATGCCATTAATCATAGTCTTTAGTTCAAAAAAATTATTTGATGTGACTATATGATGTTGCAACTTGCAAGACAGCTCTTCATGTCTGATTAATTGATACTGATCAACTTTTCCCAAAAAAAAAAACATATATTGTGACCTTCCTTTGTTATTAATAGATAGGGGGGATGAAAAAGGAAAGAAAACAAACACATATTATCTCCATTATTTGCTGATGTGATTAATAGAGAAATATATATGGATTAGAGTCCAAAGCCATATGGGTTGTCCAGGTATCTACCAAATAATTGCTCTAGATCAAGTTATAGGAGTTGTGAGAACGTAGTTAACTAAGTTAAAAGTTCTAAAAGATTTCAAAAGATTAGGCATTTACTGCTCTTCTGGAAAAGGATATCTTGTCAATAGAACAAAACGTTGGCACATAGCTAGCAAAGTGATGAATTACCTATCTTGAACAACAAAAAGTAGGGAAAATTGAGTACACAAAGCACAACAACATTATCTAATATGTTGCACAAAAAACGAATAGAAAGTAAATAGAGGTGTTTTAATTAATAGATCCATTCTTACTGTTGCACGTTTACAGTGTCATAACAGTAGCTACATTACATTTACCTAATCAATCATTTGAGGAGATCAAGAAAAGCTTGGTAATGGTTGAGATGACTCGGGATCGAGAGATACCCTCAATTATGTTACATTTACGTGTGGACAACTTCCGTCCAAAGGAGAGACCCCGATGGTAGATAGATAGGCCATAAACGCATCATGTTGACATGACCTAAGAGCCTTGATATTCAATGGCTGCCCCTGTCTAACTTTGTTCTTCATCTAACTTCTCTTTTCTCCACGCTTCTTACTGTTGTTTGTACGAAAATATGTGAAAGTAAAGATGTGTGCATGCAGACACAGACACACGCACATGTGCAAGAAATAGATAACTTACCTACCAAATCTGATCAACCTATCAATTCCCATCCACAGATTGCTAATCTCGATCCCAACTTATAGGTATCTATCTATCCCCAAGTCGTGGCTTTTCCACACACCTCTATTTTGGATGAATATGGTGAGGTTGATGGCCAACCAATAATAAGAGGCATCGATTTTCTTTAGTAGTTAGCTAGTGATGGGGTTCCGCTTATGCAATAAAAACGAACAAATACCTCCTTATAATTCCTAAACATGGTTCACGCTCCATTAAAGACATAAAAATGTCTTTTCGTATTCTCATACGATCGAAATCTGAAGTTTAGTTGAAGGAATTTCAAAATTTTTAATAGAACATATAACTTGAAATGATGATGTGCTTGGTGATGAATCAATTTGTCAAATGCTAGTGTCTACCTTTATGCTTTGGATCTAGACCCTTATAGCCCATGACCTTTTAACTAAACGTTTTCAATCCTAGTTTTCTGGTTCAACTAGGCCGACAATAAACGAAACAAGGAACCAACTTCAGGATTCCGATGCCTTTTTTTCCCCTAAAAGAGGGAGGTATTTCTAAATTGTACAAATCAGTCCAAAATTTATGGGAGTGAAGTGCCGCACGGACACGGTTGTGTTGTGCTTTTTTAATTTTTACGATGAAAAAGTGTACGAAAACGTTGCGGTTGAGTGGGCCTATGCAGACCTTAGCCACATGTAACCATTCGTTACAACTTACAACCCATCCATCTTACTATATCAAATGAAATGATAAAAACTCCAAATCCAGGTTCAAGTGAACATGTAAAATGATAATATAAATGAGAAAACACAAGACTTGCACGCCCAGTGGGACTCGAACCCACAATCGCCTGATTAGAAGTCAGGCGCCTTATCCATTAGGCCATGGGCGCTTGTTGGATGGTTAGCACACAATTTTTAATTTGTCTGCAAAACTACGATCTCTATATGAAAACCAGAAATTTAAAATAATGCAAGCTTACTCACTGTGATCTTAGTTAATTCATTCAAATCATTCGATAATTCGATATCAGTAATTGTTGGAAAGTAAAGGGAAATCATCTTAAACCAACTTTAACGCAGATTTGGAGGCTTTACTTGTTCTGCTGAATTGGTTTAAATTTTTTTTAACTTCTTAAATGATAAAAAGAAAGAGACTAATATCTCCTAAGATTTTATAAATTTACTAAAATTGTTTTGTGTTCTATAAATTTCCCGAGAAGTTTTTTCAAGCATAATTTTCATAATCATAAAAGGATATACAAATTTATGAAACTCACTTATATTCAATCATGATC
Organism: Erythroxylum rufum; assembly: GCA_027478365.1. Taxonomy (NCBI): domain Eukaryota; kingdom Viridiplantae; phylum Streptophyta; class Magnoliopsida; order Malpighiales; family Erythroxylaceae; genus Erythroxylum; species Erythroxylum rufum. The sequence continues at coordinate 19,394,813 of JANIHZ010000006.1, read as the reverse complement.
ATAATTTTATTCTAATAAAAAGATAGATTTTATGAATATCAACATTTGTCCATAATTCAATTATGCAGAAATGATTCTTAATAATCTCCTTTTCCTAACCTGTCTCTTTCTTTGAGCTTTCTATCTTACTTTCTTTCGTGGTAGTGTTTTTGTGAGAATATGAAACTTATTATTAGACATGGATAGAATCTTAATCTCCTTAATAAATTGACAACCATTAGTTAGTTTTAAGACTCTCCATCATAATGAACCAAAAGCTAAAAGGCCGATTTATTAAATTACTAAATTCTTTAACTATCTTTTAACACATGAGTCACTTAAATGAATTATTTCTAACATTCTTCCACTTATAGGGATGACAATTGTTGGCCCATAGGCCTAAATTTAGTTGTTTTCAATAAATCAGCTCATGGGCTAACTCATACCTAAATTGACTCTAGACTCAATTATTCTAAGAAAAACAATATCGTTTAACTTAGAAGAATTAGGTTTCAGGTAGGCCTGAGCCTGGATAGCTCAGGCTTAGACCCAATTTAAAAAAATTACGTTGATTTATATTTTAAATTTTAAAAGAATTGGTGGGGGCTGGCCTGCCATCCCTATCCACTTGAAACATATGACTTCATGTAGTTTATTGAATTAATAATTCAAGCAATTATAATATTCAATAGTCATCATTTACATCATAATATTCAATAGTCATCATTCACATATACCGATATTATTAGTAATCATAATCAATTATAAGAATAATAAAGGTTATTGCATACATTATTAATTCAACATACTCCCTTCCTTGTACCACCATGCTAGCCTTTTTGCTTAATCATGATTATAAATGGGAAGCACATAATGAGATTTATCATTCAGTTTTTTTTTCAATATCATACATTGTGATCAAAACATAAAAAATAAAATAGAAACTTTAAAAACAATACATTCATTAATACACAAAAAGTGTCAAATATATAATAAAAGCCAATACAATAGTACCATCTAGTAATCATCATCACACATAATGTCCTTATTCTTTACATGACCAGGAAATATTTTGGGCAATAACCCTTTCATCAAAGGTTCAACTAACTAAGATTGGTGCTAATATGCTCTATTGACATTTTATATTTCTGAACCTCCTCTTTAATGGAAAAGTATTTTAGTTCCATTTGTTAGTACCTTTGGAATTCTTGTTGTTCTTAGAGAAGAAAACTATTTCAAAATTATCACAGTAAATTTTCGATAGGCTAGCTATACTATCAACAATTCCAAGTCCTAAAATAAAGTTTCGCAGCCATTTAGCCTTAATCACTACCTCAAAACATGTCAGAAACTCAGTCTTTATAGTGGATACAATAATTACAGACTAATTCACACTCTTTTGTGAGATGGCTCCTCTAGCTAACAGATAAACATAGTCAAAACTATATTTTCTTGTATCTACACAATTAACACAATTTGAATTTGAGTATCCAACTATCTCAAGGTGATTAGACCTCTTAAAGTGAGCATGTTCTTTAGTTCCCTACAAATATCTTATAACCTTCTTCACAACTTTCCAGTGAACCATATTTGGATTTCTCTAGTATCTCCCTAACATTCCCATTGCAAAACTTATGCCTAGTTTTATACATGACTGAGAATACATTAAGCTTCCAACCACAAATGCATATGGAATTGATTCCATTTGATTTCATTCTAAGTTACTTTTTAGACATTGCATAAGGTTAAGCTTGTCCCCTTTTTGAATTGGGACTAGTGATGTTGAACACTTATCCATCCTAAATCTCCTTAACATATAGTGATGTTAATATATGCTTTCTAAGACAAGCCTAACAATCCTTGTAATCTATCATGGAATATGTAATATTGTTGAAGGACTTATGTCCATTGTTAAATTAATAGGAATGATCCTAACTGGTAAAAGTGATATGAAATGTACAACTTATAGAGGTATTAACATTTATATCATGCTTTATAAGAATCTTATTCTTTTTCAGTTTAATGTACTCATTTAACTTTTTAAAAAAATTATCGAGGGTTAACTTATAGACTTTCAATTTTTTAGTGTTTATTTAAATTTTCATGAAAATATTAAGGTATATATTTATCTGAACAATCAAACTCTCAAAATAAAATATCATCATTTCATTTAAGACCGATTTAATTTACTCAATTCATCAGTGGCACACTTTCATTTATCGATGAATATAAACAATCCTAGTCATTTATTCAAAGTTATCAATATTTGAGATCTAGATCTGGAATAAAGCTCTAAGAATAACATTATGAAGATCAATGGTTATAGATGGGTAGGTTGTATGGTTCATATCTACAAAATTTCTTAATTTTGAATGAACACTTTGAGATGAAGCCATATGGTCAACCACTAATTATTGATTTGTATCAATTTATATCTTATGGTTAAAGAACAGTAACAAGCGATATGTGGAGAGGAAGAGAGACAAAATACATCTCTAGGGAGAAATACATCCTTTTATGCTATTGGATTGATATGCATCAAAGGACCAACATTCTCAATCTACATTATACAAAAGCAAACCATCTATGGAAAGATAGATGAAAAAGTTAAAGGAACAATGGGTGAAATGCCTATGACCCAAACAACGAGTTTTATTCCCAAAAAATGTTGTCTCTCTCTTTTTCCTTGATGTTTTAAGTTTTGTCTCATTGTTTCAATTTTTTTTACTTGGATCACATTTTCTTCTTCCTTGAACACATTTTGTTCTTTGATTTTTGTCATTTAAGTTACTTATGTTTTATTCTAATGTTTCCCAAATGTATTCATCGTTTGAGTTTTAATGGTCATTATTTTGCTCATTTTCCTTTTTAGTTTTTATTTGTGTCATCTTCTATTATATGGAAATCATTTTGGATTTCTTTATTCCCTGATCACCACCTCTTTCTCTTTAATTTTGCATTTCAATCTTTATCGACTTTAAATTTGGTCTTTACATTTTTATATTTTAATTAAAAAATTTCTATTTCCCAAATCTAAACTTCAATTTCAATTATGCCTCCAAATTGACCCAAAATTCCCTAAACATAAACAATATGATTATTTGTTTCTACAAGTGCATGATGTTGTAACTAGTACAAGCAAGTACAAGTAGATCCTATGAGGATTATTAGTTAACAACCCACTATTCACAAATTAATAAGCTAGACTAGATAAATGATTGAATAAGAACATAAAATAAATAAAAAATCTAAACGCTAAGATAAATCATTGATCAAGAATATATCAATCAATAAATGAGTTAGGTTTATGTGAGAAATGCCCTAAGACTTTTAATTTATTCATTTCCACTCTAGGTAAATGAATTAGTCTAGTTTCTTAGACTAGTGAGACTTCCTAACCTAGATCGTATTCTCTATTGAAACATACAACCCATATTTATAGGTTAATCAACCAAATTTTTTTCGAATCTAGATAACCTAAGAATGCTTTATTTCTTTCTATGAACTCTTTTGAAAGATTTTACCCTAACCTACGAAGAACTTGTAAATTTCTCTTAAATAGCTCATGCTTAACCCTCTTTATCCATGTTGTGACCTAAACATGCATCTCATCTCTCAAATCTTGATGCATCAATCAAATATTTAATCCTCCACTTTCGCTCATTTAATTTAATTAATCTAAAAATATGGATAATTTATAAGAAAACTAGAAATTCGTTAAATCAAAGATTAATCAAAGTATATTACATCCTAGATTCATCTTATCTTAATCTATATCCCATTTTAGTTCATAATCACACAAAGAATATCAACATAAAAATAATAAAGAAGACAAGATAAAAATGATTGCTCTTAAGGTTATGTTTGGTTGGAGGTTTATTAATGGAATGAAATGTAAAATTATTCCTTTGTTTAGGAGGATGGTTTATAATAAAATGGAATGGAATGTGATGGAATAGGAGGGTTTCATTTTACATCTCATTCTATCCTAAATAGTAAAAATAAAAAAACCTCTGATTTAGGGGGTTTAGGATATAATGTAAAATGATAAACAACTTTACACTATATTACATTATAAACCCTTCATCTAAACAACATTTTACTATATTACATTATGACCTTCCATTCTGCCCAAACAACAATTTTCTAATATTACATCTATTTACATTCTATTCCATTATAAACCATTCCATGTCATTCTATTCCATTCCATTCTATTAAAAACCTTGTCCAACCAAACATAGCCTAAATCTTGAATCTTGAATCTTTAAAGAGTTATTGTTGTAATCTTGTTCTATCTTCAAAGAATGATGCATTCTAGATCAAAACTAATGTATAATAGTTTCAAAATAAGTTCTTAATATTTTGTGGCCAAAGAATCCCTTCTTTTCTCATTATTTTTTCCTTAAAATCTAAAACCTTGACTTTACGAGCTATATAGACCCATTGGTCATATTGCCTAGGAAATTCTAAAAAAATATACAATATCACCATATGACCTACATTAGTCTCCATAGGGTATCATATTCTTCATCTAAAGTGCATGAGGGTGTGTAAGGTGTGTAGGAGAAATATATGCAACTACATTTAAACATGACTCTCAACACGATAACATATGGGTGTTATGTTCATAAGTCCTTTTCCAATTCTTCTAAAACTGCCTCAATTAAGTCTAGTTTTCCTCTAATTTTGTTTTTTTCCTTATATAGGCAGAAATAAGACCAAAAATGACAAAAAATCTAAAATTAAGTATCAAATCCTTCAAAAATAATCTAAAATATAGGTAATATATCATAAAAATAGTGCTAAAAGTAATGTATGTCTATTATACATCAAACTCCCCCATACTTAAGTAATTGCTTGTTCTAAAGCAAATCAATCCATCATTCAAATCTCAAATAGAAAATAATTTTGAAAACGTGTTTAACAAATCAAACATATTAATAAATATTTTCTATTACTTATTCAATCATAAAGGATCATAAAAATGTCAACTACTTGTAACAATTCAAAAGTTGATTCAGTTGTTTCATGATTATTTAAACTTCAAATCGAGTCACAGAACTCAATTCCATGCATAAAGTGAATATACAAAAGATAATATCCCCTAACTACTAAGCAAATTCACACCGTTTTGTTAACAAGACATAAATTTAAATAATAGCTTTAGAAATTTGTTTAAAAGTCACCTAACCTTTTTATGAGAGAATAAATATCTTGTCATGAATTAAGTAGTGTTCAATAGGAAAGTACTTAGATGATGTTAAAAATATGGTGAAGAAAAAAAAAAGTACTAGGTTGCACTACATAGTATTGGGGAGGGGTTAGCCAGTGTATCACTCTAAGAAATAAGAAGGAAATTGAAATTGTAGATAAAATATGTAGGAAACTCGATTGAAAATGATAGAACATGGGTTGGTAGGCCTTTTATAGTGCATTACATGGTCTTTACACAGGATTGAATAAGTGCCATATATTGCAAGAACATAAGGGTGTGTTGTTTAAATTAAACGGGAAGGAGGAAGAAAAAAATACAAGATAGGAACACAAAGCTTATATAGGACCGTGTAGGTGCCATATTAAAAATGTGATTTATTCTATTTTACACGGCCCTATATTTCTTACCTCTGTACATGAGGTATAACTTATGGTGGTGTATACTTACATCAGGTCCATCTTCTCAATATAGGATGGATAACTTACTGTATAGGATTTCATGTTTAAAAGTGGCACATTCTATAACTTTTTGGTCCATTCCTATAACTGAACACATGTTTATCCTTAGATAAACATGGGGGCATATGTAGTAATATGATGCCTATGTGGTACTATGTAGATGCTATATTAAAATGTGGAAAATTCTATTTCTCTTGAATAGTGAAAACGAGGCTAAACATGATGGTATATTTAGGCGTGTGTTAGCCTAGAAACCTATAAAAATCAAGAATACACTAACTTCAAACATTTAGCATAAGATTTAAAAAAAATCAATAAAATAAGATTTGGAATATGAAAATGACACTAAGGAAATAAATGACTAATAACCCAAGCAACTAAACTCACTAAAGTTCAAAAACATCAAAGGTAAAAATGGTTAGGTTGCTCCTAACTAACACTTATTTTAGGTCATAAGATTGACCCTTTTTTCATCGATTTTTACCTGGTAGACCCCTATTTATAAGGTATAAGCTGACTTAAGATCTGTCTCCAACTTTACTCTTCTTCTTTTTCTTAATAGAATGATCAATTTTCAGGCATACCATATGTTTTTATATGACGAGTTTGTCCATTCCCTTTACTCATTTTAACTATAAACATGTCCCATTTGTTTCCATTATGTTTGCCTCCTATATAACATAAGGTGTATCCTTATCAATTACATCAAAATAGAGGCATTTACTAAACTAACCATTAATCTAAGACTATAAATCTATAGATAATAGAAACTTATCTATTTTGGTAGGCTCATCTTTAACATACCTACTAGATGTTGACAAAATAGTTTGCTGACTATACAGAAATGGTAGTAGGTCTAAAATTGCATATCTTGAGCTTTTTGTAGACAAATAAAGGCATAAGGTCAATGTTTTCCTACATAGAACGTGATCAAAACTCATATCACCAATGCTAGAAGGGGTGGAGAAGCTACTAGGTTCCTTAAGTTTTGAAGGCAATCTATCTTAGGATGCAACTTAATTAAGGTTGAAAAATTCAGACTCCTGGAGCCTTCCCTTATTAAGATATCCTTTAATAACCTAGCATAAGAAGGCATTTATGTTAAAGAGTCAATGAAAGGAATATTATATATATATTCTAAAGAATATCTAAAAGCTTCCTACTTATCTAACCTTTCCTTAATCATTTGTTTGTTAATATAAAAATAGGTTAGAGAAGATGCTCCAACCTCTCATCAACCTTACTTTTTGAATCCATCCTTCTGGCTTATTTCCTTTAACCATTTAGCGTTCTACCACTAGTTTTAATTTTCACCTTTCTCTATTCAGTTTTTACAATTACAGGAAATGTCCTTGTTGCCTAGATCCTCTTATATAACTCCTTTCCTAAGTCTTGACTTGAATTCTAACCTCACTTTCCTAGGTTTGCCATGTTTTAAGTCAAGTAAGTTAAAGATTCCTTTGGAGGGAAGTCATTATTTCCAGATACCTCAAAATAAGAAGATTACTTGGAATAGAGGATGGTGATCCACTAACCTTTGGCAAATTTACCCTTGTAGCTATGTTGTCCCCTCCTACGAAGCCGTCCATCTCATACTCACTAAGGAGGTATTACAAATGGAGGAAACAAGAGACTACAGTTATAGGGTTTTTTTTAGGAAAAAAATGGTTGTCATTCCCTCATATTCAAAGTTGAGAAAATGTAAATTAGAAAAGGTTTAGTATGAGTAAATGTAAACTGGATAAGGTTTACGTTCTCCTCTTAAGAAAAAGTTGACAAGATCTTAGAGTTGAATCCTTGGAACTTCTAGGAAAGATCTCTAATAGTTTAGAAATGGAGGCCTAGACTCTTTATAGATAAAGCAAAAATGAGAACTATTCTAATCTTGGTAAACGTTCATAGAGTCCCTCTTGAATACTATTCTTCAAAAGGTTTAAAATGCATTGTACTATCACTTAGCCAAACTTTAAGCTTGTATGAAAATATTGTTAATCTTAGGGGGATTGGATTTGTCTATATGTGTATAAGAGTAAGGTATATATGGATTATCCAAACACCATCATAATTAAAAAATATTAGATGAAGGTAATTTGGTAAAGGATTCCATACCTCTTATTGGACCCCGAATTTTTAGTGAAATTAAAAATATTAAAATGAAATGAAATGATTGTTTTTGTATTGGAATAGTGTTATAGATGAATTTGTGCTTTAAGAAAATCAATGAGAAAAAGAATCGATTAGTTTTGATGGCTTTGACATTTGAGTCGATTTGTTTGGATTATGAAAGTTTAAGTGAATGAGTTGGTTGAAATGGAAGTTGAAAAATCAAGAAATAAAGAGAAAGAGTGTGAGAAT
>JANIHZ010000006.1:19365316-19381171 GCA_027478365.1 Erythroxylum rufum | reverse complement strand
TTAAAACACAAGCAAAAAAATCAAATAAGTAACAAATAAATCATCAACCAAAATTTGTTAATGTAGTTCGGTACACTTGGTTAAAGTTTGTGGGGCCCTCACTCAGCTTAATCAACTTTCACTGTGATATAATAGTTTTATTCAAGACCTTACTAAGCTGGCGCCACTCAACTCTTGATACTACCCACTCGTACTCATAACTTGTGAAAGTATTTTACTCTCAATAATATGACCCACTCGTGTTAACCTCAACAATGAATTTTTGTAACAATAAAAGACAATGAATACAAAAATATAGTCTCAAGTGATTGAAACAAAAATAACATAAATGAAAGAAACACTTGAGATAAAAACACTCCCTTATATGTGCAGCTTTATCAATTGTAATTGTGGGAGTTTGTTGAATAACATCTGTTGTGAATCTTTGAGAATAAGCACTGAACAGTCCACATATAATAGCTCCAAAAAAAATCCGTCCTCCGGAATTTTTCCGCCAAACTTTGCCGACAGAATTTAGCGACAAAATAGTGAAAGTCATTGCAAAAATAGGCACCAATGGTTTTTAACAAAAAATACATACAAAATTTATCGACGAAAAAAATTTCATAGGGAAATTCCCTACAAAAATATCATTATGTAGGTAAATTACCTATGGAATCACATTTTCATAATTAATTTTTGGATGGAAATATATTTCTGTAAGTAAATTACTATAGAGTGATGTTTCACTAGGAAAATTCCTTACAGAAACACGATTTTGTAGGGAAATTACTTACGAAAATGCCATCTATGGAAATTTGATTCCTTAGGTAAATTAGCTATGGAAGAAACCATTCTGTCGGGAATTTACCTGCAGAAATGTGATTCTATAGGTAATTTACCTTCGGAAAAACCATTTCATCTAGAAATTTCATTAAAAATAACAAATATATTTTAGTTAAGCTCCCTCTCTCTCTCTGATTCTAACCTAAATCACTCCCACGGTTTTCCTAGGGTTCACGTGTACTGTTAAACATCGTGGAAACAGAGTTATTCGAACTCTGAATGTAGCGCCCCCTTACCGTAGAGTACACATCGGGACGCCCGCAGGTCATTCTGGTACATATCTTATGATAAAAGAGAACTACGAACAAACATCATTATACTCCACATGGCATCATAATAACAAAATATCAGTATCAATTTCACAACTTTTTAAAAGCAAACCATATTCCATTTCATTTAACCAAAACCAATAATTTACATAATTGTCGGTTATTATTTGTCTGTACAATCCTCCAAAAACCTAGTACAATATACTACTAAAACAAAGATAAAACATCAGTCCTAACTAGGTCATCTAAAAATTCCTAGCTGACCGACCTGTGAGCCATAATCTCTCACGTTAAAATGGTCTACACGGCTCGAACAGTCCCTCCGGAGCTAGGGGTCTACACTCGATCCTGAAAAAAATATGTTGCAATTTTTGGTGAGTTTGCGAACTCAGTAAGGAACCATCATCGATAGTTCACCCAATTCATGTAGCACTAAAGCAAACCACAGATTATGACACAATAGCACATTTAGAAGTACTACATGATTGTATTCAAGCAAATCACAAATATATAAGGCATTCTTGCCTTTCATCCACTCAAATATTCAATCAAATATGTATGCAATGCGTATGTGACACTTTCCTATTTTATTACGGTGTTCTGACCGAGCGCCTGAACTGTCCCAATCTGGGCGCATTAATCGGTGAGCCTGTGGCTCTGAATTACAGTGGGCTCGAGGCCCTAATACGGTGAGCTTTTAGCTCTTGGTGGCTGCTCCGGTCACAACTGTCATTATCTGTTCATGCATTCATGTATGAAATACATATGTCCCAATTTAAACAGTAAATGTATCAGAATTAGTACACATATCACAATCTGTCACATCAGAAGCAAGTAGTTCACATAGTGCACAAATTTACAACCAGAAATCACTTCTATGTCATATCTCCCAATACATCGGACCTTCTGTCCGGAATCCACAGTCATAATCAATCACAGATCCTGCCATTATTCACCACAGTAGACATATAATAATTGAGAAAACCATCTAGGTTACTCACCTATAGCTTCCGAGCTAATGCCGGGAAGTCTCAGCAACGTCGGTGGATCAACGTTCCAGATGTGCCTCTAATCAAGCTTCCAATCTTCTCAAACTTTCACAATAACCACCAAAGCTTTAATTCCCTCTAACACATACAACCATCATCTTCTAGAGAGAGTAGAAAGCTTAGGTTTGATTTAAAGGACAAAAGGAAAGCAAGTATGGAAAAGGAAGTAGCAAAGATAAGCAAAATAAGTCAAAAGGAAGGGAGGGGAAGGAGACTACGAACATGGAGGAGGAAAGCTTTAAGGAATGTTTGATTTGGCTTTTCAAGTATGCAAGTGTCGTGGATGAAATAGCCTAAGCAATTAATGAGTTAAGACACTTGTCATGTTAATGAGAAAAAGACAAAAATCAATTAATGTCATTTAATAAAAGAAACCCTAATAGACTTTAATCTTGAATTTATCCAATTCCAATGGCTCCAATTACAATGCCAAAATAATATACCCAATATTCCAGTGTCATTGGACAGAAATTTTCGGTACCGAAACCAATCAGTCCGCCACGTGGCGATTTTTTCGGTCCGAAAATTCTTTCCAAAAATTTCTAAAATTGCCCAAAAATGCAAAACACATAACAGTCCACTCCAAATAATTTTTTAGCACGAAATCATATTTTTCCACAAAAAATTACATTTAGGCACATATACCAGAAAATGTCATGAATGCATGTACAATCAGTTTCATGTGCAAATTTCACTATTCACGTGCAAGGATATGCATGAACATCTCAAAACGAGCCTAAACACTCTTAGCCCTGTCCAAATTACTATTCTACCCTTCCTATCAAGAGTGGGATGTTACATAAAGACCTCAAGTACAAATATACCAATCTAATACAGCCGGTGAAAAATGGAAAGCAAGCATAGGAATATTCCATCAAATACATGTGACAACACAATAAAAATATGACCAAAGTTTGGTTGGAGAATATTCCATCAAAGATAAAGAGGAAAATGACATGTAAAAAACTTATCCCAGAAACCATATCACCCACTCAATCTCTTTACATAATGTTCAAATTCTTAATTTCCAAATAGCAACATAATGTCCAAGTTATCGATTTCCAAGCACAACAGATGTTTATATTCTCAACTAAATCATAATATAAAGTTTAAATCCTCAACCAATTTACAACACAATGTTCAAATTCTCAACCAAATTACAATATAATGTTCAAGTCAACCAAATCACAACACAATGTTCAAATATTCAATTAAATTAAAACGAACATGGTTCACTTTTCTATAGATTCACCATCATTAACTTGATATTTGCTTGGAGTTGAACCTTTTCTTGTTTGTAGTCATCGTTTATGCATTTATATTAGTAGTTGTATTTTGAGAAGCTTGAGTTGGTTTGAATACTTAAAATTGACTTCCATCCATCTATAGAACATCATAAATAAAAAGTATATTGTTATCACTTAATAATAAATAACAAAAAACTAGTCAAAAATTGTAATTATGTGACAAACTGTAAAATAAGTTTTAACATTAACTTCTCCAAACGTCGCTCCAAATCCTTGGGCAACCTGTATACACATAAATATTTATTATTTTAAAAACATTAAGGGAAAATAAGAAATAAAACTGAATATTCTCTTAACACCCTCTTCTCCCTTCTTAAAATAGGCATTTTAGTGTTTGATCCTATAAATATTGATTATCTAATTCTTCTTCTTGCATCACTATCAATGTTTAATATAGTTACTTGATTTTTTATTGGTCTTTCCTGTTATCATTACAATAATGTACAATTTGTAATGAATAATTACATATTTAAAGAATATTTGAATCAAACACAAATATAAATAAGTATACAATTACTTTCACAATTTCAGGTTATCTCGAAGGTTGCTCCATATTTTTGTGTCCTTTTTTATTATGACCAACTTTAAAACAATTTTGATATCTTATGAGTACTCTTACTTTTCTCTATTTGTTCAGGTTCTTTAGTTCTTCATCTTTATCCCTTCTTTTAGCCTTTTTGGGCCTTTAAGACATTCTCTTGAACAAATGAGGTAGTATGAGCTACAAGTTTTCAGTATTTGAAAAAAAAATTAGACTACTAATGGGTTCAATGGCATACTAATAACTATTTAAATAACATTCACGCTTATAATATCAGCTCACATACCCATCAATATCCTCCCTCTTATATGATATACAAATAAATGCATACTTACAGGGATCCTTATTAAATCTCAAAGTCTACACTAACGTGTTCTTACTTGTAAATCAACAATGAACTTGATGTGTTACTTCAAAGTTAAAACTTCCATTTGTCTTGATGATACAATGCCTTGTTTCCTATTGTGCATTCTCCATCTTTTTCCTCACCCTTGGAGATATATAATCAGTGGATTTGATCGTCATATCCCTTTTTCATGAATTTGAGTCATTAAAGCAACTTCAATGTCCTCTGGCATTTTGATCTATCTTCATAGCTGATTTTTTAAATGTCTCTAATATGTTGTGGTGAAAATTTTCATAATTTGGTCTTATGTTCACAAATGCTTTCATAAAAGTCTCAGTATTCCTTACTTTGAAGTCATCTTAAGACTTATTTTATATATTCTTAAAATGCTCTATTATCTTATCAAATTCCACTTCTATTGTGCAATTAAGGTTTGCTAAAATAAACTCTTATATTTGTGGCCTTTATACAAATCATACCAATCTGTATAAACACGTAAGGCACATTTTTTATACTTAGCTTTTGGGAAGAGATTTCTTAATGCATCCACTAAATCCTAAACAAAAAAAAAAAAAAGAATGAACCAAGCAATATAATGCAAGTATAATAATTCAACACATTTATAAAAATAAGTAGTACGAATATTTGAATGTTCACCTTTTGTTAATGGCTCGCAAAAGTTAATTAATTCCCACTTATGTTTAGGTCTTCACCAAGAAGATATAAAATACAATTCCCAGGTTAGTAGTTCTCTCCCCTTAGTACAACCCAATATATAAGGTACATGTAATTGTTTCCATCACGCCTAACTACAGATAATAAAGCCCCTCAAAAAAATATCTTTACAAAGCCTCCATCTAACCATATTATTTTCCTACAACCACTAAGGAAACTATACTTTAATACCCTAAATCCTATGTAGAACCTCCTAAATATTAGTTATCCAAACTTTTCATCAAGTTCAATTTAAGTAATGAATAACCATTCTTTGTCAGTCCATCGCAATTCTTATTCATAAGATCATAATTTTGCATAATGACCTTTCATAGATCCTTGTAGCATCACAATAGCTTTACATTTAGCCCCATAATATTAAGATTTAGTTACATGTAATGCATAATTCATCTAAAGATCGTCTATCATCTCATAATTGGCTAGTTTAGGTCCCTCCTAGAACTTGTGTAAGAATTCATTTGCTATCAATTTCTTACTAACTTGTTTATTTCTTTACACTTTCTTGCAACTATGCTTGTTTCCTTAAGGGGACATTGTGGCTCACAAACAACATTCATTTTCACACCAAATCTCATCATTGAAACATCATATCCATTTGTAATCACATAATTTCTTATTTCGTCCCTAAAATGAACCTCATCATTAAACTTCACGCCAATTTCAAATTAAAAATCTTTCATATCCATTTTTGGATTAAAAATAATATTTTTCTTCCTTGTGACAAATGCCTTGAACCTATTATCATCACTACAGAACTTTAGCTTTACTATCCTCATATTCACTATATTAACCAAGTGATTCTCTTTGTCAAAATTTTTGAATAAGTTCACTCTTCATTACTACATTTTCCACTACTTCGAACCTCATCCACAATATTGTCACATTTAAATCCACCTCATACCTTCTTCCCATATTTCTTCTTATTTTCTCTCATAGTAACATATTCTTCATCATCAATTGCATAAATTTCATCACCACTTATATCATTTTCAAATTCAGTCATCTCCATAACAACAAAATATTCATTATCTTTTTCCACCTAAATTTGGAATAATCCCTCTGTATTGTTGATATCTAAATCAATTTCTTTACCGTATATTAGAGGATTATCATAACCATGCTCATAATTGATTTCAACATTGTAGTTGTTTAATTCTTGCATGTGGTGAAGCATCGATAACATATCTTTATCATGGTGTAAGCTTAACACTTTTAAGAATCTCATTGAATCTTCTTGAAATTTGTAAAAATATAGATACACTTTATATCCTTTATCTTTTGATACTCCATTTAGTACTAACATACTAAGTTGATCAACACCCATATCCTTCTTGTAACATATTGCTTTCCCATGTTAAGGGTTAGAACCCTAGAATACTGTACATGAGAGATACCAATGAGAAGATTAGAAAAATGCATTTCGTATTCATGCATAATGTTAGCCATATGAATTTGATTATTGAACATATTACAATGATTTGTTCATGCACTCATTTGACACTTTCTGGGTATAAATGATTGTTTTAATGTGATTATAATGTGAATTATGGATTATGTGTCTTAAAAATTGAGTTGACTTGTATAAGTAGTGATTTAGAATTTTTGGTAAAATTTGAGAAAAATTTGAATTTATGGGTATTTGTGGACTAGGAAAAATACTAAGTAACAAGACAATTGATAAATAGCAGTAGAAATTATTGATATGTGACATTAAATTTAATGACAAGTGTCATTAAAAATTGGGTGATAATTGGATTAGAAATTGGGTGACAAATAGACTAGAGATCAATGGTGTTGAGTACCATTAGTAAAAGATGCTAATTTGATTTTTATGTGGTAAGTGTCTTGACACTCACCAAGCATTAAACCCACATTATTTACATTTGAAAGACCATCTTTGCTTTGTCTTTCATGTCTATGCTCTTTACTTCATCTTTTTGATTTTCTTCACTCACGATCTTCTCACCCTCACTCTCATCACGTTGAGATATTGCTTTCGTTTACTTTTTTTCTTTAAGGCCTTTGCTATCTCTTCATCTTGCGACCAAAAACCTAACATATTCCTATTATAAGAGTTGATGATCGTATAAGCTTGGAGGCTAGGGTTAAGTGATCATTTTTGAATAAGCTTTGAGCTAATCAAGTAAGTGTATCAATATTGATCTTCATAGCTTTATTAATGAAGCATATATGATGATAGTTAGTGGTAAATGATCATGATAGTGGAGTAGAATGTGTGCAGAAATTTGGTGAACATATGTATACGTGGATATTCTATTTTTAGTGTTCATGATCAATCATGGACTGTAATTTGTTTATTAATGATATTGAGTTTAAATTTAGGTCAGAATGAAGAGGAAATGATGTAGAGTTGATGAACTACGCATAAGATGGTTTGAATGTAACATATAGGAGTTGAAAATTTGGAATAGTGAAAGAAAATTTTCTGGAGTATGTTAGCTGTAACGTTTTCACTGAACATGCATCTATATTTTGGCCATATCTTGATCTGTAGATATCCAAATGGGATGTTTTTAAGTTTAAGATTAAACTAGAGACATATGACTATATTTTTTGTGAAAGGAATCGAATTTGAATTCTGTCTCTAAGAGTTTCAAAATTTGGCATGAAGTTAAGTATTGTGTACTGTCGCGATTTGGAAATAGTATGTAGTATTTTGAGTATAATTTGCATAATACTAAACTAAACTACATGAAATTGGTGTCATTAGAAACTTAAGACATATGGAAACATTTGTTTAGAAGAATGTATTACCTAAATACTTCATTTTTCTTGTCAAAATGGCCATATAAGATTGACCCAAAAATATATTTTAAAAGAAAAGCTAGAATGATGCTTGAATTATGCATGATCGTGACGGAGAGGAACATTGAGGAGTTTGCACTATCATGCAAAGAGGGATTGTTAAGTGTTGCATGATCGTGATAGAAGATATTGTTGTTTGATAGCTTTCGACACCATTCACTCTTTTGGCAATAACTTCTTCTCCGGATCTCCGATTGACTTGAAATTTGAACCACAAACTCCTTCCACATTGTCCTTCTTCTACACCAAATTTCATTGTCATCTGAATTCACTAAGAATGGATTATTGGTTACCAAGTGTTCAGATATGAAATTTTGGAGATGTTATAAGAATAAAAGTGATCCTATGAAAGATAATGTGACCCAAAGAAGGTGAATGATTGATTAATGAACTAAGGAAGATCAAGTTTCGCAAGATATGATATATGAATGTATATCAATTCTAAAGTTATGAGTTGTTAATGATATAAAAGTGTTCTTAGAAACGCTAATATGATTGTAAGGAGATGAGTAATGTATATCAAGTAAAGGTGAATGAGAATTGGATATTATGAGAGTTTATATTGCTAGAAAAGAAATGTCGAGTAATTGAATTATGATATTAGCATAATCAAGTGTTCTTGAGGTGTAAACCTAAGAATAAGCTAGACACATACAAATGATAAGGTTTGAATGATCAA
Source organism: Erythroxylum rufum (assembly GCA_027478365.1). NCBI lineage: Eukaryota > Viridiplantae > Streptophyta > Magnoliopsida > Malpighiales > Erythroxylaceae > Erythroxylum > Erythroxylum rufum. The sequence goes on along the minus strand of JANIHZ010000006.1, from coordinate 19,372,594 downwards.
GAGTCTTAGTTAAGGAAACATACCCGGAATAGTCAAATTGAGCATGCATATACATTACACCTATACATATGTGTACAATTGAATATTTATGTGATTGTGCAATTAATTAGTGTGTATGTAATATGTGTATTGCATAATGTTGATACAGGATAGAACATCTGCATCTAGACGTTTCCAGATCATAAAAGCAATTGCTAATTTGGAGTGTACTATGAGTGACCTCGATGGTCTCACTTGATTAATTGTTTATTTTAAAATTTGCATTGAATCATTATGTGAATGTGATTATGTTGATTCCGGACATTAATTGTCCGAGGCGTTTAAAGTATGAACAACATATTAAAAGTGCTAATTAAATGTGAATTTGACGAAATAAGTTATTCTCAACGTATATGATGAATGTTGGACCAAGGTTTGATGACAAATGTGAATGAGATTGTGATAGTGTATATGAATGTGTAACATTGAGCACATTTGATTGATTGAATACATGAGATGCATTTCATTATATGAATGCATGACAACATAAAGGTTGTTGTGACCGGAGTAACCATAAAAAAGAGCTTAAAGCTCAGAACGTGATAAGAGCCTCTGGCTTAGTTATTAATATGCCCAATATCCACAAGAGATATGGGACAATATCTAAAACAAGCCCGGTATTCACAAAGGATATGGGATAATAACAAGGCACTCAGTCATAAGAATAACAATTGAAAGTGGGTCTCATGAGCATTGCATATAAAATTGATACGTATTTTTTAAATGATCAAAATGAACTAGTTGACTGCTCTAAACATGAAATGTGAAATAAGTGATCAAAGTGATATGTGATACTATATGATTATTAGTGAAATGATGTGAATTACGTGATTACATGAACTATATGTGTTATGTGATATAAGTGAGTCATCTAGAATGATCCACTCACTGAATTAGCAAAACTCACCCCAAAATTGTAACATTATTTTTCAGGCTTAGAGAAGATCTCCAGTTAGAAAAATTGAAGTCTAGCCACTGCATTTGAGTAAGAGATAGAGGTCGGGATCAGTTCGCACCTGTATATGTATTTCATTATTTTGTATCAAAATGTGTATTCAAAAGTATTGTACAATGTGTATGTGAATGATTTTGTAATGTAATGACATTATGACTAAAATTGTTTTGTATCTGTAATGGGCCCAAGTGACTACTGAACTTCCGATGATATGTATAATGGTTGTAACACTTGTGATTGAAAAATGTTTTTAAATAAAATGGGCCGAAATTGATTATTGGTTTTCCCAAATATGCTTGTGATGCGTGACAACATTGCAATGAGTATGATTGTTTGACTGTTCTAGCATGTCACCCTCGTAGAGTATATTCTCAAATACTGTTGGTATGTTTGGAGATATGCACTATGAGAGGGGGGTGCTACAATTTGGTATTAGAGCCCAAATTTAGTATTTTACATTGGCTTTGTCAAAATATGTGTCAAGGTATATGCATTTTTACATGTCATAACAGGCTGTAGCAACTGATCCTCAGTCTGAGTCGCATTTACATTAATCAAATGCATGAACATTTGTTAAGAGTTTGAGCTAATAGAAATAGTGAGAAGAATGATGCTCTGTCAAAATGTGAGAAAATGAAAGTTTGTGGGTATTTAAAAATGAGAAATAGTATATGGTTAGATGTGACAGATAAAGATTCAACGTGTTTGTATTGGTAGATATATTATTGAATATGACATCAATATTGTACTGTGGTGATATATCTTTGAAAGTGAAACAGATGTGAATACATTATCTTAGACTTATTGAGGAAAGTAGAGATATAAATATGAATGATGAGATTTAAAGTGTACAAGCTAAGTTGAAAGAAAATAAAATTTTCTATAACCTTGAGAGGTTAAACTTGGACTTGAAATGATTGTTTGATAAATGTGATAAGAGTTATGATTTAGCATAAGATTATATCAGAGGAATTGAGGTCAGAACTTCATGGAGGTTATGCTTCTAAAAATTTAAATTGATTGTGAATATACATATTTAAGATGAAATAAATAATGATTGGAAGAGGAGATAAATGAGAACGAGATAAGTAAAAGCCCCTAAGGTTAAATTGATTTGGTATTATGAGTGTATATCTGATAACGTAATTACTTTGACAAATGATGTTATTAGCACATATATGTTATATCTTTGGAGATGATATAGGAAGTGATCTGTGACTTATTAAATGCTCATCAGTTTTAGCCCCCATAGTTAAATTTATGAGATGACTCAGAGTAGCGAATGAAAGCGTTTATAATGATTAATTGGAGATAGATTGAGAGTGTAAATAATGTTACTTTGTGTGATAAATTTGAGAAAAATGAAGGAAAAAGAAGCAGGACATGATCGTGGCATAGTCCCCACAATTATGGTAGGCACAAAAATAGAAATGTTATTTAGGATCAATTAAGATCAAAGTATCATTATTGTAAGATATAAATTGGTGATTTGTCAGAAATAAATCTCTGGATAGAATGGGATGACCTTGATGATACATACCTAAGCATATGCGACAATAATCATGTCTACTACTTCATCGAGTTTTGGTGAATAAAATATTATGACCTTGTAAGAAATAATAGAAATTGATCTTCTTGAGGTACTAAGAATGGCTGATAAGCAATGATGAAAATAGTTGATTGATAAGGATCACATGAATAATATAGATGATAGTAGCAAGAAATCTTCTTTTGAAGAAGAATTTCACCGAATTAGGTTAAGTAGACTAGATGGTTTACTTCTAAGAATGCATGATGATGGAACAAATTAGAAGTGAATATTAAAGTCCCATTTCTAACGGACTCTCAAGCATAAGAAGTTGAATATGCTACAGAGAGTACATGTAGCTTGTTGATAAAAGGTAACCCGTTTACATTATTAGGTTCATAAAATTAGGATGATATTATTGCTATTACTGAAGGAACTTAGGTCCACACTATATTCTATGCAAATATGTTCAGGAGATACAAATTAGATTTGATGAATGTGTTACCAACACAGGAAGTTAAGATTGTAAATAAATTAAAATGTGTGAAGAAACTAATATGAATGAACAGACATTAAGTCAATGTGAAATCAGAAGAAATCGAATCAATGGAGAGAATCATTCGAGAAAAGCAATCAATTGGGAAACCAAAAAAAACATTAGATAATATTACCTCATTTGAGGAATTAGTTACTTAAGGAATTGCGAGAATTAATTATGGGAACATTGACTTTTGGCAACATCTTATGGAGTTAACAAATGCCCCCAACAACAATGTGGTGTTGAAGAATAAAGTGTCCCAACTTTGATTGGATCAATTAGTGACTGTGATCATAGATGATATATTGAATGTATTCGAAAAGTTTAGAAGAATATTTTGAATACTTGAGGTAAATCTTACATATCATGAAAAGAATATTTTGAATACTTAAGGTAAATCTTACATATCATGAAGGTAGAAACAATTATATGCCAAGTTCAATAAGAGTGAATCTTAGCTTGATCAAATAAAATGCTGGGTCGTATAGTATCTGAACATGGCATATTGGGAGACACAAAGAAAATAGAGGTAATGAAGAAGTGAGAAACTCTGAGGAATATATATGTTGGATCCGGAGTTTTCTAGAACTAGTTGTATATGTTGTATACTGGATACTACCAGAGATTGTTAAGAAGTTTTTACTCATCTTAGCCCTTTAACAAAAATGTCTAAGGAAAAATGTGTAAATCGTATGACTGATGAATGTAAAAAGAATTTTAAGGAATTAAAATACCGATTGATTACAACACCGATGTTAATTGTATTATTTAGATTTGGAGATTTTGTAGTATATAATGATGTTTCACACTAGAGATTATGATGTAATCCAATGTAGCATAATAAAGTGATTTTATATGCATCGAGACTATTAAAGTCTCATGAGTTGATTATTTGATACATGATTTTAAACTTACTGCAATAGTAATTGCTTTGAAAGCTTGGATACATTATATGTACGGTGAAACATTTTGGATATATATAAAAATACAGATCATTTAAGTTCGAGGTAATTATTGAGTTTGAAAGGGTTAAATACAAAAATGAGACAATGGATAGAGTTACTTGAAGATTATGATGTACAAATGCGTATTTTCCAATAAAGCTAGTGTTGTAATCTAATGCATTGAACCAAAAATCCAATAGTAGTGTAGAATAAATTTAGATATTGAGGTTACCAAACCTAGTGCAATAAAGAGTATAAAACGTTGAGTTGAATTTTGGGCAAATCAAAGTATTATTAGCTATTGAATTTAAAATTAGTTTCATATGAAAGGATTAACAAATCCCAAATTGAGGACTCATAATTTATAAATCTTATTGAGAAATTGAAAATGGATTCGAATTTTGAGTTTGAATTAGAAAATGATACTTTGTGATTGAAATAAGAAGTTTGTGTACCTGATAAAGATGATTGAGCAAAGAGATTATTAGAGAAAGCACGAATAGCAACCTATGCTATACATCCTAGTAGGAATACACCAAAATAGTGTTTAACGGCTAAGGATGTAGAAGCAAGTGATTGCATGTATGAGTTGCCAACAATCTTAACGATTAGAGATATGCTTAAAGCTTATATTTTAATAGGAACATGAGGTCAATATACAATTTTAATTGACTTTAAGTATATCAATCATTATCACAGTGATATCGTTAAAATATTGTATGAAGCATTTTATGCCAGATAGAATTGTCCACCTTTATATTGGGATGCATAAGGCCTAAAATAGATGAAAGCCATAATTGATTAGAAATGTTGTTGATAAGTGAAATTGATCTCTATAGAAATTAAGCGACTCAAGAAAGATGAATGAATTAGGTGGATTAACATCGAAAATATGAAATATAGTGACATAGACATAAGAGTTAAGTGTATTAACACTGAAAAAATGTGAATTATCAAGCGAAAGATGAAATATTTCTGAGAGTATCACCTTGGTAAGATGTTTTAATATCGAATTATTTTTACTAGAAATTAAAAATTACAGTATTTTAACACTACCTTTTAAAATTTGAACTAAAATTGTAAAATTGAATAAATTTTAAAATTTTTTAATAACCTTTAATTGAATGCGGGTTCAAATTGAAATTGCATGCTAAGAAGGGTAGATTTGACTGCTTGCCATGATGCCTATTAAACCAGAATCTGCATGGCAAACTCCAGTTGGACCACCCGAATCGAAAAATGCAAAATCTGTTTTGGTTGGCAGAACCATTGACTGCATGTGTAGAAGTTGATGTTGGGATTCAAACAAGTGAAAGTCCAGGAGGCTGATAGAAAATAAGAAATGTGAAAACTGCAAGTGATGATCCTCTTTGACTATAACTCGAATTGTCTACGACGTGCAATCGTCCTGCCCATCTATTTCCAATCTGGTTAACTGTTGGCAGAGCCTGGATTTCTTTCCAAAAGTTCTCTTCATTTCATCCATTTCCAATCCAATTAGCTTCCTTTCTTCGATACATACAAATAGTGGAAGACGGCAATCTCATTACGTTTACCTTAGTATCGCTAAAGAATGATAAGCACCTTCTGTTTAACACCAAGTATCTTAAACCTACTCAAGTATAGTCTCTGCATTCAGCGTTTGAAACATCAAATTATACAGCATACATTCTAAATCGACTTGACTACCTAGTTCTCTGCAGACACGCACCACTACCATTTCTATTTACAAAATTTCAACCTCAGGAGCCTGCTTTGCAAAAACATTTATGGTGATTGACCCCAAATCAATCCACAAACACGAGTCTTTTGCATCTTAAGCACAAATGTCCAAGCTGAACATATACATAGATACACTATATCATTGGGGTTCTATTTCTTCTAAACTAGGCAGATTCACGAGGACGAGCAGCCCATAGTGAACTTAGAGCACGAAGACGGTGAAAATATTCTCCCAACGCTAGTAAACCTCTCGCTGCTTGACGTATTGTTAGGATACGATACATGTGTTGTAAGGCTTGTTGTCGCAGATGATCTGCCTGTTTTCAGAAAGAAGCAAAAGTTGACAGAATGTGGGAGGAGGAGTTGTCTAAAAGAATGCCAACAGAAATAATGGATCACAACATAGACACTAATAATAAAGAATGTTGATTACTGTGCATAATAAGTTTTATGTTGTTCAATCAATTAAAATGGGTACTTATTAAGTATTTAGGATCCTCTTCTTTTTGTCATTAATGTGCTGAAGAAGGGTTTAAGGAAGGTTTTACGTGAATAAACATCGGCAGTCTTTAGGGCAGCAAATTGACCAAAACAACAGGAGCATTTTGATAGAAACAGACTCTTGACATAACAAAGCCAACCTGTATATCAACTTTAATGCTGTGAGTTTCAGGTAGAATAACTACATAATCGCAGAGACCGTAAATCTGCCACCAGCATCATTTGGGTCCAAAAATATTATTGGTATTTTAAGAAAAGCCAAGAATGGATAAAAGAACTCTAAGAAACCACGATGTTTATTTCAGTGGTCTTTGGTTATTTTGGTTGTAGCTTATGGAGTGGAGAATCAAACCCTAAAGAAGCCTTATACAAAATTTTCAAGCTGAGAAAGTCACTAAGGAAGTGGGTTTTCAAAAACATCTAACTATTACTTCTATTTGAAAAGGCCAACATAGTTGTTCAATACTGTTTCCTCCTTCAGCTGACTGACACTTCAATCTCAAGATATACAAGATTAAAGCCAATTGATAAGCTGAGGAAGAACAAAAAGTACCTGAAATTTTCACAGTTCTTTTTCCTATCAACAAAGATTTATCAAGTAAACGATACTAATGAACAAGGCAAACAAAGAATGTGACATATCCAGGCAGTTCATATAGATTCTCCTCACGAATCAACAGTCTTAATCATTTGCAACAGTCATCAGAACTCTGTTAAGAAAATTAAAGGTCATCTTCCCGTAGCCTCAAAGAAATTGACATCAAAACTTAGGACATAGTTTGGTTCCACTCTTATTTTCAGTTTTTGGCTTGTCTTTAAATTTAATACAAAAATTAGTTCAATTTCTATTTTTGTTTTTAGATTAGGTTTCTTCTTGTTTCCATAACTTATGAAAATCATAAAAACTAATTTTGATTTTCTATTTTCATTTTTTGTTTACATAATTAAAATAAAATTATTTTGAAAAAAATATTTTCAGATCTTATAGTTATTTAATAAATATATTTTAAATTTCAAATATCTTAAAATTTCAAAATTAAAAAAAAACATT
>JANIHZ010000006.1:19225377-19245607 GCA_027478365.1 Erythroxylum rufum | reverse complement strand
CCAGAATCAACCAACCACACATCCTGCGTCATCCTCTTGCCATCATGTGTTGTTGATGCTTCATAAGTCAAGGCGTTATCGACGTCTGATATGCTTGCAACATTTCCTTGAGGGTCGGCAACTCTTCCCTGAGGACCATAATTCTGTTTCAGGTTCTAACAATCTTTCTTGTAGTGACCTTTCTTGTCACAATTGTAGCACTTGATATTTTTCTTACTCCAAGATTTTGATCTACCGTGCTATTGACTCCCACTGGGACCACGTTCCATCAATCTACCTCTCGTCACTGCCAATGCCTTTGCTTGCTGTGAAGATTCCTCTTTATTCTTACGCCGCCTTTCCTCATCAATGATTTCAGCTACAATATTGTCGAAGTTCAAACTTTCCACAAGCAAGTTGGCCGTCAAGTTGATGATGAGTTGATCTTATGAATCCGATAAACTCTGAAGTAAAATTTCCGCTCGTTCACTAGTCTCTATCACACAACCCATGTTTTTTAGTTATGAAAATAGAGAATTTAGTGTATTGACGTGCTCAGTCACCGTCGAAGATTCTGACATCCATAAAGTGTACAACTTTCTCTTTAGAAATATTTTATTATGTAGGGACTTTTCCTCGTATATACTTGTAAGATAATCTCAAATTTCTTTGGTTGCTTTCTTCTCCTCTATACTTGACAATATCTCATTTGCTAATCCGAGATGTAAATTTGCCGCTACGTTTGCATCCATTTCTTCCCATTTTTCATCAATGATATTATCTGGCCTTTTGACGATCGTTGCGAAGCACTTATCTTTCACCAAGATAGCCCTCATTCTCGTCTTCCAAATCGAGAAATTTCCACTGCTAAATTTATCCACCTTATATTCTCCTTTTAATTCTAACATTCTGTCGAAAAACTACTCCCACTATTTCACGCAAGTCAACCCCACACGTAAACAGTAACCTTGTGGGCCCTACACAAAAGAAGCCTCACAAATGATGACATTGAGCAATTTAAGAATATAAGGGGATAGTGGGTCCCACTAGGTATGAAAACCGAAAGATGATCCCACAAGCATACCGTGTACACCCGAGAGTACCGCAAAATCTAATTTACTTTCTGATGTAAAGGATCCACACTAAGTGGCAACCACAAAGTATACGATAAACAGATTTAAACTTAACCCAAACATGACTCTGATACCATTTTGTTGAAAAAGAAAGCACGAAAAGAAAAATATGAAAGAAATAAGGAAGAAATTAAGAACACAAAATATTTACGTGGAAAACCTCAATAGGGTAAAAACCACAGAGAGAGAGAAGAATTTTACTATAAAAGAAAATTAGGAATTACAAAATTAATCCTCTAATTAATACAATAAAGTGGAATTTTGTTTTTGGTGCATTGAAGGAGTAGAAGAGAGCCTTCTTTCCTCCTCTCACACTCTGATCCCACCAATGTGAGATGAGTGTCTTAACACAATAATGTCTTGAAATATAAAAAAGATTATAATAAGATAACCTCAAAATAAAATCAATTGAAGTAAAGAGATTATACAATGAGTTGTCCCGACAAATTAACAAAATCTAGAAAGACGAGGAGAAACTAAATCAAGGGCGGAAGAAACAGACTACGTTATAAATGAACCGGTAAAATACAGTAGGTTTACAAGATTTGTACACTAAGATCTGTGCTAATCTAAGCGACCGTTCTCTCTGTAATCTAAGCCAATTAGCTATATCATCTAGAGTTCCTTAGGACATAGACAAAAATGGCGTCTGGAGCTTTTTGGGGTTTTAGTATCGTTTCAATTATTCCATAAATCTTGTTTAGAAACCAAACCCAGTTCAAATTTATGTCGAAGCCGTACAAATATCCCAGACTTGGAAATGTCAAAGAGCCTTCAGACAAAACTCTACTTACTCATCACAAGTAATTGTCTTCAACTAGCTTCTTCAATTCCTCGAGCCTTTTTATAATCTTTGGATTCATCAGGTCCCTGGCTTCCCTTATGAGAGTCCCTTCTTGACTAAAATGGTAAGCATCCACCACAGCCTTGATCCAGGTATGTAACTTTTCAGGTGTCCTATAAGATTAGTAAATCCATTATTGAGAACATCTCCCTACATGGAATCAACTGATAACAATCCTAAGCTCAATCATCATCAAATCATCAGCGAAACCCTATCTGTCCTTATGTCTTGATGCTATCAATAAATTATTCATTTTATAAACTAGAAAGAGTAATTCAAATGCTTGAAATCTAGATTTTATAGGTCAATCATTTCCCTAGATAAACTTGGTCACAATTAACCAAAGCAAAAGGACTTTTAAATACATACGTGTAGAGGCAGTCTACATCCTTTCCTTCAAGTTCTTCTCCTGGTGTAAATGCATCTTCTAAGCCACACAACAGCTCATCAGGATCCTTAATTTTGAGAAGATACTTCACGATTCTAATTTCCTTTGGCATTTGTCTCTGTAGATTGCCTACCGCAGTCTTGTACAGATGATACAACACATCCTTCACCTGCAACGCAGGACGAATGATGAATCAATAATTTTTATTTGGCTTCTTCCAAATAACAATTCTGGCCATACAAGACCAAATTAAAATTAAAAAATTTACTGGGTCAAATTACACTATGATTTGACATGGTATAATCATCATAGATGCTTTCTCATGAAACCATGCAAACATCCAATATTTATTAGCATAGTCCTTCTCTTGGATAATTAACTTTCTCTTTCCATACGATCTTTTTTCTCTATGTAACTTGTATCAGAAGAAACTAGGGAGGAATGAAGGCTCCTTGGTTTAGCATATTTTTCAGCCAGGTTACATGACAATAGTCCGCTAGCATCAAGGAAGATAAATAAATAAATGATCAGATATTGCATCAACAGCCGGAAGTACCAATGTGAGGCATTTGTTTGAGCTACTGATCATTTTACCTCATCTTTTGTCATGTTAGATTCTTTGGCAGCTGACCATGCTTTGGTGATCATCATAATTAATGTAGAATCAAGTTGCTTCTTTTCAGCTAAATCATCTATCTTCCTACAAGCAACATCTAGGGAAGGAGAATTGACAATGTCTTGAAGCTTCAACTCTGCCACATTTAATGCTTCCATGCTTTCCATTGCACTATCATATGCTTGCACAGCAGCTATACATTCATTTCCAAGCTTTGCCAAATCTTGGAACACATAATAAGAAAATAAAGGAAGTGTCATTGACATGAATGCTAATATTCAAACACAAAAAGATGTCCAGGGACTCGTACAGATTAGTTTTGATGGGTTGCCTGAAGCTACATAAATTAATTCTGATTAAAATAAGCACATGATTTAATATCATAAACAAAATATCTAATAGGAAGCTGTCTCTGATAATTTCAGCAATGAGCTGAATCTCACTTATATTTGCAGATATTATCAAGCTATATTCTGAAGCTTGATGCTATCAACAAAACATTCTCATGTGGTAATATATTCAAGAAATAGCAAAGTAGAATTGGCGTTGAGGATTCTCCAAAAGTTCGTTTGAGTGTCAATATAACATATTTGAGCTGTCATAACTAATAGTGAAGCTCTAACGCTTGCATAATTGAATTTGAACCCCATGAAACATCCAAACAAAGCGGTGCAGTCTCACCGCTCTGCTCAGTTGGGTTGTCATGATATGATTGAGCGACAGTGTGAAGATGCACAAAGAATTCTTTTGTGAAATCTTTCCGACGGCTGGCGATAACTTCACCCATCTCAGATGGCGCATTCCTGATCATTTGAAGAAGTTCATTGTGTCTCTGTACATCTTCATCAATCTGTTAAAAAGAATGGGGTAGCATAATATACTCAAGAACATGCATCTTAAATAATAAAGTGCCACCATCCAACGAAAATGCTAACTTGCGTTGGCAAAAACAATCAAAGGGTACCTCCTTCAACTTCCTAGCAAGGCGAAGTAGATTATGCTTCATCCCAGGATTATCTTCAGAATCTGCTCGCTCCTGACACCGCTTGAAGAAATGAGGACGAATGTTGTCCCATTCCTTACTAAAAGCGAGTAATCTTCTCCAGTCAGTGGGGGTGGACTTATCAACCATGAAAACCTCGATCAATTTGTCACATACTCTACTCATTTTCCCCTCTTCTTCCACATCATCATTCTCACCGCCACTTCGCCTCGGACCATTGTCAGCATCAGAAACCGGCGACTTCCGTCCAACTTCACTTGCGCCGCCAACGATAGCAGCGGGAGATAGTTTCCTTCGAAACCCAGCAACGTTAAAGGTCAAGCGACAACCTAGACTTTCCGAAGCAAGGAGGAAGAACACCAATTAAATCCCAATCCAAAATGACAGTTAATTAATGAAACAAAAAAGAGTGACTCACCGGTGAAATAACAAGAGAAATTAGGGTTTCTAGGTGAACATCTAAAGAAGGGAAGAGAAGGAGAAGCTATGAAAGAAGCTCTTAGAGATAAGCAAGAGGCTTGCAACTCCATGACGACTACGACTCTCACACAAAAAAACTAAGAAAGGCTTCAACTTTCAAGTTTCGAGGCTTATGTAACAGACAGGATGCCACAAGAAACTCGGCTGATTTGACCTCTGATATTTTCTTTTCATAGGGGTAATTTGGTCACTTCATTTAGCTTGAAGATCCTTAACCCAACCCCCCAACTCTCCTCAGCTAGCTTGGTCGAAGCTGGTTGTTTATTTTGGCGGGAATTTCCGGAGAAATGCTCTCATTGACGTGCCTCTCGCCGGCTAATGTCAATATTTTTCAGCAGCCTTCACTTTTCTCAGAACCGAAAATCTTTTCAGGAAGAAGAAGAAACTATCCTAACCGTACAACTTCTACACGTTCTTGTTGCTTCTTTTGCCAGAACGACGGGTATTGGTCAAAACAATTGGTTGGTACTTGTATCCCAGAGGAGACCCAAGATACCGATTTGTCAACTACTTCTTCCGTTAGTCGGATCTTCAACTATGATTTGATTACTCTTTGTCTTCGGTCGTGTTGTGGGATACAAGATGTTAGAAGGATACACACGGTTGTTTTGAAATTTAGTGAGTCTACCACGTATCTCTTTAACAATTTGATATGTGCGTACTTGAAGTTGGGTGAGTTGTTGGAGGCACGAAAAGTGTTCGATGGAATGCCGGAGCGAAATGTTGTTAGTTGGACCGCGATGATTAATGGGTATTTTAATTTAGGTCTGGATGATGAAGCGTTAAGATTGTTTGGTGATTCTGTAAAATGTGGGGTGAGGGGAAATGGTAAGACTTTTGTGTGTGTGCTGAAATTGTGCAGCAGGAGGTTGGATTTTGAGGTGGGGAAGCAGGTTCATGCATGTATTGTAAAGGGTAATTGGAGGAACTTGATTGTAGATAGCGCTGTTGTTTATTTCTATGCCCAGTGTGGTGATTTGATTAGTGCATTTGGTGCGTTTGATCAGATGGTGGAACGGGATGTGGTTTCTTGGACAACTGTGATTGCCGCTTGTTCACAGCGAGGGCATGGAGCGGTCGCCATTGAAATGTTCTCAAGGATGTTGAGTGAAGGATTTTTGGGCAATGAGTTCACGGTCTGCAGTGTTTTGATGGCTTGCGGGGAGGAGAGAGCTTTGAAATTTGGGAGACAATTGCACGCTGCAATAGTAAAGAGGATATATAAAGTTGATGTATTTATCGGAACTTCTTTGGTAGACATGTATGCAAAATGTGGGAATATCTTAGATTCAAGAAGAGTGTTTAATGGAATGAGAAATAGAAATACCGTTACATGGACTTCCATCATATCGGGTTATGCAAGAATAGGGCTTGGTGAGGAGGCCATAGGTCTATTCCAGGTGATGAAGAGGCGAAAAGTGATGTCGAATAACTTGACCATTGTGAGTGTCCTCAGGGCTTGTGGCTCAATCGGGGCCTTGGTGACCGGCAGGGAACTGCATGCGCAAATAGTCAAGGATTGCACTGTGTCAAATGAATACTTAGGAAGCACTCTTGTGTGGTTCTACTGTAAATGTGGCGAGTCTCGCATTGCCTCGAGAGTCTTGCATCAAATGCCTCTGAGAGATGTTGTCTCATGGACTGCCATAATATCGGGTTATACATGTCTTGGTCATGAGCCTGAGGCTCTTAGATTCTTGAAAGAAATGATGGAGGAGGGTGTAGAGCCCAACCCATTCACTTATTCTTCAGCTCTAAAAGCTTGTGCTAATCTTGAAGCTGTCTCACAGGGGAAATTGCTTCACTCCTTTGCCAGCAAGACCTCAGCCTCATCAAACATGGTTGTGAGCAGTGCATTAATTCATATGTATTCCAAATGTGGATATGTATCTGATGCATTTCAAGTTTTTAGCAGCATGCCAAACCGAAACTTGGCTTCTTGGAAAGCTATGATCATGGGTTATGCCAAGAATGGACGCTGCAGAGAGGCTTTGAAGCTCATGTATAGGATGCAGGCTGAGGGCGTTGAGGTGGATGATTATATATTTGCAACAGTCCTTGGTGCTTGTGGCAATCTAGAGTGGGATGTGAATTCTTCATGTGGTTATTGCTTGCTGTCCAGCTGATATACCAGTTGTGAATAGTTTTCGGCATGTTAGAAGAACATTTCTTGGCTGGGAATCCTTTCTCTGCTGCAGAAGCAAAAGTCTTAATTTAGGAGGACTTGCTCAATGATTTGTGGCATTCAAGACCATTGGAACAACTTGATTGATTCAAACCGCTCTATAGCCTGTATATTGTAGTCATCTTACACGAAAATCGTCACGAGCAGGTTTCATAACTATTGGAAGGATCATCGTTGTAGAAGTTGCTATCATTTTGGTCCTGGGTGTCATGAACTTGGGTGATGCCAAGTGACGGAAGCGAGAGTTGTACAAATGAAACAGTCTCTTGTAACACTATTTTTTGTTTAGTAATTATGGTACCATTAAAATGAGAGACTGTTTCAGAGAAAGAAATGCAATGTAAAATACTACCTAGATTTCAAAATTAATACGACGCAGGGAAGATGAAAGGTCAAAGTGATTTTATTTATTCTGATAATTAAAAAAAATTAAGAAAAGTCACGGGAAAATTAAAGGTGTGCAGACTGCGGTTCGTGAATGTCACATGAGTACATTGGGCTTTTTACTTTTTAGACCTAATAATTTTTAATAGAAAAAACCTCACTTCGACGATATCAGTTGAAGAAATTGATTTAAGAAGCCCATAGACTTCCCGCTTCTCTCGCGTCTTGTTTTCTTTGCAAGAGAAAGTCACATCTTAAGAACAAAAGAGAGAGAGCGAGAGGAGCCAATAAAGTACTGTTTCTAACTTCTTATAGATTTTTTATCGTATGTAGTTGTAACTCTCCTCAGATCTTCTTCTTCTTCATGTTTTTGCACTTAGTGTATTCGCAGGAAACGTTTCACACGTTGCTTGACCTCCGCTCTTCTACAGATCCGTAAGTCTTCTTCCCCCATTTATTTATTTTACTGTGTTCTCACCCTTTGCTTTCAATCTTTAAAGGAAGTGTAAAAGCTTGTGCTAAAATTAATGTTTACTGTTCCTTTGTGCTTTACTAATAATTCCCAGGCATGCTGTTATCTTTGTTTCGTTTATCCATTTTCTTATTCTTCCTTGTTCAGTTTCGATTGTTGGCATTATTATTTTCCGTTATTATGTTCATTAGGCAAAATCCATGTTTCTTTGTCTGGTTCTTAGTTTTGCCTTTCTATTTTTGGTGGGCAAATTTTATTTCATGTTAGAGGCGCAGGGTAGATGTGTTTTGTTTATGACATGTGGTTTTGAGGGGTTTCTCTCTTTCTTTCATGTTATTACCTTGTCGTTTGGGAATACATATTTGAAGATACATTTAGTGCCCAAAAAATTTGGCTTCTTGGCCACATGCTTTTCTTCTTTTGTCTTTAGGATTCTTTCAATTGTAGATATTTTGGGTTATGTACTGGACGTTGGATGCAGATGAGGTGGGTTAAGCATAGCATGTCTCTTTTAAAGGTAGGTCTGGGAGCTCTTTTATTACTAATTAGATATCTATGTACAAGGTTGCCAGGTGATCATGTTTTCATAGATTAGCGGTACTGATGTAGCCACTAGTCCATGCGTCCTACGTTAGAATTTGCATGGCCACGGTCGCTGTGCTTATAGTATGATGTTGACTGTTCACTTGTTATTTGAACGGGTATGGCAAGATTTGGTTTGGACTCCTTGGACTAGAAATTTCTTGATTGTTCTTTTCTAAAATGTTGTTTTTCCCTTTGAACGAAGGAAATTTTACTTTTCCTCTTTTGTCTTTGGGATCTTCACTTCATTTCATGTTCTACGCTGTGAGATGTGGTGTTGGCGGGAAAGGATGATGCTATGTGGGGCCATGAACTCTGAAAATTAGTAAACCACATTAAATTTTTTTTGGGTACTTTGGATGACATAATTCTGCTGTCAATCCTGTGCTGTATAAATAATGTATCTTCTTCTTGTTTTATATGATTCAGAATGCACTCTTTGTTGAACAAGCTTATGTTTGTGTATGATCTCATGATTTCCTATAGCAAAGCAGTCTTCTTTCTGTAACTTTGACATTTTAAGTCCTGTGTATATTTCAGGATATCTGATATAACAGAAGCTGAAAACCTTGAAGTTGCTGAGAATGCTTCTATGAGTTTTGTATTCTGAAGTTGATGCGTTGCCTTCTTTATGGAAATTAATGCGACAGATACAAACATGGAAACTTCTTCAACATCTGGAAAGCTGGAGGGAGGTGACATTCATGTCCGAAGCGATGATGTAGAGGACATATCTGAGGAGATGACAGCCCACAGCATCACTACGGTTGAGTCCAGATATGACAAGGATAGTGAAGAACATAACATCAGTGAGAAGAATGGTGAGAGTGCTCTGGATGATTCTAGTTATCATGCAGAAAAACATGTAGGCACTAAACATAATGTCTTAGACAAGAGGGATGAGATTGGACATATACAAACTAAGTCTGAAGGAGAAAAGCTGAACGATGAGGTTCAACAATCTGATTTTGGTGACAAGATGGATGATAGTAGGGGCAAGGATGAAGAAGAAACAAAACGAACTATAGTGACAGTTCTAGGTGAGGAGAAAGAGCCAGAGCCTGTTTTTGATGGAACTGAATTTCCTGGGATGGAAGCTAACAGAGGTTCATCTATTTATTCGTTGGATGCTGATGGTGAAGATGATACCTCTGCATGGCCTGAGAAGGCTGTGGCTCTTAAGAACTTTGTCAAGGAGAAGAGTGCCGTTGCTGTGACCAGCTTAATGCGGGTTCTTTCCAGAAAAAGGGATGGAATGGAAGAAATTTCGTTGGGGGAAGAAAAGGAAGCACCAGATTCAGCCAATGACAGAGAAAATGCAGAAGTTTCTCCAAAATCAGTGGACAGATCTTGGAATCCACTAAATTATCTCATGAATTCACGTGATGCTGATGCAGAAAATAAAACTGTGCAGGGAGCTAGAGTGACTGAGGAATCACACCAACCTATAGCCATGAAAGGAAGAATTATTTTGTATTCAAGATTAGGGTGCCAAGATTGCAAGGAGGCTAGGTTGTTTTTGCACAAGAAAAGGCTCAGATATGTTGAGACCAATATTGATGTATACCCAAGTAGGAAGCTGGAGCTAGAAAAGTTTACCGGGTCATCTACTGTTCCTAAGGTGTTCTTCAATGAAATTGTAATTGGGGGCTTGACTGAGCTCAAGAGCTTAGATGAGTCTCAAAAGTTTGAAGAGAAGATTGAGTACTTAGTCACTGAAGCACCATCATTTGAAGCTCCTTTACCACCTCTTTCTGGTGAAGATGATGCTTCTAGCAGTGGATCTGTGGATGAACTAGCTCTGATTATTCGAAAAATGAAAGAATTTATAGTTGTTAAGGACCGGTTTTACAAGATGCGAAGGTTTGCCAACTGTTTTCTAGGTACAGAGGCTGTAGATTTCCTGTCAGAAGATCAGTATCTGGAGAGGGAAGAGGTCGGTTGGTATATTCAATTTCTTCTCCTTTGAACATGTAGGGTATTTATTGTTTTGGAACTGCAAGTTTAGGTGACATGAATCCTGTTCCAGGATTGATTTAAGTAAATTTGTTACTTTTGCATAATGCAGTATGAATTGTTTCCCTGGCAATTTTGGAAGCTTTTAGTTTAAGAGTATTTCAAATTTTTTGGTGTAAGAAGTTGAACACAATTTGGTTAGATGGTGTGTTGGATGTTCTAGATTTTTCTGCGTGAACTATAGAAAAACTGAACATGGGTGGCTAACGTTTGACTTTTGAGAAGTTAGGTTTTTAGGAATTGCAATAGTTTCATGTGAAATGATGTTAAATAGTTAATTTCATCTTATATAGTACCTCAAATGCACAGCTTCATTCCACTCTTAGAAGTTACTACATAATTATGAGCAATCTCTTAGACTTGATTAGCATTATACCATTCCAAGGGCATTGTACCATTTAGTGTCTATCAAACTCAGGTGTGAGGTAATGCTTTTTGGTGATTTTTATTCAAGATGATGGACAAAAACTTATACTTTTGGATGCAACTGTATGGAGTCCTTAGTTTGAAGCTAGTGGCTTCCTTCTGTTTGGTATGATCAGGGATGTAAGTGCTACGAATATTGAAGGTCATAAACATCATGCCCTTACCATTGGTAATTGCTTAAATTACACAAAATGGACCATCCAAAATAATGGGATTATATGTGCTTTGTTGGCTTCATTGTTGTCTTTGTTTTCATCAACTTGACGCAAAGTTCCATGCATATCATGTCTTATAAATTATGCTGTATACATGTCCCGAATCCTTCTGAGACAAAACAGTGTTTGACGGATCATTTGATTTTTTTTTTGTTTAATTCCTCTGATGAATGAATCATCTAGTTGTTAGAACAACGCTCCAAGCTTAACAAAATTCCAAATATGATTTTGAAGTTTTCCTCTCCTCATTGTGTAACAAGCAGGCCGTTGAATTTGGACGGAAACTTGCAAGCAAACGTTTCTTTCAACATGTTCTAGAGTGAGTCCCTGGAAATTGCAATATTTGCCAAGTATTTTTGAAATTCTTTCTATGTCCCTTTTCCTTATTCCATTCTCATCATTTACAAGTTTTTTTTCCATGATGCTTGATCTTATAGCGAGAATCTGTTTGAGGATGGCAATCATTTGTATCGTTTCCTGGATGATGATCCTACTGTATCATCTCAGTGTTACAACATCCCCAGGGGTATAATTGAGGCAACGCCTAAACCCATAACAGAAATTTCAGCAAGGCTGAGATTTTTGGCTTGTGCTATCTTTGAAGCCTACACATCTGAAGATGGAAAGCATGTTGACTATAGAAGCATTCATGGAAGTGAGGAATTTGCAAGGTTTGATGCATCTTAAATGTCTATATTTTTAGACTCATATGGCTATTTTTTAACATAAATTTTCTAGGTATCTGCGAATAATTCAAGAGCTCCAAAGAGTAGAATTTCTAGATATGCCAAGGGAGGAGAAGCTTGCTTTCTTTGTAAATCTCTATAATATGATGGCTATCCATGGAATATTGGTCCAGGGCTATCCAGCAGGAGCATTAGAAAGGAGGAAGTTGTTAGCGGACTTCAAATATGTGATAGGTGGGTGCGCGTACTCACTTTCAGCCATTCAAAATGGCATTTTAAGGGCCAACCAGCGGCCACCTTATAACCTCATGAAGCCATTCAGTGTGAAAGATGAACGCTGTAAGGTGAGTTGTAATTACTGGCTTGCATTTGATGTTCAAGGTTGTGATTCTATGGACCATTACATCATCCTTGGAGAGTTGCATTTACAGTACAGATGTTTCCTTGATCTCTGTAATTTGTCTTATATTTCTTCTGTTAAATGTTCTGGTGTGATTGGCTATGAACAGTGGGAGGTGAGGCTAACTAGCAAGCAATTGCTCTTTGTTTCCGTTTTATTTCTGGCACTATAATATGTGAACTGCATAATGCTTCATATATAATCAAAATATGATATTCTTGTACATTCTTGAATTTGGTGATGAGTAAAGAGGAACCTGAACATACGCACTCTTTTGGAAAAACTAATAATTTCATTATGGTTGTCCTTTCATCTTTTCTGAAAGCATTTTCTTTGGTTAAGTTTCAGGACCTTGTTTCTAACTATTTGAAATTAATTTTTTTATAATTGTTACTTTCTGGTTCTGCTGATCATTATCTTTTTTTCAGTATCAGGGAATATATGCTCAATTCTGAAATGCCAAAACATTTGTTTGGAATTTATATTTTAATTTTGCGTTTTGTTTGTTTTTAGGAGGATAGGTGCGGAGGTGGAAGGTACTCTTTTGGTAGGGTAGTGAAGAATAATGTGCATATAATGGTCTGCTTACTGCAGCACTTTAGCATCAAATTTATGTCTGAGTTGGCGATTGAGGAGTTCCTTTAGGCAGCAGCTTTGATCACAAATAATTTATGTTCAGAGTTTCTACTATTTTATCCTGATTTATGCTCTTTTCAGGTAGCCCTTCCATACCCGGAGCCTTTGATTCACTTTGCATTGGTTTGTGGCAATCGATCTGGGCCTGCACTTCGATCCTACAGCCCGGGGAATATTGATAAAGAGCTGATGGAGTCAGCCCGTAATTTCTTAAGAGGTGGTGGCTTAATTGTTGATTTGAATGCCAAGGTTGTATATGCCAGTAAGATACTCAAATGGTAAGCCATTTTGCTACATAGCTTAATCTGAATTATTCTATCTAGTTTCTAAAGATTGATGTGTTCTTGAAACGATGGTTGTAATGTAATTTTCTGTCTATCACGCACAAATACATTAAGACCTCGTGTGTGCGTGAACAAGAGGCTAGAAGATCCGAATCAAAGCGTGGCAGCATAGGAACCAAATTAATTGTGTTACACACCAACAACGGAAATATAACCTATACTTTTTTTCCAACTTCTCAATTGCACCTTAGTTCTAGTTACTTTTTGTATCACAAAAACTAAATAAAATTGTGATTGAATTTTGAGACCTGTATTTGAGAAAACCTTCAAATTTTAATGGTTTGTAATGATGATAGACCTGAAGATACCTTCTCTGCTCAATAGCTTATGGCAATTAAACTCATGTTCACACATATATGGTATAATGCTTAAGATATCTTGTGTTTTCCATGATCCTCTTCAGCTCCTTGACATGAGTTTTAAAAAATGACAACCGTTAAATATTTGACTGTCGACTTTGCTTTAAGTCATTCTCGTCTATTTCACAACTAATGGGTTTCTTTTGATATCTGTTAAATAGTACTATCTTTTTGTGCAGGTTTAGCGTGGATTTCGGAAAGAATGAAGTAGAAGTACTTAAACATGCGTCAAACTACCTGGAGCCAACCGATTCTGAAGCCCTGCTAGAGTTGCTAGCCAATGCGCAGCCAAAGGTGATATACCAACCGTATGATTGGGGTTTGAACTGCTAATGCTAGTTGTCAGTGCCTTGTAAAACATAGATTGTAGCTTCCTTTGTACTGCAAAGTTTTACTTGAAACATCAACTGTTAGGTACAGATGTAAAAGTACATCATCCGGAAATTGACTTGCCTAGTCCATCAAGTATATCTAGGTGCTAAAAATAACCTTTTGCGTTCTTGAACTTTGGGCAGGTTCTACATAAATGTAGTGTAATGCAACTTGAAATCGTTTTTCTATTAATTTTTCAAATTACATTATGACTAGACACAAGCCTAAATCCTTGAACACAGTTACAAATTTTCTGTAACGCCAGAGTTACTTCACAATTCCGTCATTACCTGCCAAGATCATGTATTTGTCTTTTCTAGTAAGGTTGGTGCACTTAAAACTTAGTGCGTTGGCAATCTGATTCTGCACCTGATTGGCAACTTCAAACTTCAAAGCTCCACCCATATCACGACGTGCTGAACTTGGCAATTTTTTGAGAATCCTGATGAAATATTCAGGACATGGATTCAGGAAGTGAAATAGTGGATCAAAACATTTGAGTCCGCTAGCTGTTGATCCATAAAACATGCTCGTTTTTACATCTATGGCAACAGGAGTTATCTCATTGGCCATCTCAGCAAATAATGGACTAAACCTGAGTAGATATGGTTCCCTGCAAGTTGTCCCTTCCGGGCAAACCACAAGGTCGCCATGTCTTAACATCTTATCCATCAATATCTTGTCTTGTTCTCGGTCCCTAGTTAATCGAACTGTCCTGAGTGGAGAAATTATTTCATTAAATCTGCTCATGCTGTAGGTCACAGCAGATACAGGCTTCATGAGAGCCAACGAAACATATATTGGGTCTAGTAGTGTTCTGTGGTTGCAAGCATAGAGTACGCCTGTGGCTGTGGGTTTTCCGTTATCTTTGGTTGAGGTAAAAGATTGCTTTGGTTTGGTTACGGTTGTTCTTGTTCCAGTGAAAGCCAAGATAGGAGAAGAAATTTCGTAAGGTAATAGTAAGCCTATAACCATCCTGAACACAGCAAGTAAGACTCCAAGCGGAAGCCACATGAACATGGCGAGGGTTGCGAGTGGAGTTGGCAAGAAAGCCAACCTGCCATCGTGGAAGATCAATGGCTTTGGGTATCTTGCCCTTGGAAGGATCTGCCAATTGCTTTTGTCAGCTTCAATCACCAAACAGACTTCCTGTTACAATGCAAACTTAGTTAGTTAAGCAAATGCCATTACTCATTAAACCTGAGTTTCACCTAGCACTGGTGACGAGAGTTTTGATTTCGACCTTACAGTGTAAGTCGAGTTGCCGACGAGTTGATTTGGAGAAGCATCCAATAGCAACAACATGACTACCCGTTTTCTTCCCAACTAAAAGCTCATTTACAGTAGACGATATTGTCTTTTTCTCCATCAATCCCACATAGTACCCATAACGTGCCTCCAGCTCTCGTCCAACAGCAGCCTCAGCCCCCAAGTAATCCCTCAAAACACCTTCAACCATGATCCTAGGCAAGTCGCTCACTGCTATCTTCCTCCCATATCTCATCACTAGATCAAAACCTTCTCGTCCAATATCTTCCAGGAAAAACTTGGGCAAAACAGCAGTCCCAATTCTAAATCTATCCTTTCTAACCCCGAAAAATGATATAAAAACCATAATCTTAAGGCCTAGCTCCTTGCGAACTGAACAAATAAGAGGGTATAAAAGAAGCAAGGCGAGAGCTCTCAAGAGCCCTCCAGTCTCTAAGATCACGAGCATGAAGTAAGCAAACAATGAGGATGACCTCAACAACGTACCTTCGAAGTCAAAAACCACAGTTTGCTCCGAAAGTTCTTTGGAAATGAGGGGAAGGGAGGAGTACTTTTGAAACGTGGTGAAGTGGGTTGCGTGGGAATTGTTAACCTTTGGTTGATGAGAGGGTAGAGTTCCTAGTCTAATAACGAGTCTTGACAAAGAGAGAAGGGTTTTGAGATTGAACATCATCCCAAATTCAGCCATCTTTCTTTTGGACATCTCCTAACGAGAATGGTCCCTTATATAGATAGATATATTTGATTAAAGAGTTGTATGGTTCTTGAACCAGTTTATCTGGACTCTGACAGACATTTGCCTAGAATGATACTAAAAAAGCTAGTAGCTGGTTTGATCATCATAGACATTCGATGCTTCTAAAAAAGCATTTACATCAACTAATTTGGTGCATGATAGATAAATCGCGACATAAGTAATATGGTTGATTTTCAATCTCGTCTAAAAGTCGGAAGTGGGATTTACTTATCTGTGTCTGCGTGTTTCCGACATCCTGGATTAGACAATAATCTAAAGGATGCTGGGGGACAGTACAGTCCCTCAAATCTTTAGCCATGTCACCGTTCTTTAGTTGAATTCAAGCCGTTATAGCTGTGGGGTGTGTGGTCCTTTTCGATTGAGGCAATAACCGAGAAGGGAACTTCCAAGTTGTGATCTCTTTATCACGTGCCCATCTTCTCCCGTTTAGAACGGCAATGTGTGCCTCTTCATGCCATCTCCAAATGGTTATGAGTCGTGACCTAACCTTGCAGCATAATGTAAGGGCAGCCACCCTTGCTACAGCTACTAGGAGAGCTAAAAAGTAAGAATTATAGATTCTCAAGTTTTACCATATGTATACTTCACAACTTATGTTGAAGTAAGTTGCTAAATTCTCATGTTTTTCTCAACTTTTAATTCTCTTGGAATCCCAAGGTAAAACAACTGAAGCTAGAAACAGATGTAAAATAACAAACAATTTAAGATATCATCATCTTCGTCAAATGGGTCATGGATCTGAAAACCACGTTTATCACCACTATTCATGCAACTTCCATCAAACTGTGGTAACAACCAAACTTTTCTAGTTAGTGCAGACAGAGGAACAGCAGCTGTTTCATAACTCCTAACCGTTAGAAGACCAACTTCCAAATCTACTTACAACGCTGGACTGTTGGGGCAGACTGCGAAATTAATTACTTGATACAATTTATCTACCGGTGGGCACTAAACTCCTTTTAAGGAACTGGTTAGGTAGAAAGATTTCAACGTAGAAAAGGTCCATGCATTTAGTTCACAATATCACTGAGCAATTTTTTTTTTTTTTTTTTGGTTTCATAATTTTCTTAAAAAATGAATATTCCTTCTACCACAATGTCCTCCAAAACTGAAGTTTTATTAATAAAAACTTTCATCTTTTATCTATGCTGGGCTAGTGTATTATGAGAATGTTTTGATCATTCTCCAATTTGAACCTCTAGAGAAGATGACTATCAATTCCATAAAGGAAATTAAACGACATAACTCGTCACCTCATCAATGGCGTTCAATTGCTGGGGATGGATGGCTCATTGAAAAGAATGGGAACTTAAAAAAGCTTCGATTGATAAGGTGTCAAACAACAGACACTTGATCATATTCGTCTTGGCTGATTGCATTGAGGTATCCATATTGTATTTATTTCTCTACAACAGCTGCAGCTTACAAGGTTTTATCAAATTTCGTGGTCCTTGTGCCCTAATCCATTGAATTAGTTTTTCCTGTGCTGATAATTTATTGGGATCATCCTGCTGGAAGCTGACACGGAGTGCATTTATTGGGGGAAGGTTTTATCCTTTGTTCCAACACTTCAAGCTTTATCAAAACAAAAAACGTCTATTTTTATTGCAACGGATATTGCATTCTACTTAACACTATAATCCTAATTACTTGCCCATGCTTACTCAAAATCATAATATCAATGTTTTACTAATTTTGAATTTTTCTTAAATATTATACTCTTTAACAAAATAACTAATCATAAAATACGTAAAGAAGAGTAGTTTGTCTTGAAAATAGTAAAGCAAATAATGCAGATTGTACATGTCGTCCTTGTCCTCGAAGAGAGCTACTGTGTTTTCCTTTTCATTTACTTACTAGTAAAAGATGGCAATAGCACCTATTGGTAGTTGAGAGATTAAAACCTTGAAAGCTACGGGTGACAACATATGAGCTTCAAGTATGAGCAAGAACATTTTGTCACGGACTTAGGCTTTTACCAACAAACCGCATGATACTTAATTGCACGTCTCGTAATTAAGTCAACCTCTCCCTCAACTGCTAGAAACAAAGCCAACACAAGTTAGTAAAGATGCAAGATAAAATAAGAAAGAGAATGAGAAAACTTGGAGAATGCTTATATTGTTTAAGAAAGCTTTAAAAGGCAAATGCTAAGAACTCTCTATACATCTTACAAATGAAGTCCCTTAGGTATTTATTTATAGCATACTTCCTCAATGGATGGCTGGAATCTATTTGATCCAAGAGCTCACAATCACCATCTAGAATTTTCTAAACTATCTACAACATTTTACAAGCTTCTATAATGTTCCACATTGTTCCACAATATTTCATAAGCTTCTACAAGCTTCCATAGTCTTCTACTATGTTCTAGAAGCTTTTAGGGTCTTCTACAAGCTTTTACCATATTTCAGAAGCTTCTAGAATCTTCCAGAAGATTCAAACATAGTCTAGAAGACTCTTTTGGACCGAACCTCAACTTGTGGGCTTCAAAACATGCAGAACGTGACATTCTCCCCCACCCATTTGGGCGACGTCCTCGTCGCGTCCTCCTTGTATGTCGTGATCATGTCCTTATAGTCCCATAATGTAAGCTCATGCTCCCAACTTGCCTTACTATCAGGCAATCCTTTCCATTTCACAAAGTACTCCACATAGCTTGGATGAGAACCCCTCCTCTGTATAATAAGATGCGCCAATATCTCCTCTATCTTGTGCTCGTGAGAAGTAGTGATGGTCGTAGGTGCTCTCCTCAACTCGCTCATACTTGGCTCCTCCTTGTCAGCATGATACGACTTTAATAAGCTCACCTCAAAGAATGGATGCATCTCCAAATGCGAAGGCAATATCAATCGATAGGCTAGTTTACCAACCCTTTTCTCCACAGGAAAAGGTCCCTCATATCGCCTTACTAGCCCCTTGTGCACCTTGGCGAACCGTCGGCTTTGATGAGGAAGAAGCTTCACCATCACTAAGTCTCCTGCTTTGAACTCCAAGTATCTCCTCTTGGTATTAGCCCACTTCTTCATTCGCTTGGTAGCCCTTGCTAAATGTGCTTGTGCCATATAGGTTTTCTTATGTCAACCTTTGACACACTTGAATGCGGCAGGAATCAAACCTTTATATCTAATCGCCAAAGTGTGAGGAGTCATAGGTTGTTGTCCTGTGGCAATCTCGAATGGACTACTTCCCGTTGACTCGCTCTTTTGCAAATTGTAAGAGAATTGGGCAACATTCAGTAACTTGGTCCAATGTTGTTGGTTGGCACTCATATAGTGCCTTAAAAATAACTCCAACAATGCATTCACCCTCTTGATTTGGCCATCAGTTTAAGGATGAAAGCTTGTAGAGAAATTGAGCTCGGACCCCAATAACTTGAATAGCTCTATCCAAAACCTCCCAGTAAAGCGAGTGTCTCGATCACTCACAATCGTCTTCAGTATGCCCCAATACTTCACCACATGACAAAAGAATAGACATTCAACATCCTCAGCTGTAAATTTTGTAGACACGTGGATGAACACTCCGTACTTGCTGAATCAATCTCCCGCCACTATGATGTTGCTACATCCCTCAGACTTTGGTAGGCATGCGATGAAATCCATGGAGATACTCTCCCAAGGCTTCTTCAGAATGGGAAATGGCTCTAACAACCCAGCTTGCTTATTTTGATCCACCTTTTCTTGTTGTCACATAAGACAAGTCTTCACATATAACTCAATATCATCGCGCATTTGAGGTCAATAGTAGGCACGCTCTATAAGTGCCAACGTACGATGTATACCAGGATGTCCCGCCCATTTGGAGTCATGGAACTCCTTAATGATTTCCTTCCTCAACCCTTGCCACTTCGACACATACACACGATCAACTTTGGTAGTGAGCAACCCATCCTTAAGCCAAAATTAGCATGTCTTCTCCTGACTTGCCAACTCCATCAAACTCATAGCTTGTAGGTCATGCTCTAGTCCCTTCTTGATTCGATTCACCAAAGGAAAACTCATACTTGTGATGGCAGCCAGCTCGATCTTTCTACTAAGTGTATCGGCCACCATGTTGACCTTGCTCGGCTTATACTCCATCAAAAAATTAAATTATGCCAAGAAAGCTTGCCACTTAGCTTGCTTCGGCATCAACTTCTTTTAGTTAAGGAAGTAACTTGTGGCAACATGTTGGCCCCCAAATTTTTTCTTTAATTAAACATGATTTAAATGCATTATGAGGTTTGGATAGGTAAATTTTAGGAGTCAATTTTTTTTATATCTATGTTAGTAAAATTTATTTCATAGGTTAGTTAAATTAAAAGTGGTAAGAATGTATAAAGGGGTATTTTGGGTAGTTTACTTAAGGATAAAAACAATAAGACATAAGCTAAAAAGGAAGGACAAAATTGAGAAGAAGGAATCGTTGTCTTGCACTTAAGAAATGTGAGTGAAGGGTGAAAGAAGAGAGAAAGAGTTTCGGTGGTTTGGGAGAAAAAAAAAAGAGCTAAGGTAGGGTTTTATCTTTTCTAAACTTTCTAGAAAGATTTTGAGGTTATGCAAGAAGGGAAAAAAGCAGAGGAAGATGAGAACTTCCATTTGAGCCAATAATCTTTTCATTTGGTTCATGAAGTTTAGGAAATACATGAGTTTAAGTTTTCTAGAAACAATTTTATCGAATATGCTTTGTGATTTTTCAATTT
>JANIHZ010000006.1:19129885-19140507 GCA_027478365.1 Erythroxylum rufum | reverse complement strand
TCCATTTTGCCCTTCCTTATAAGCCTTATGTCTTTTATGCTTAAGTGTCTTGCCAAAAATACCCTTGAACATTCTTATAACCTTAACACTTTAATTCCATTAATCCATGTAATAAATCCTACTAACTTTGACATAATTAAATAAATCCAAACTAATTAATCTATCAACACCTCAAAAATTATTTAAATCATGCTTATTCATTAAGAAAATTTTAGGGGCCAACAGTACCTACTTTCCTTTCATTGGGTCCGCACGTTTAGACAAACTTGAACCAAAGTCTTGGATATTCTCCTCATTACAAAGGCTATCACTGCCTTGACCCTATTACATCTAAAATATATATTTCTCGTCATGTTTGTTTTGTTGAAACCAACTTTCCCTATACTAGTTCCTCTCCCTCTCCTGTCTCAAGACCTTCATCGTCCATCTCCTTACCCCTACTTATGCCTTCACTTACAACCTCATCTCCCTCACCACCTCCTTCCTCTCCACTCGCTCTCCCACATCATCCCATGGTCACTCGCACCCATGATCAAACTCGTATTCCTCGCACATTCTCTAATTATGTCACTTACTTTACCCACACACAAACTCCTATTGATCATGATCCCACTTCTTTCACTCAAGCCAACAAGTTTCCGCTTTGGAATCAGGCTATGCTTGACAAGTTCATAGCTCTTCATCACAATAACACATGGACTCTTGTCCCTCCACCACCAAATGTCAATCTTATTGGTTGTAAATGGGTCTTTCGCACAAAATGAAATTTTGATGGCACTCTTGATCATTATAAAGCTCATCTTGTTGCCAAAGGCTATCATTAGACTCCTGGTATAGATTATACAGATAACTTTAGCCCAGTCCTCAAACCCACTACCATCCGTCTCATCCTTACTATTGCACTCTCCAAAAATTGGCCAATTCATCAACTCAATGTCAACAATGCCTTCCTTAATGGCACTCTTTAAGAACTAGTTTTTATGACTCAACCTTCTGGCTTCGTAGATACACAACATGCTTCTTACGTTTGTCACCTTTACAAAGCTCTCTATGGTCTCCAATAGGCCCCTCGTGCTTGGTTTCATCGCCTCAGTCAAAAACTTCATGAACTTCACTTTGTCTCCAATAAATCTGACACGTCACTTTTCGTTCACAATACCCCCTCCACTACTACCTTTCTTTTAGTGTATGTTGATGATATCTTGATTAAGGGTTCTTCAACCTCATTCATCACCACCCTTATTCAAGATCTTAACACTTCTTTTTCCATCAAAGACTTAGGACCCATCCATTATTTCCTTGGTATTGAAGCTACCTACACAACAAATGGCCTTTTACTCACACAAACTAAATACACCAAAGAACTTCTACATTGCACTTGCCTAGATCACTTCAAATCTGTACCCACACTAATCACACCCACTCTTCCTCTTTTAAAAAATCATGGCAATACTCTTTCTGATCCTACTAAATATCGAAGTACTGTTGGTGCTCTACAATATCTTTGCCTTACTCACCCTAACATTTAATTCGCTGTCAACAAAGTTTCTTAGTTTCTACAATGTCCTACTAACATTCACTGGACCGCGATGAAATGGATTCTCCACTACCTCCGATCTATACCCTCTTCAATTATACATTTAACCCGAACTTCTTCTCTTACCTTACGGGCCTACTGTGATGCTGATTGGGCTGGCTAGCCTGAAGATCGTCGTTCTACCTCTGGCTATCGTATTTTTCTTGACTCCAACCTCATCTCTTAGAGTGCTAAGAAACAACCTACTGTTGCTAGATCAACCACTAAAGTCAAATATAGAAGTATTGCTCTTGCCGCTGCTGAAATATGTTGCCTTAAATCTATTTTAAGTGAAATTGGCTTCTCTAACGTTACACCTACACTCTGGTGTGATAATCTTGGTGCCACCTTCCTTGCCGCTTATCCAATTGCTCATGCTCATACTACACATATTGAGATTGACATCAACTTTGTTCTTGATCTAGTGACCAACAAAGCTCTTTATATTCGACATATCTCTTCATTCGATCAAGTTGCAGACATCATGACTAAAGCATTAGCTTCATTTGCTTTTCATTGCCTTCACAGCAAGCTCACCGTTTCTACCACAGTGAGCTTGAGGGGGGATGATAAGCATATACAGATCTTCATGCAATCTCACCAGATTATATATGATTTTTCTCTTTGATATGTATCTCATTTGATTTTATCTTATGTATCTTATTTATCTTGTATATCTCATTTGATCTTTAATATCTTATTTATTATTATTATCAGATACCAAAAATATGTATAAATATATGTAAAAGCTATTCAGCTAAAAACACAAGCAATACAATACAATTACGTATCAATTGCTTCCTTCTTTTATTTTTGAGTGATGTCATGTAGCTTTAGATAGGGAACCAATATATGGAATAAGGGTAGTGTGTTGGTTTAATTTGATCTTTTTCTAGTTGTCCTTAAAGAGCCTCTAACATGGTAACCATACCTTTTGTCATGATGTGCTCTCAATATGAGTACCATAAATGATGAAAAGATGAGAAAAATATATAAGGTATTACAAGAAGAACGTTTGAAAAGAGAAGAGGGAGGGAGAAGAGATAGAGAAAGAAAGAATAGAAGTTAATAATTCTCTATTGTCTCTCTTATATTCATTAGTCTGTATATAATAGTGCTTATTATAACAAACTCATAACTGAAAACATAATGGAAAACACATAATAGAAAGTATAAAGGAATATTGACAGCACATCTACTATTTATGTGTCATCACAAAATCCTTGTAGTTTGCTATCTTTTCCCTACTACGAGAGCTCCTATTATTTAGGTTTGTATCAAAGAAGCCTAAACCTGCATCACCATCTCTGGTCATCTTCTTCTATTATAACCTATAAATTTGTCAATAAACTAATGTAAGTTTGGCCACTTTTGTATTTTAGAGAGTGTTATTTGGATAGGTTATGACGAATGTTCTGTTGCTGAGCTCATCGTATTAATTGTTTCAGGTGTTTGTTTTTACAATAGGTTAGAGATAAATACAAGGTCCAAGCATATTGATGTTGGGTTTTACATATTTAAAGTTGCAATAAAATCTTATTGCAAAAGTATGAACTATACCATCTGTAAGATTTTTTAATGGAAGATAAATGAAAACTTTATTAAAACTCTAGCAAAAGCTATTAAACTACTACAATTTCGTACCATTCTATATAAAGAATAGTTCAACATAAAAAATGAGAATATGATTACAAATTTCAAATATTATGTATGAGCTTCATGTTTGGTGTGAATTGACTTTGCTATCATTCTGATATAATTTATAGTGTTGTCAGTTGTCGAATATTTTTCTCCTTTGTACATTCTTTTGTTATATCTGATATTTCCCGGTAGTTTCTCCTTTGTATATTCTTTTGTTCCTCTCTCTCCATATTGAATTGATTGTTAAAGTGAAAGTGGTTTTTCTTAAGTTCTTTGATGGTAACCCATACTATAAAACTATTCTAATCATATGCTTGATAATGCACCATTAGGAGATGCAACACTCTATTCCTAATAACTTTAGAGAACCTACATTTGAAAAAGAGATGATTCCTATTTTCCTTCTCTCATAAGACAAATAGTATCAAAGGAGCCAAACCACCTATCCTTAGTTTATTTTTCATAACTTGCCAGCTAACCAATGAAGCTTTGGGATTCAAAATATGTTTTTCATAGTAACTCATGCCATGGTATAATCTCCAGGTTAGTTATATAGATCTTATAGAAAGATCATTTGTGAAATAACCTTTCGTATTACCTAACCAAATGATTTTGTCTTCTCTATGCATATGCAGAATATGAGGTAGACAATTAGAAAGTATAGAAGAGCTTCTAAAGTTGCAATGTCAAGCTCAATGCAATATAAGCGGAGAGACTTTAATATTTAAAGGAATTCGATTCCTTAAAGATAGGAGATCATTTATGATGAATAAAGAATTATGTTCATTCCATTTTTCATGTCAAACCAAACTCTTTCACCATTCCCCAACATACACTTAATCTAACAGTCTAAAAGGGTTATCAATTTTAGTATATGTGGGAAATACCAAGAATGATCCTCGTTGATTTCCAGCTACAACAAACTCTAGTTTTTCAGGTAAATGTCATTGGTCCATTTGATCCAAAGTGCTCCCTTATCATTATATAATCTCCAAATCCTTTTACTTAAAAGGACTTTTTGTATAAAAGAGATGGGGATGATTCGCATCCCTTCCATCTTCTTTGAAATAAATATCTCCTCCCATTTAACTTTTTCCCCTTTTGAGTTTTCTACCTACCAGACCATAAGAAAGCTTTAATACACCTTTCAATCTCTTTAGTAACTCTTAGGAAGAATTGGATGAGCACTCCAATGCATAAGTAGGCTATTTAAGATAGAATTGATCAAAGTAAGCCTAGTAATAAAGGATAAAAATATGTTTTGCCAAGCATTGATTCTTGCTTTGAATGATTCAATCACAGGAATATAGTCTCTAAAATTTTACTTAATAGTAGAAATGGGAATACCAAGATATCTAAATGGTGGATATTAAATTATATTGCCAAATCTTTTTCTCAATTTAGATTGATTCCTCACATATGAAGAAAAGAACATATTGCTTTTATTTGTATTGACCTTCAGTCTGGAGCAAGCTGGGAATAACTCCAAATACCCAATATCATACCATCTATAAGAATTTGTAATAGAGCTTTGATCTTTACCACGTCAAAATGTGTTAAAAGATCTGCCAAAATATCACTTGTAGGATTAGATAATAACATACAACAACAGTTTATTATTTACATATTTATTAATTTCTGAAGCAAAAAAGGACTTTATGGAAGCAAAAAATTACTTTATGGAGATACACGACCTTTTATCGTGAAGAGATGTAACTCTATAAGCAGGGAAAAAATTAAAATTGATAAACTATATAATCCATGATTAGTTTATGTTTGTGTATTTAATTAAATTTCTTCCTTAAAAGAAGTAGGTCTTATAGCAAAATGAAAAGATGTTTGTCTATAATTAGTTTATATTTGTTTGTTTAATCAGTTTTTACTTCATAATCTTGTTATTAATTACTTTAACAATTATTATAAAAATATTCTAGGGAAAGGGGTGAAATTAGACCCAAAGTTTTAACCAAAATTCAATTTAAATTTAAACATTTTGACATGTACAAAAAGAATCTTAAATTTTCAAAAATATTTAATTTAAAACTCAATTTAATTTCTTTGTCAATCTTTAATTACAAAACAATATATTCAAATTTTTTATAGGTCTATTGCCAAATATATAACCTATATGGCAAATAGGATCCAATAAATTAAAAATAATAAAATTTCATCTATCTCTCTCTCTCTAAAAGGAAAAGAAACGATGTTTAGATCCATAAATTGTTAAAACCACATAAGAAACAACTTCAAGTTCCCATTTTTAAGAAAAATAATAAATGTTATCTCTCTCTCTCTCTCTTATTGTTTCTTCTATCTAAAAAAAAAGAAACAAAGTTTAGATATACGAATTGGTAAGTCCATATAATACGAAGCTTCCAGTTTCCAATATTTTGTTTCATTGAATAGAGCTTATGATAACTGTTCTTACTACATTTCCACATTTGATGTGCTCCTACATTTTAAGGCTAAGTTGGCCATGTTTACACATATGACAAGTAGCTAATGAGAAAAACAACATAGTATAGGAAGTTTCCGAAAGTTCCCCATAATAAGATAAGTGTGATTCTTAAATTTGACCTCAAGGTTCTCAAACTTGGCATTGACTTAGGTTATACTTGGCATTGACTTAGGTTATGCAGTAGCAATCCATGTATTATCAATTTTCTTTTCAGTCAAATAATAGTTTGTGTAAAGTGTCCAACCATATTTTTAAGACTTTCAGTGATTGTAGATCCTTTTTATGGTTTGTGGGAATGATGACCACATAAAGACAAGATGGATGAAACTCTTATAAGGACATACACCGCGGTGTAGAGTGCTACATATCTGTGTCTAGACTTACACAGCTATGTGGATCAATTATGTAAATCTTTGGAAATGTGTGAAGGAATGTATGAAGAGTGAAGATATACATGATTGTGTCCATGCTTGTGTGAAGATACACGACCATATGTAGATACCATGTAACTCTCTGTAACTATGTACAACTACTAGTGAGGCGGTGCTGAAGATATACAATCACTTACATGGTTGTGTAAGTGACCGTACAAAGGTTTTTAAAGAGAGTATGGTCATAACATCCAAAAGTGAGGAAAAATATAGAGAGGGCAAATATTGTTATATTCTTATCCTTGTTTGAATGTATTTTGGGATTAGTTTATGTGTTTATTGATTGTGACATCAACTTTGGTTTCAATCCTTAAATTTTGTGAGGCAGCTTATTGTTGTGGGTGAGAGATCAAACTTTTTGTAAATTCTTATTGAGTTTAGTGGATTTGCTTATCAGTTTGACCCATGGTCTTTTTTCTATACACTAGAGGGTTTTTCACGTCAATTTTGGTGTTTTTTTCATCATTAGATTTCTTATTCTCATATTGTTTTGCTGGTGTAAGTTGAGAAGTCCTTTCTTTTCATTGATATCTTGTTGATCTTTTAGAGGATTGTGTTATTGTCTCCTAATAAGTAGTATCAGAGCCATCATAATAGAAAGTGGAAATAGCTCTATAGTTAAGTTGACATCATCAAATTACTCAATCTAGAGGCCTATAATAGAAGACCACCCTATGTATTGCAAGAATCACTTTGATCCTATTGATATGGACAAAGTTGTGAAGGATAATGTTCCTTCAAAACCTAAAAAGACGTCAGACAGACAATAGGAAAAGATAAAGAGGAAAACTCTAAGAATTATTAGACAATAGATTGATATCAGCATATTCAACCATGGATCTGAAGAAACAGATCCTTTTGAGCTATAGAAGAAGCTAAAAGGTCTATATGAAAGAAAGATTGCTCATAATAAGGCCTCTCTAATTAAGAGGCTTGTGAAGTTGAAGTTGAAAGTGGGGAGATCACTGTTGAAGCATCTAAGTGATTTTCAAAACTAATTAACAAGCTTACTATAATGAAGGTCATTCTTGATGATGAGTTTCAAGCCTTATTCCTATTGAGTTTGTTACCAGATAACTGAGGGACACTAATAATGACAATTAGCAACTTAGTTCCTAAAGGTGTGCTCTCTTTGTATGTAATCAAAGAGAAGATGTTTAATGAAGAAATTAGAAGAAAGGAGATTAGAGTTAACAACATGTAGGCTTTCATGATAGAAAGCAGGGGAAGGAACAAGACTAGGGGGTCACAAAGATCATGGCAAGTCTAAGAACCATTCAAAGTCCAAAGGTGACGAAGATGTGAAGACATGCTACTATTGTGATAAGTCAGGACATATTAAGAGGTTCTGTTATAAGTAGAAGAGGGATCAGAAAAAGCAAGATCATTAAAATGATGGTGACAATAAAAATACAACAACAACAGCTTCATGCATAGATGATGAGATGTCAATCATCTATTCAGAACACAACTAACGAATGCTTCTATGTTAGTAATTTTGGTTTTGAATGGATAATTGACACAGGAGTATCTTTTCATTGTATTTCAAAGGTGGAGCATTTCTCAAACTACTACAATAAAGATTTTGGGAGCGTAAAGATGGCAAACCAAAGCTCTACCAAGTACAGGTGATATTCGAGTTCAGACAAACATCAGATGCTTATTAATCTTGAGAGATCTACAACATATCCTCGATCTAAGGCTAAATCTAGTATCAGCTAATGTGTTAGATCAAGAAGATTTTTAACATACTTTTTAGGATAGGAAATGGAAATTATCTAAAGGCACAATAAAGGTTGCTGAAAGAGAGTTATGTTACTCACTGTATAAGTAAAGGTATGTGGTGGTGGAGAATTATATATAGCCGAAGAGGAAAAGTCACTAAATCATGGCATTGATGATTGGGAAACATGAGTGAGAAGGGACTAAAGTTGCTGACTGGTACATCCCTTATCCCAGTTAAGAACTCACTAATGTTTAACCCTTGTGATCATTGCTTAGATAAAAAGCAGTATAAAGTCCCTTTTAAGAGAAGTGCTACAAGGAAGTTGGAGATAATGGAGTTGGTGCATTCAGATGTCTGTGCCCGTATTGAAAAGCATTCACTATAAGGTAATAGTTGTTTTGTTACATCTATTGATGATGCTTTGAGGAAGACTTAGGTGTACATATTGAACTTTAAGAGTCAAGTATTTGAAACTTTACAGAAGTTTCATGTTATAGTATAAAGAGAAGTTGAGAGGAAGTTGAAGTGCCTGTGAGTAGACAATGGAGGGGAGTATACTTCCAAAGTGTTTAAAGAATATTGTTCATCACATGGAATTAGACATGAGAAACCGAACCAGGGACTCCATAACATAATAAGGTCACTGAGAGGATTAACAAAACTATTATGGAGAAGGTTCATTGCATGCTTAGAATGTCTATGTTGTTAAAGACATTTTAGGAAAAAACATTTTGAAATGCAATCCACCTAATTAATCAAGCTACCTCTGTTATATTAGAATTTGATATTTTTAAGAGAGTATGGACTAAAAAAGATCCCATATATCATTGTTTGAGAGTTTTGAATGTATGGTATTCAGACATGTACCCAAGGATCAAAGAAAGAAACTTGACTTAAATTCGATACCTTGCATCTTTGTTGGATACGGTGATGGTAAGTTTGGCTTCAGACTTTATGACCTAGAGAAGCAAAAGGTGGTCAGGAGCACTGATGTGATGTTCCAGGAGCACGAGAGAGGTGTTAATCTTCTAAGAGGAGATAAGTCATTATACTGCAGCTCATCATATGACTTTGTTAACTCTTCACAAATTCCTTTGGCTATTAAGTAATCTACAGGTGAAAAAGATGAAGTGTGTGACCAAACACACATTGTGGGTGATCAGATATAATATGATAATGATGAGCTACATAAACCACATCTAGATAATGTTGAAATGAATCCATTAAGGATAATGAGTAGTGAAGCAATTGGATCCAACATATGATAAAACACAACTTCAAAGATCGACAAGGGAGGAAAGGCCTTTTACAAGGTATTCAAGTTCCGAATACATGTTTGACCGCGCGTCGTTACGTTAGTCAAAATAAAATAACTAGACTACTACTGTAGTAGTGGCGAGTCTAGGTCGATCCCATAGAGAATGCGAGTAAAGTCTATGAAATGAAATTAATCGATGTTTAGGTTTAAGGGGGTTTTGGATTTTTTTAAAGAAGAAAATAAAATAAAACTAACTAATAAAAACAAATTAAAGAAAACATGTAAAAATGATAAATGTGGGAAATTCAGTAGAGACCCGGTTCTTTGGTTCAATCTCGACCTACACCCTAACTAAGCATATTTTAGTAATTTATTATTCTTTAACCTCTCTTAGCAATTATTAATCATGGGTTAATAATTAACCCGAGTTTTCCCTTAGGTTTTGTTTAATCAAGATACAATCGTTAATTAAACCTAACCACCGAACAACATAGGATACGATCTCTAGATTTAATTAGGCAGTAGCATTACGAATTAAGAAAACTGATTAATCATTTAACCTAGGTCATATTATCCCTAATGATTACGAATCATTAGTCGCTACACATGAATTTCAACATAACAATTACGGATTATATTGAAATTTTAGCAATGGGATTGAAATTAGCAATTCAATGAACGCATTAAAATCATCAATTCACAATACCCAATGGGGTCATACACAAATAACCGAACAATAGCGAAAATCTGATTATTCATACACAGTACCCAAATCAATTATAATAGGATAACACAATCAATTCCTAATGAGAGAAAGAAACAACAAAATAATAAAAAAATACTTAACCCGTTGTCGGCGTCGATATTACCTCCGAACCGATGTCGGGACGTTTAGTCCTTCATAGGTCTTTCCTAAAAAATTGCTTCAGCCCCTATTTTGTAGCCTCAACCGAATACCCCTTCAGCCTCCTTCACGCAGCCCTTGTCTGTGTTTAACGCAGTCCAATTCAAAATGCTGCCCTCACTACCAAGCTGCGGTGCTTCAAGTCTCCCACTGTTTTATTGTTACGCCCCCTGTCTAGCTCTCCTCCACTGTTGATGATGGGACCAATAAATGTCACACATCAATTAAACCTTCACAAAACCCTCCTGTTGCGTGTTGTCTTTTGCACTCCTCTCTGTTGCGCCGCACTCCCTTCTACCTTATGCGTTGTGCTCTTATTTAATTTGGTGCCTCCAGCTGCTTAAACGCAACGTTGTCGACGCATGCGTTTAGTAGCAACTAATTTTTATTTTATTTATTTTTTATTTTTTAATCAAGCACTTTAAATTCTCTATTTTGATTTTTCTTGTCTTTCTTTTTTTTTCTTCTTACTCCATGAAGACAAGTAAAAATAAATCTTCAAAAAATGACCAAAATGTAATGCTTCTGACTCACTTTAATTTCTTTGCTCCCAAATTGTACCTAAAATCAAATATGAATTAAAGTGAGTATCTTAATCATTTTTGTATCATTAATCGCTAAGTGTAAA
>JANIHZ010000006.1:19117076-19127680 GCA_027478365.1 Erythroxylum rufum | reverse complement strand
TGGAAAATGTAGTTGAAACATGTTCATTGAGTATGCTTCGGTGTTTTAGCCATAACTTTTTCTCTAGTTATCCAAATGAGATGATTTGTAATTTGGAGTAAATTAGAGACTGAGGACTACAAATTGTTTGATGAAATTGAGTTTCAATTCAGTCTCTAAGAATATCAATTCCTGGATGGAAGTTTAGCACAAAACACTGTTTCAGTATAAGAACATTCTAAAATGTTTGGGGCATAACTTTCATATTACTAAACCAAGTTGAATGATTTTGGTGTCATTAGAAACTTAAGACAATGAGGAACATTTTTCTAGAAGGAAGTATTATCAAATTCCTTCAATTTTTTCATGATCATTAGCTAAGGGGTTAGAAGTATAAGATGTTAGTTTTAATAGACGTAAGGTGGTAAAATGGGAAGGACAAGGTAAATGAAGGGTAAAACGGAAAAAAAAAACAAATAAATGGTCTTCAAGTAAGTAAGAAAGAAGAGAAATCGTGGAAAGAAAGAGAGAAGAGAGAAAAAAAGTGAGAGAAGAAGAAGGAAAGAAGAAAGTCGTGAGAGAAGCTAGAGAAGAAGAAGAAAATGTGGGAAGAAGAGAAATCGAGCTTGTTAAGGTAAGTTAATCATCTTTTCTTCTTTCTTTATTAGAGAAAATGGGTTGTGTTAAGAATGAAGGAGTTAGAGAGAGAAAGGGGTTTTATATAGAGAATGAAGGGTTTGTGTTGGAAATAATGTGAGAAAGAAGATGACACCCATTTTGATTTTCTTGGGTTTTGGAATTAGGATTTGGTTTTACTAGCTTAAATGAACTATGGGTAGGTTAAATCTAAGCCCATTTTGTTATTTATTTTGTTTATGTGATTATTAAAGTTTATGGATTTTCGTTGGAACATTAGTTTGAATGAGACTTTGTTTGTTTTAGGAAACCAAGAGAATCCTACCCAAGAGCAAAGGGAAAGACAACCTTGAGTTAGGATTTTTGAGCAAATTAGGTGGGTAATGTATTTATAGTTATTGTGTGATTCGGTAAATTCTTGTCTATGTGTGTGTATGTTGATTTCTTGAATTTGATTTGCTTGAAATTGAATTATTGTGAGTGCTTGGAAATGCATGATGATTTATGACTATGTTATACCTTGAAAAGGGTTATGACATTTGGAATTAAATGAAAAGAAGAAAAAACATGAAGGTATGAGCATATGATTGAATTGAGCATAAATTTGCTTGTGATTGGGCAAGAGAGGAACCTGTTTTGTTAGTTACGTGCACGTTAACCTATAGCCTTCTCCCGGCTACCTGCTTGAGGCCTCAAGATCCTGAGAATTTGAACTCGTTTTATTCACGGTGTAAACTTCAGTTTCTACGTTTCGTTCTACGGAACTCTCGAGCCATTTGTTTGTGCATCGCATCTTTGAATTGTCAATTATGGTGCATAATTGAGTGTTATGTTTAATGGCTAAAGTTTATGTTGTGTGTTATGATTTTGAGCTAAATTGATTAATGCTTGAATTGCTAGAATAGATTGAGAACGCTTGAATTGCTGGATATATATATATATATATACATATGCCTGAATTTGTGACTAATTATCGATAGCTATAAATATATTAGCCATTGAGCTTTATAGCTCATCCCATATTTTTCCACTTCTCATATGCAAAACAAGACAAGTTTTGAACCTTGCAAGGCATCGGAAACTCCAAGATATCTAGAGATCTTTTATACTAAGATAGTGAACATTTTGGATAGCTTTATAGGCATATCGACAATGAGCATCCTTTTATATTTTGTTTTAAGTTAGTGATGTGAATGTTGAATTGTAATGAAAGCCTGTTGAACTCGTTTGGATTCATTAATGAAATATGATTGTGTTTTGGGCTTATGACCTTCCAAGTTTGTACATTACATTCTCAAGTTTTTCATAGGGAAAAAATGTATGTTCTAACTTCGGGGGAAAATCTGGATTAAGGTAGGCTAAATTAGACAAAGTTGTCTTCTACAAAGTTGTAGCTTATCTTTCTAGCTTTCTAACGCTATATAGTATGAAATTTTTGGACATCAGAGATGAGAGATATGATCATTAGAAACTTGTAATGCTGCATAGGGTGGACATACAAGACAGCTACGTTGATTGAAAAATTTGACCCTCTTGGAGAGAAAATGTCTTCTTGGGGTCTTCATGAAAGTTTTAGCTTATCTTTCCAACGGTATATAGTATGTGATTTTTGGATATCGGAGTTAAAAGTTATGATCATTTGAATTTAGTGATTTCGCATAAGATATATATACGAGATAGCTTCGGTTGTGATCGCACCTTGATTTCTTTGCGATCGCACCTGTCTTCCTTGCGAGAGCACCATCATCCTTGCGATCGCACTTTTGTTCCTTGCGAGCACATCTGAAGGGTTTTCCAACTCTGAACATACTATACTATTTTGGCCATAACTTTGTCATCCAACCTTCAAATGACTTGATTTTTGAACCAACAGATTCCTAACACATTTCTCTATCCCTGCATAGAAATTTATAGCTTTTGGTGTTGATTTGAAAACGATTGACTGAATCAAAGTAAGGGTATCGGTTGGAAGAGTATGAATTGGAGATTTTACTGAATATACTTCGGCATTTTAATCATATCTTGGTTTGTAGAGCTGCGAATGAGATGATTCTTGATTCTTAATAAACTAGAGACACAAAGCTACAAATTTTTTTAAGAAGTCAATTTATAATTCTGGTTTGAAGATTTCCAAAATCTGCTCTGAAGTTGAAGCAATGAGTTTGATTATGGTGACTGGCTAGTGTGAACATGCCATTCTTGTGGGATGATGGCTAAGATGAACAGATGATGATTAATGGGATTTCAATGAAATGACCCTACGGGGTAATATGCTCACGTTTTATGACTCTGAATGTTGGGCTCCAAAAACGGGGTCCAACATTTGAAGCACCCTATCTCCTTTGCTTTAGGTCCCGCCCACTTCATCTCCTAAATGCATGCTATTTGTATTCTATACTTGTCTAAAATCTCTACCAATTTCAAGGAATTTACTGTGAGGGTCCCAATGTTCCAAGAGCCTATCCTTATTAAGTCATCTCCTTTTTTATTCCTATATGCTGCGCGCACCGAACCGCTTGCCCTAATTCCATTTACTCGATTTAAAGGCATACCTCCTACCTCGTGTTTTTCATGTTTCCTGCATCTACTATCTTAAGAAATCCTTAAAAGCTGATAATAATAAAACCAACAACAATAAAATAATAATAATAATAATAATGATGATAATAATGATGATGATGATGATAAAACTAATACTAATAAGAAAATCAATAAATACTAATAATAATAATAATAACAGTAATGAAATAAAACTAAGATGAATAATAAATAATTTGCCAGCTGAAGGGGGCCTCAGTAATGCACATATAATACCAGCATGAAAATAAAAAGGCACGACTGATAAGAGCAAGAAAATCTGTTGACACCTGCTCAATATAATAGTGGTCCAATTGGGAGCAGTAGTTTACTTTAACCCCACTTGTCAAAGCTTAAATCGCCCAGAGAATCTACTGATGAGGCATGCAAGTGAAAGTGGTTGATGTGTCCGGTAAGGTGTGATTCTAATGAAAAAGGCTATTTATAAATGGTTCATGTATTGCGAAGAAAAAGTTCTAATAGACTTGTCAAAGCTTAATTGTCAGGTTGGTAAATGGAGTACCAACGGGTCGCACAAGGAGAAAGAATGACGGCTTCTCGTGGACAATAGCAAACTTGTCAGGATGCTCGAGAATGCTAATCGAAGAAGACATGTTATGTGCCAAAAACTCTACGTTTATCGACTGCATTACAAGTATCCACACATCATTATCCCCAACAAACGTTCTTGTTTAGTCTGAACATAAGCTGCATCCGTAGCTTAAATGATGACCCCGAGCTAGCTTGTCCATTAACCATGCCACCCATTACGCACGTTGTTCGGTTGAGTAAAAGAGATCCCCACCCAGGTTACCAGAGGATCATGAGTAATGGTCATGGAAAACGAGAAAACGAATAAAAAAAGATGGAAAACCACGGGATTCATACCACACAGAGGACTTGAAATATGCGTAAATAACAACACCCCATACTAAAAACAAAGATCGCACTAGTAGACATGAAATAATAAATGCAACTACAAGGATGGCTGGAACCACCACCCATTACCTCCACCCACAGACGGGAGCCACTCATAGAGATGACAAATGAATATGACACTGTCAACAGACACCAAACTCGCACCGAAAATTAAACAAGCGAAAGGTAAAAGCGTACACTTAGATACTTGATGATGCGGATTCCCCCCCCCCCCTGAAGGCCAAAGAGATGTAGCTTGTCCTACCCAACATCAATGTAGAAATTGTAAACAGATAGAGAAACACTACCTAATAGCCACTGTCATGTCCACCGCGCTGAGTTATTGCGTCGACGAATCTCTCATGGGGCTCACTTGTTCTTCGCTATGTCTCTTTGCTGCCTTCTTGCATCCCATCTCTAGCTATTGTTCTGTTTCGCAAGATCTTTGTTGAGATCAACTCTACTTCGTCGATGATAGAGTACTTCACTAGACCGGCAGTGCAGAGACCAAGAACACATATGGAAGGACTTGCACCATTTATGATCACAACTTGATTCTTAAATCGCTAAAAATGAGCTCTTAAGAAACATAATCATCTATTTAAGAACAAATTTCATGCAAACACATTCAAAGTTGACAAATATATGAACTTTAAGAACCTAGATAAAAAATATGGAGAGAGAGAGAGAGAGAGAGAGAGAGATAGGTGCCTTCAAAGTGATGAGCAACGATACGTATGTACCTGGCAGCGAGCAACGATATCAAAGTGATGAGCCAAGATATCAACCAATCTTCCTTTGCCTTCATCACCCCACTGACAGCCCAAGACGCCGAAAACATGACTCAGAGAGTTTATTTGACTCCGTGAATCTTTGGTGGCTGTCTCGCCTATGGCTTATAAAACTTTAAGAATGACCCTAGTTATAATGTTGATTGAACAATGATTCTGTCCTTTGAGTTTACTGTATTATTTGCTAAAAAGCTTGTAATGGTTTTAGTTGAAATGTTTTGTGATATTTTGACAGGGTAGGCTAAAAAGAAATGTTTTGCCAAATGTTTGTAGCTAATTTAGAGTAGCATAATTGGAGTGTAAACTCGGTTACCATGCAGAAGAATAAAAGTGCTGTAATTATTGATTCAAAAATATGATCTTTATATAAAAAGTGTTATTACACAATTTGAATGCATAAAATGCTATTTTTGCAATATATAGTAGATAGGAATAATATCTAATAAGTTGATACTCGCAAAACATAGCATAAGAAGATGTAATAATTAGGATTATGTGAGAACCTTCATGTATTATGATGGGTGTTGTCTAGGCTAAATTGGACCCTCTGGATCATATTCTTCCTGTGTTTTTTGGACTGTCAATTTTAATTGATTCATCCCATTAATAGGAAACGTGAAAAATCTTTCTTGATGAAAAAGACATCGATATGTATGAAATATGAATAGTGAACACGCTCTATAAGAAAACTACTGAATGCTGTCACGTGCGTGATACACGTGATATGAAAATGACTTTATTTATCGCGTGATAAAGGGCTACAGGAACAGGCCAGAGCTGGTGGCGGTGAGTGAATATGTGACAATTATCATGTTTTGGCCGACTTTGAATATCAGGAACAAACCCATGTGCAGAGGCGTCCACGTACCCTATACTCATTGTGGCCCCACCCAACATTTCTCCAGTATGCTCGTTCTCTAAGTCATGTAAATGGAGATGACTGGCAGGTATATAGTTTGTTCTGCTGAAGAAGACATTAATTGGATCTTGAGTGTTGTTTTGGACTTTTGGTCAGTTAAAATTGTGCTAACAGCGACTATAATTTACCATCCTAATGATCATGGGTTGGTGTACTTGCTCCACCATTTTTAACCATTCATCCCTCAATAACATACACCACTAACCTACCTGACACGTGTATTTTTCCTACCCACGTTCCAAAATTACTAGCAAATACTGTACTTGATAAAGCGAGCTTGTCTTTCTACATGCTTTCTTATGTTACAAACCCACTTTAGTCTAATTCAACCTAGCTGCTTTTGCATCTACTGATCTACAAAATCCAAAAAATGATAAGCTCATATTTTTCTCGCCTACTTCACCAGCAAATATTACCATTTAGCCTGCTAATGAAGCTAAGATTAAGATAGGATTTGCTTCATGT
This sequence comes from Erythroxylum rufum, assembly GCA_027478365.1. NCBI lineage: Eukaryota > Viridiplantae > Streptophyta > Magnoliopsida > Malpighiales > Erythroxylaceae > Erythroxylum > Erythroxylum rufum. The sequence continues at coordinate 19,121,395 of JANIHZ010000006.1, read as the reverse complement.
TAAGTTTGTTTTCAGATATTCGAGTTTCCTTAAAAAGGACACGTTCCCTGGAAGCTCCATCAACAGTCTGTAACCATTTACATTTTACAACCCCTGGCTTCCAGAATTTCTTAACTCGAACTCTATCATTACCATAGCTTGTCAAATCAATTATGATATTATTAGCCAGTCGGGTGTGGGGGCATTTGAGTAATTTGACAAGTTCATTAATAAACAATCACAAGCTGACAAGAGCAGGTTTTCCAGGTTCAGGCTTTGGCGGGATGTCTCTATTATTAATTACAAATCCGTAAGCTGTAAGCTCATATTTCAACTTCAATCCAAATCAACGCCATCGTCCCACCTTACAAGCTAATTACTAATCAAACCCAGCTTAGCTAATTCATAATCACACGACCAAACGCAACCCCTTCCCAGATTCACACACACTGTCCGAAACCCAAAACAGGGACCGCAAAAAACTTCGTTTTAAAGATTCCCTGCTCTCGCTTCCACTTTAAGCACCTGTAGATCCGGCCCTGGTTGGTACTTCATCTTTTACTTGACTCCCCCATTATTCTTTTCTCTGCTAAAGTATTCTGTGATTTTGATTTGCTCTTTTAAGTCCACGATCTAAGTTTATAGCTTTTGGCTTATACAGTTAGACATCGCAGCTCACTGAGCTGCATTCTCTGTTCTGTGCGTTTCTGTTGGCGTTTTTCTCTATTTTTCTAAAGTTTTCCTATTGGGGGTATTTGGACTCTTCTTCTGCTTTTCTCTGTAAGTTGTTTGGCATTTTCTTGTACACAAAACAACTGGGTTCTTATTACTTTTCTTGTTTGAACTCCCGTGTTATTTCACTTTTTTTTAAAGGGTGCATTTTTCTTGCCACATCAGTTGGGCATTATGTTCGTTTTGGATCCTTTGCTCTCTGCTCCTTTGGTGTCAGTCTCACTGAACACCTCAAGGCTTTACTCTCAGGTGGATGCATTTGCTTTAGTTTTTGCTTGTCTTTTGACCTTGTCCAGTTCCAAAGCTTTCTGCTTCTCGTAGATCGTTCTTGGTATTACTTTTTATCCGGAATTTGAAAATCTTTTCTCGAGTACGGTGGTTTTGGAAATTTCTGCCCAACTAGCCGTTACGAGCTTCAATTTCCTCTATAGATTTTGAGCTCGTTACTGCATTTCGCTTATTTTTGTTTTAGAGTTGTTAGATCTTGTGCTATTCATCCGCTATTTTTGCTACTAGTCAAACCGGACTCAACACTTTGACTTGAGAGTGATTGATGTTAACTTGGTCAAGGGGCTAATTTATATGCATTTGCATCTTGGGTTTTCCTAACATCTTATTTAAGTCTTTTGCAACTGCAGGATCTTGGTGCTGTTGCCTAGAAAGATCTTATTCAATTTTCCTTTTCATAAAAATCAGTTTATAGAGTACAATTTGGTTCACGCACACATATGCACGTTTTGTTTAATGGTCGTTTGTTGCATATAGCTCACTGAAAATTTTAGATACCTTCTGGGCCGTATTGATGAGCTTGCTTTTTCTTCTGTTTGTTCATTTCTTATTGAACTCTCGAGTGCCATTTTTCATGTCCAATCTTAGGAAATGTTCACTATCCTTAGACTTATTGCCTGCTCTGTACTCCTTGTGTATTTATTATACCTAAAATGCTTTGCAGCCAATCATAGATTGATTATGCAGTAATGTCAAGGATCACCAAGTGGAAGCTTGAGAAAACAAAAGTGAAGGTGGTCTTCAGGTTGCAATTTCACGCTACACATGTAAGTTTGTGTTTTACCTGCTTGGGGTTGTCACTTTCATAAATTATATACGTGTCTACGTATCTACTATATCAGATTCATCAATTAAGAATTCTTCTTTTTCCTGAGCTATAGGTCAATATTTTTTTCAGACATAGACTCTTTCATTCACAACTACAAAAATGATCTTAATGTCCCTAAACCACTTTAAAGAATGTATTCAGCAACTCACACATAAAGAAAAGCCATAACCCTTAAAACCATTGATGTAGGAGATAAGTTTTACTGTATAAATCCTTTTAACTGTAATGTACTCAACTTTGAATATGCCAACAGTATGATAAGCATGTTGCGAGGAAATAAACTGTCATGCTGAGGCAGGAATTACATTCTGACAGTACAATAAACCATTATGAATCTTTGTTCCTTAAGGAGTTGCTTTTTTTTATTAGGTATGTTAGCAAGTTTCTTACAAATTAGAGATGGAAATAATTTTCCAGAGCAAAGATATGAGTTTGTCATTATGTAACTTGTATATGTATCGACTTTCTGTAGTAAATCTTCTATAGAACAACCTGGAAGATTACTATAATCATAGTATATAATGGATACTTTGGTATTTTCACATGGCAATTTAATCTTCAGAGAAATAAATAAAACAAAAATCGTTCGGAATATCCTCATTCTGAGTTAGGCTGGAATCTGTGATTAAAATGTTCGGAAACAGCAGTAGGTCTGAACTTTTTCTAGAGTGGTGGCTTAATTACCTATGCTTCTTGTTGGAATTTGGAGATATTCTACCTTTTCTTGATCTAGTTTATGGGATCTTATGTGTCTATTTAATTACATAATTATTCCTGTTTAATGTAGATTCCACAATCAGGATGGGACAAACTTTTTATATCTTTCATTCCTGTGGATTCTGGAAAAGCAACTGCAAAGACAACCAAAGCCAATGTCAGAAATGGGACTTGTAAATGGGCTGATCCTATCTATGAGACTACAAGACTTCTCCAAGACATTAGAACTAAGAAATTCGATGAAAAGCTTTATAAACTTGTTGTAGCAATGGTAGATTCTCTTTGAACTATGCTTCCCTGGATTCTTTTTATTTATGCTACATACTGTTTGCTACATTGTGGGTTTCTCATAGAGATGTATTGTCTATGATCTCAATCTGTTTAACATTAGGGGTCTTCTCGATCTAGTGTCCTTGGTGAGGCTACCATCAATCTTTCTGATTATGTTGATGCTCTAAAACCCCTTATTGCTGCTGTGCCTCTCCATGGATGTGATTCAGGAGCTATTTTACATGTGAGCATTTTTGAATCTCATACATTTTGTTTCTTTTAAAAAAATTGTGAATTGTTCCTTGTTGGTGTGTCATACTTTAATAGAATAGGATGCGTACTTGTGGCTCCTAGTAGCTATATCTCCTAATCGTTATTGTTTTACTTAATTATCTCAAGTTTTAAAGTTCAGATTCTCATTATTTATACCCAAACATAATTTGTTGTTCACCCTCAGGTTACGGTACAACTTCTCACTTCTAAGACTGGCTTCAGGTACTGAACTGAAATATTTATGCTTCATGTTTCACCTCTTTCTGCATACCTATTTGTTACTTTAATGATGTTCAGGGAGTTTGAGCAACAGAGAGAACATAGAGAGAGGGGATTCCTTACTGACCAGAATAGTCCTGATGAATCTTCTGGTGGAAAAGAATTATCCTCAGAAGATATAATTGATCAAATGGATAAGGTTCGGTAATTTTTTACTTAAGTAATCTAGTTGCATGCGAATTACTCTTTTTTTTTGGTTTGATTGTCTGTATGGAAGTTTAGACTGTGTTTGCTGAAATAAGCTTAGTTCATTAAAAAATGAGGATCTATATCTATTAGCATGAACTCACAATTCTTCCCATGTTGGATAACAAGCTCAACAATGATTTGGTGCTATTTATTACATAAGACAAAGGATATTTTGGCTTGCAGTCTTGTGTTCATATAAATCGCAAATAGTAAAGAACTGTGTTGCTGTACCAGTTGAATTAAGCAGCACTAAATTTCTACTCCAGATGAAGGTGGTCTTACTCTGTTGGAAACATATCTTTTCCACATATATCCTTTTTTTTTTTAAATTTTAGCTTTAAAAATAGCAAAGTTTGAGTTATAGCAAGATTGATCTTGACGAAGTCCAAGCAATGACCTACTGAAACAATGAACAGAAGCAGGACAAGGAAAGATTGTCCAGTTTCGTCTTATCCCACCAAAAAAAATTAAAATAAGTTATTATTTTCATCTGTCAGCATGGTTATCCTAGGAACTGTGATGAGTTAGGAGCTTCGGATTGTAAGAGTTCAAGTATATTCTATTGAAAGTAAGATCTACAGAGTTTTGATGCTCTGCCCAAGCAAAAGCCGAGAATTCAATCCCAAAGGAAAATTAGTAAAACATACATGATTTCCCCCAATTCCCTTCTGTCCTATTTATAGAAACTAGCCTTCCCATTGTAGTAGTAAACGTTTCTGTCCTAATTCTCTCTCCTTTCTGTTACTAATTCTCTTTCCTCCTT
>JANIHZ010000006.1:19090636-19111902 GCA_027478365.1 Erythroxylum rufum | reverse complement strand
TCAATCCGAAGTGTCATTAAACCAACTTACCCGGAAAATGCCATGAATGCATGCCAAAATTTCAAAGAGACAGAACAGAAATCGGACTAAAGTTGCTTAATATGCTAACCCTTAATTTGGGGCGTTACATTTATTCTTAGAAATTGTGTTTCTTTTGTTTCACCCATCCAAGATGATAATTGCAGTGAAGCAGTTGCCACTAAAAATGGCTTGCCTTGAGTATTCTTGAGGATTGATCTTTGAATTCAGCAATAAGAGATGATAGAAGCAGTCACCTTAGGAAATTTGAATCTTCAATGTTTACAACAAAATACACCTTAAGAAATTTGAATCTTTAATGTTTACAACAAAATATAGTTTTAAATTTAACGTTTAAAAGTATTAAAATTAAATCTTAAAATTTTAAAATGTTTAAAAGTATTGAACTCAAGATTAGGCAAACTCGACTCAACTCAACTTCATGTTTGACTAAAACAATGTAGTTTTGCTAGTTTTTTTGTTTTTGTTTTGAGAAATTAGTTTTGCTAGTTTGAGTTAGGCTAATTCCGATCTTTCGGATTGGGCCAGCTCTTAGGTCTGAAACCAGACTAAAGTGTGATCAAATTAAACCTCACTCATCGGTTTTGGACCGGGTCAAAAATGCAAAGTCCAGAAACATATCAAGAAGTGTTTTGGACCACAATCAGCGAAACGTCGACGTCTACTTATTTCGGCTATTGACGACATAAGTCCAAGAAACTTACTGCAGAATCATGGACGACGAGCCATGGGAAGAGTCGCTCGACCTTGACGATTCCGACCTCCCATCCTTACGCCACCAAAACCACCGGACACCCACCACTACGGCGGAGACAGCCACCGTCGTCTCTCTCCCTCAACCATTTCTTCGACCCTGTTCACTTATCCCTCTGCCCTCCCAAAACCGCCAAACTTTATCATCTCCAAAGCCTCCTCCTCGCCTCATCCCTGGACCCGCCGGAGTCGTGCAAGCCGCCATGAAACGCCGTAAACATCAAATCGAAGACCCGATTCCAACTCAAGAGTACATCAAGCGGGCTGTTGAGGACGGCGTCGGCGACGAGGACGACGATTTCAGCCGCGGCCCCTGGCTGGCCTCCGTGGACTTCATTCGTCGTCAAGGCTTGGTGATTGACGGCGACGGAGCTATCGGAGTCCCATTGAGTGCGATAAAGAATGGAGTAGTGAATTTGGATGATAAGGTGACACAAGTCGTGGCCATTGTTAAGTCTTGTAAACCTAACGGACTCGGCGATCTGATGGTGACATTAAAAGATCCAACTGCTAGTATTGACGCCAGCGTCCATAGAGGAGTTGTCTCCAACAATGAGTTCGGGAAGGACATATCTGTTGGAGCCGTGATGATACTAAAAAACGTTGCCATTTTTGCACCTACTCGTCAGGTACATTACCTGAATATAACTGTAAGGAATGTGGTGAAAGTGATCTCTAAGGACGGTGGAGGTTTGTCGACACAGAGTGGTTGTTCTGCTACATTGAAGAGCAAAGAAGGTGGTGATATAGGGAATGAGGTGATCATGAAGAGTCTTGGGTATGAGTCTAATGGGAGAGACATTGAGAATGTTGCTGGTGATGGTGGAGCTTTGTTGACACAGAGTGGTTGTTCTGCTACATTTAAGAGCAAAGAAGTTGTTGATAGAGGGAATGAGGTGATCATGAAGAGTCTTGGGTACGGGAGAGAAATTGAAAGTGTTGGTGGTGATAGTGGAGGTTTATTGACACAGAGTGGTTGTTCTGCAACATTAAAGAGCAAAGATGGTGGTGATAGAGGGGCTGAGGTGCTGATAAAAAGTTCTGCTACTATGGAAAAAGAAAGCGTTAAAGATGGAGACTTGGTTGATATGCATAGGTGCAAAGAGATTGGTAATGCTGATGGAGCTAAGGATAGTGTACAGCAGAGTTCCAAATCTTCAATCTTGCAGTGGACTGATGAACAACTTGAAGAGCTTTTTGCATCAGATTGAGTGGGGTAAGGGCTTTTTGCTCAAAATTTTGATAGCTTTGAAGTGTAAAGATGGGGTTTTGAAGTGTAATAGACATGGGTTTTTTGTGGTTTCCTCGTTACATAGGGTATTTTTAGGGTAGAACAGGATTGGATTGAGTTTGAAGAAAATGGTTGCAGGTGAATTACAGTTACCCTAAGGTGGATAGGCTTGAAGACTGGTACTTTTGTTCTGTGCTAGAATTACTGAATCAAGCAAGTTCAAAATTTCACAACATTCGAAATCAAGAGAATTGCAAATTGAGCAGTGAAACTTGATAGAATTTACGAGAACTCATCCTCTTATATCGCAATCTCATCATGAAATCCAGCATTTTTCTTTGATTAGGTACAAATCAACTAAATATTAAGATTTCTTGTCATTCCCCATTTTCCATATATGCAACTTTGAGAACAGTAGCATTTCTAAAGTATAAGCTTGATAGGCTTTAAAAACCAGAGGTTAAAGTTTCTGAAGAGGGAATTTCAGCAAAATACACAAGTAAAACAATCGGGAACAAACTTCTCGTGCAATTTTTTACCTTGTTTTATCATGAATGCATCTTCTGTCATTCATTAATCTCTATTAACGGCCAGATTTGCCAGCATTTAGAACCAAATTGTTATGAGGAAGGTACGGGTTTCCATTGGAGAAAGCTCGACAATTAGCAGTTCTGGATCTACAGGACTTCCTTCCTCTCACCTTCTTTATCTGGTAATTCATTCAAGATTGAGGCATTACTAAAACCAAATATTTCTAAGCCTTAAAAGTTGTCTTCTTTATGCAGTCATTTTCTCTTACCTTCTTAGAAGGAAAAACCCTTTTCAGCTCTACTCTTGCCATAGTTGATAGGTCCTTGTCCTCCCCAATCTTGTAGTTAAAGTTGCATCAAATGAGAGAAACTGCTAAGGAAATGAAATGAGAACCAAAGTGGGAGAGCTCACTGAGTACAAACCGCATATAAGTGTGCCAACCGAAGTAGAAATTTTCCATCCTCCAACTCTTGTAGTTTTGATAAAACAACTTCAAAAGGAAAACCTGTAAAGTTTTAGATCTTCAAGGCAGAGTAATGGCCAAGGATCAGTGAACTTTCCGTCAAAAGCATTTTCTAAACACTTGCATTCCAAACATTCTTTTCCCAGAAAAAATCTGGACTGTTAGAATTGTTATTTCGCAGAATTGTTTTATAGACGAATCACTGGAGGACATTGATAGAACCCACTCAGTTTGCTTTATTATTAGAATAAATGAATCAGATGGATCCAAACAATCTCATTGATTCAGAATGGTATATTGATATTCAGTAGCAATAAACGAATACACTGAAATAAGAATCAGCCTATATGAGGGGCTGTACCTCCCAAACACACTCACAGTCCAGACATTCATGCATGCCCCTATACAAAATATTCCCCTCCTTATATAACCCATCCTACCCCAATTATTAGATGACACCTGTCACTAAATTGTAACTAACTTCACGTGTTGCTAGAATTCGCCAACTTCTTCTGACGCCTACTGTAAACTAATGGCCTCTTAGCTCTATCATCAACGTTCCCCAATTTGCTTCCATGTTCCCAAGGGTGCTAAGCCAAGCCATCCCTAAAATGACATCAATGCTACCTTGTTGAAAGGGTAGGAAGTCTTGGGTAATTCGAATACCTTGCAATGAAAAAGACAAGTTTTTGCAAATTCCTTGGCTGCGTATATACTCCCCATTTCCAATCAATACCCCAAAAGACTTGGAGTTGTCTACCTCTAGCTTCAATTTGTCAGTCATGACCCCGTAGCTCCCCCTTCATCTTCATCGTGTGGTATGAAGATACTCCCACCAGCGATTGTTGCGATAGCTCAATCGTGTTTTGCTCAGCCCTTATTTCAACTGTTTTCGTTTCTTCTTCATGCGAGATATGTTCTCCTATGTTTTCATATTCCTCTTCATCGGCGGTAATGAGCAATTGAAGGTTATGTAACTTACAGCGATGCCCTTGCTGCCATCTTTCTTTGCATTTGAAACACAGCCCCAAGCTACAACGTCGCTGGATTTCAGCATCAGAGACCTACCTAACCTCCCTGTTCTCCCTTATGTTATTCACTAATTTTTCACAATGGAAGTTTCTAGAGCTTCGTTCTCTGTAATTGTTTAGCGTATGAGTGGTCACCTGCCTGGTGTTGGGCTGTTGTCGTGGCACACTATCGACTACACTCACCGTCTTTGTATTGGACCACATTTTTGGTCGAGTCACTCGGTAAGCTGCTACCTTGTCCATGGCTTTATTTTTGTCCTCCACTTCTTGAGCCACCTCCATCATTTCTAACAGATTTTTGCGTTTGAAGAGCAAGACATCCGCTCATATCTTAGGAGTCAGACCCCACTTAAAAATACTACGGAGGTATTTCTCCGGTACCTCTTGAAGATTGGCAGAGTACATCTCAAACATCTCCCTAAATTCTTCCATTGAGCCATCCTGCTTCAGTTCCAACAACAAATCAAACATGTCACCTACTTTTGTTGTATGGAAACAAAGAATCAAGGAATCTTGAAATTCCTTCCAGCTGGGAAGCCTGATATGATTTTTAATCCACCGATACTAGTGAAGTGCCCTTCTTTCCATGCAAACTCCGGCTGATTTTACTTTGCTCTTGTGGGCAAAGGAGTACACCTAGAAATACTGTTCTGCCCTGAAAATCCACGTCTGTGGGTCGATGCTGTCGAAGACTGGCATTTGTATCTTCCGCACGGTGGTCTCGACCTTGTCCCCAGTTCTGAAGGTGTCTTCGTCCCCGATGTTTGACCACATTGCAAATTGGTCATGGCAGATGATTGGTCATCTTCTGTAGTTTTTAACAAGATACGTTCCATCCTCGACATCATCCTTTGCATGTCTTGGATATCCTTTTGAGTAGAGGTAAACCTTTCCTCCAGACTGGAAACAACTTGTTTTAATCCTCTCGTGTCTTTCTCAATTCCATCTATCTTATCCATTCTCGTAAGTACCATACCCAATTGTTACGTGCTCTGATACCACTGATAAGTATCCTTGAACAGCCTAGAATGGTTTAGGATAATCAAACAAACCCACAAGCAATTAGCTATAGAAAACGATGATAATCATTACATTTCTCACTCCCGCTACATATAACAGAAAATGTAACAAACTAGGAATATTCCCAAATAACAGAATGGCTCTTATTTAGCCACCTGTCCACTAGTCCCAGGAAGTTTATTCTTCCTTTCACATTGGAATACTAGTCCGTACCTTCTAGACGGATTTGGTTTTTCATCAGAACTATTGTATGCAAATTCTATCATAGGGAGAATTAGGTCCCAATTTTTTGCACAGTCTCCTATTAAACATCTTAAAAAGTCTCCCAAGCTTCTATTCACCATCTCCATTTGTCCATCAGTTTGGGGATGGAAAAAAACTTGAAAATTGAAGCTTAGTGTTCAATATTTTTCATAGAGTTCTCTAAAAATAACTCATAAACTTCACGTCATGATCAAATACGATGGTTAAAGGTAATTCACGAAAATGTACAACCTCTTTGAAGAATAATTTACCAGTGTGGATGACATCATAAGTCATAACCAATATATTTGTAAATGGTTTCATAACGAAATCACAGGGCTTCACTACAACATAGGTATCCAGAACATACATATTGCTGCTTTTTGTAGTCAAAAGCACTAAATTGCCATCATTTCTGAATTTTGACTTTGCAAATGTACTCACTTCTTTTTTATTCCTATGTTGTACTAATTGTGCATCTTCATTGAAGTCTACTTCTCTTTCATCAGCCACTACAACACAATCTTCATCAATAACACCAATGATATCTTCAAGTTTTGAACCAACAAGCTCCAAAATTCCTAGTAGTTGTTGGTTAATCTTTTCAGCTCCATGTTCTGTTATCTTAGCTTGTTGTCCTATTCTTTCAACCTATTGCACTGTTGTTTCAGCTTCTGGTTTATGCGTTTGAACTTCTTGTTTAATTGTTTCAACTTTAGGGTTTGCCAAAGAATCTGCTTCGTTTTGTTTTTCTTCATCTTTAATGCTTTGTTCATTTCCTACTGTCAAACTCTCCATGTCATGATCATTTTCCGTTGTCAATCTCTCCATATCATTAAGTATTTGAGCACCTTCTACATGTAGGCTCTTAAGGTTTGAATTGATCTACTAAATTTAAGGAATCAAAATCAGTACATGATTTTTCAGTAAATATTTTCCCACACATTGCGTGCTGTTGATCAGTATCAGTTCCTTTTTTTTGCTTATTACCACGTTCTTTTATTCAACATCAAGTATAGGTTGTTGGTTCGGATAGTTTTTTCTTATGGGAGTTTTGACTTTTAGGGAATGTATGTCAAGGGTGTCTATCCTCTCCATAATTTGTTGAACATGTTTTCTTATGGGAGTTGTTACATGTAAGTTGGGTTTTGGAGCACCTTGTAAACCAGGATCATTGATGCCCAATTTTTTTGCAATATTCAGAAGTACTTCATCTTGTTCTAGGTCGCTAAATATTCTTTTATATGCCCTTTGATTTTGTGTCGCCATTGTAAACCAAAGCTTTAATACCAAATTAATGTAGGACAAATAGAAGACTTATTAACTAGTAGCTAAAAATCACAAAATTAGGAAATATGGCTGATATTAGGCTATTGGAATATCAAGTTTCAGGTTTGAAGTTTGGCTAGGTATGTTGAAATTTTATATTTTGTATAGTTAGAATTTTAAGGTTTGATTGTTGGAAATTTAGGCTTAGGATTTCAGGGTTTAATATGTTGGAAGTTAGGATTTTGGTTGCTGGAATTTTGTGGTGAACATAAAGAATGAAAGGTAGGAAATTAGGAATCACTCCTAGAGTTTAAGAATCACTCTTAGAAGAAAGCATCACACCTTTTAGTTAAAAGCTCAAGTTTGTAGAAAAATTTTAGGTTGTTTATTATTGATGAAGATTTGAATACACATATATATACAGTTCTTAGAACCCTTATTCTAATAAGGAACTCTAACACAATCTAAATTTAAGTCTACTTTGTATCAACTCAATTCTCAATCTTCATTCTACCAAATTAAAGTTTGTGGTTGACTAATCTTTCCTCTTCTGTTTCTTTTATAGACTTCAAGTTTTTTTGCATCAATTGTATTTGTAACATGAGATTTGCATGATTTCAAATATATCTCGGTGGCTCTTTGGGATTATGAATCAAGTCATCCTATGTCATGTACTAGTGTTCCAAATCCATAAGCATGCAAGCTATCTCAATCAGTTGTTTCCTTCTTTCTCTTTGTTGGCTTTCTTTTTTCCTTTTTGATTAATTAGGCTAAAAACTTGGGATTGTGACTCAATCATCCTATGCCATCTACTAGTGTTCCAAATCCATAAGCATGCAGGCTATCTCAATCAATTGCTTCCTTATTGCTCTTTGCTGACTTTCTTTGTCTTTTTGAAATAATTAGGCTGAAAACTTACTCCTTGAAAGGATATAAATATTTATAAAATACTGATATGTGTTTTTTGTTGGATTTAGTTACGGGATGACTCATAGAGAAGTCCTCTTTCCCTTTCTAGATCCTATGGTTGTTGTTCAGAAAGCTTGTCTTTGACAAGCTTTTTATCAACTATTTTTATGAAAAATTATAGCTGCCTTCTTATTCATTGTAATGCACCTTTTAAATGGGCTTAGTACATGGAGTTTTTAGGAAGTAAAGTAGAATAGGAATTTTCTAACGTATTCTCTTACTAAAAATAGACTTATGAAAATAACAGATTTCCTAAATAAGATGACTACTGCCTAAATAAGATAACTACTGCAATTACTTCCTATTCATTATGATTTTTTTGTACATTTCTTTCCTAAGAATGCATATTGCATATCATTACTCCCCCTAGACAAGCAACCTCGGATATCTTGGTCCTCCTCCATCCTCTTCTTGGGATTCTACCAATCTTACCTAGAGCAGCTTCTTACATTTATGTCCTCGATAGAATGCTTTATCACGATGAAGCAAAGCTCCTTTGCACTTTGTTCCTCCAACTCTGTCTTGGTTGACTTCTTAAAAAAAAGGTGTATTTATGCTCTCAATACTGAATGTTGTCCTAGAAATTTTCCTCTCTAGAATTCTTCCTCCAAGATTGTTTCTGAACTGCTCTAAGCAACTGTTGCCTTAGGATTCCTGCCTAGAACAACGTGGTTGCTTCTCAATTTCTTATCATAAGCGTGGGCCAATGGCAACTCCTAAATTGTTTGGTTGTTGCAATTCTGTTGCAGTCGTTCCATAGCACCGGCATGAACAGGTTGATTTATTGCTTTGTCGTGAGCTCTATGATCTGCACCAACAAGGCTAGGAACTCCTAATAATCCTCCACGTTCCTATCTACTTTACGTTGGCTAAATCACTTGGGGGTTGAGGCTCATAGGAGGACTGAACCTTAAGTGACATTGCTTCATAAATGTCTCTCAATCCATACCGCTCCCTCTTGCTTAACCTTGTAACATCACGACTATGTCTCCCATTTAAGATGGAATACTACCAACCCCACCTTCTCTCCTTCAAATGTTCGATGATTTTCAAAGAATTGTTCACACTTATGGATCCAAATTAACAGATTGTCAATACCATCATATGAAAGAAATTCTAATTTAGAATATTTAGGAATAGTAATCCCTCCGGCTTGCCCAACGCTTCTTTCCTCTCTTTGGTCTCTACAGGTATGGCTATTGCTCCCCACTTCATTGTTCTTACCGCGTCACTTTAGGTTTGGGTACCAAATTGCTATGTGCTTTTGTGTAAGATGTAGTCATAGGACAATGCACAAGGAAATCCCTTTTTCTCCTTGCTAGAGTTCTTCTCCTCTTGCCCTTGACAAGTTTTCTATCAATTATTTTTACGAATTTTTTTTTACTGCCTTGTTATTCATTGTAATGCTGTTTAAATGGGCTCAGTACATAGAGATTTTAGGAAGTAAAACAGATTAGGGATCTGCTGACGTATTCTCTTACTAACAATAGACTTACAAAAATAATAGGCTTTCTAAATGAAATGATTACTGCATAAATAAGATAATACTGCAATTACTTCATAATGAAAATGAAATGATTACTGCATAAATAAGATAATACTGCAATTACTTCATAATCAAGATGATCTTGTATATTTCTGTCCTAAGAATTCATCTTGCGTATCAAATAGTTTGACCATTTATCTTCTTTAAATATTAAGATGTTGAATCCCTTTTCCATTTCTTTGCCCTACTAACTGATAATTGTTACTGGTAATTTGTTAATTGTTTAAATTAGTGACATATGACATGCAAATTTACACTTAACTCTCAAATTTTCCTCCATTGAGGTTGCTTTAGTTATCGAATGGTACTCCAAATTATCTTTGTAATTAATTGTTTGTAACTTTTCCCCATTTCCTAACACTATAGGTAAATGCCAGAGTTAGGTTCAAAGAGAAATCTAAAGATCTCATCTCAATTGAGGAAGAAGTGGGGCCAATTGAAGACTACGACTCAGCCGCTGGATTTGATGGCTCCTCTAACACCTCAGGAAGTTTATATGCAGAGAAAAACGATACATCCAGCACACATGAACTTGAAAGCCTTAAAAGTACCATTTCTGGTGATTTATCAGGACTTTGCCCGACTCAAATTCCTCAGCTGGAGAAAGGGAATCCTTCTGATCATAACTATATTGTTCAAGGTACCAGTGAATTGATTCATGGCTGGAATTCAGACAGTTCTGCGGACCTGGCTACTGTTTTCGAAGAGAACAATCATCTGAGAGGAAGCTTGGAAGGGGCTGAATCATCTATTCTAGAGCTGAAGCTGGAGGTGAGCTCCTTACAAAGTCATGCTGATCAAATAGGTTATGAAGCACAAAGACTTTCCAGGAGACTTGTTGATGAGATTGCTTCTGGACAAGAGGTAGCTAAAGAGGTTACTGTTTTGAAATCAGAGTGTTTAAAGTTGAAAGATGATCTCGAGCAAGTCAAGGTTGCTAAGTCATACCCACCTTTAACTACCAGAGAAGAAGCTATGTCAAAACCTCAAGATGTACAGCTCGAATGGCTAAAGGGGCTTCTGATCATGGAAGGTAAAATAAGAGAACTTCAAAATAAGGCATGCTTCGGATACCATGAAAGTGACTACCGATCCCTCCAGTTGGGCTTGGAGGAATTGCTCGGCACTATGCAGAATCTCAAGCAGAGGACTGGACTGGAAATTTCCAATCTCAACTTGGTAGTTTCTGAAGGTGCAAGCATGAAGGAGATTAGAGAAGTCGATTCAAAAAATAATGGACAGTTTCTTGGAGGAACTGATCGTAACAGGGACTTGCTTCAACCAGAAGTAGACATGCTTCATTGTCTTAGCTTGCCTGACCTTGTATCTCATGAAGTTGATGCTGTATCTTCTACAGATGCTTTGAGAGGAAAAGTTTTTGAACTTATGAGAGAATTGGACGAGTCAAAAACTGAACAGGAAAGCCTTGCAAAGAAAATGGTCCAGATGGAATGTTACTATGAAGCCCTTGTCCAGGAATTGGAGGAAAATCAAAGACGGATGTTGGCAGAGTTGCAGAATCTAAGAAATGAGCAATCCAGTTACTTGTATACCATCTCAACAACCAAGGCTGAGATGGAAACAATGCACCAAAACCTGAATGCTGAAATATTAAGATTGTCAAAAGAGAAATTGGACTTGGGTTCTCTCAATCAGGAGCTTGAAAGGAGGGCTAGCACTGCAGAATCAGCACTTAAAAGAGCCCGCTTAAATTATTCTATCGCTGTGGACCAGCTACAGAAGGACCTTCAGCTACTTTCGTTTCAGGTTTTGTCTATGTCTGAGACCAACGAAAACCTCATCAGGAAAGCTTTTGTAAATTCTTCACAACCAAGCTTCGAAGGGCACCAAGAAATCTCTGAGGGCCAGGTATCGAATTCTGGGGAAGATACACTAAAATTATCACCAACTCCCACTCATTATACTGGGCTAAAGAAGCCACAGCTAGGTGGAGACATCTTTTTCGATGACTTGAAGAGATCACTTCATTTGCAGGAAGGGATTTACCAAAAATTTGAAGAGGAAGTTCGTGAAATGCATTTGGTGAATATGTATCTGGATGTGCTTTCAAATGCATTGCAGGAAACTTTGCTTGAAGCCGGTGATGATGTTAGACTCACAAAAGAGAGAACAATGCAGCTTATGCAGGAACTGGAACTTTCAACTGAGTCGAACGAGTTATTGAAGCAAAAACTGAAGAAGTCAGTGGATGAAGTTCATTCCCTAAATGAGTTCAAGGATATTTGCATCAAGAAATGTGATGAAGTGGCTCTGCAGAACCAGATCTTAGAATCAAATATACACCATATTACCAATGAAAATCATCTTCTTATGCAGAAGGTTGCTGACTGGGAGTCTCTGGTATTGCAATACTCAAGTTATGAGAGGAAATATGAGACTTGTGCTGAGGAGAAAACTGAATTGGCATATTTATTAGAAAAGAAGATTGTAGAACATGGTAATCTTCAGAATGAAAACATTGCTTTGGAGGAGGAGTTGATAACTGTTAAAAGTGAGTTACATGAGCTAGCTTCTGCAAAGGAAAATCTACAGAATTGTTGCAACTTTCTGCAAAATAAATTACAGACCCTACTCGCGGCTTATGACAGAATTATCAATGAACTGCCTTGCTTGAGTGCATCTTGCAGTCAGGAAGCTCCATCCAGTGACTTGGCGAGTATTCTGTTACAATTGGAAGAGCTTCAGCATAATTCATGTAAAAGGATTCTCCAGCTTGTAGAAGAGAAGAAAAATCTGGAACATGAAAGGGATACTTCCAGTGCTGCAGCCGAGTTGGAGATTGTACAGATGAAAAAAAAGTTTGATCTTGATATCAGGAGTGCAGTAGATAAATTAGATGTGTCAAATGCTTTGATCCAGAAGCTTCAGTCAGACATTGAGGCTGTTGTCAGTAGACTTAAAGCTAGCTCTGAAGTTGAGAAAAAACACTCAGAGAAGCATGAAGAACTCTTTTCCTATCTTGATCGTCTTGAAGCTGAGCTGCAAAAAATTGCTTTGAAGAATGAGGAGCTTGCTCAGGAAATTTTGGCTTTAGAGACTATAACTGCAGAACTTGGAAGCAGTAAGATGAATGCAGCAGAAATAGCAGAGAAAAACCAAGATCTGATGATGTCTTTACAGGATAAGAATGTAGAATATGCCAAGCTTGAATTGGAGTGGGAAACTTTGAAAAAATGTTCACAATCTTTGCATGATGAAAACCGAAATTTGAAGAATAAAATTGAAGAATCTTCCCAGCTTGCTTTAGATTTAACCAAATTGAAAGATACTTTGCTATCTATGCAAGATGAAAACAAAGCTTTAGCGTTGTCTTTACAGTTTAAGACTGAAGAATCTGGAAAGCTTGCATCAGAACTGAACAGATTGAAAGAAAGTATGCAAGTTCTACAAGATGAAAAGCAAGTATTGATAGTGTCTGCAAAGGATAAAAGCATGGATTATGCCAAACTGTCCTTAGAACTGAACGATTTGAAGGAAAGTTTATTATCTCTGCAAGATGAAAACCAAATTTTGATGGCTACTTCACGGGATAAAGCAGAAGAATCTGCCAAACTTGCATCAGAGTTGAAAATGTTGATGGAAAACTTAGAATCCCTACATGATGAAAAACAAGCTTTGACAGCTTCTTCACAGGATAAAATCAAGGAAATCACTGAGCTTACATCAGAGCTGAATAGAATGAAAGATGTTCTGCGATTTTTGCGTGTTGAAAACCAGGCATTGATGGCATCGTCTCAGGAAAAATCTGAGAACTCTACCAAGCTGGTGTCAGAACTAAACAGTTTGAGAGAATCTCTGCAATTTTTACGTGATGAAAACCAAGCTCTTAAGGTGTCTTCACAAGATAAGACTGTGGAATGTGGACAGCTAGAGTTAGAGTTAAAAATTTTGAAAGAACAGTTAGAGAATTTGCATGAAGAGGTCGAAAATGGGAGAGACTTGATAGTTAGGCTAAAGAGTACGGTTACAGATTTGACATCACAATTAGATGAGAAGCAGTGTCAGCTACTCCACTTTGCTCAGCATGAATCTGAACTAGTTCAGCACAAGGAACTGGTATCGGACCTACAATCAGAGAATGAAAGGATTGGCCAGCTTTTGACACAGCATGAGAAATGCATTAAAAATCTTCGTGAAGAATCTTGTTCTTTCTCTGATCTTGAAAGTTGGCTATTAGAAGTGCATCAACTCTTCATATTTTCAGATGTGCAACTCATTTTCTCAAAATGTCAGTATGAAACCAGGATCGAAGAACTTGTTCAGGAAATTCACTCCTTAGGTATTCAACTAGCTGAACTTCAGAAGAAGCATGTTGATGCAGAAATTTCTCTCAGGAGCTGTCTTTCCAGTGAAACCAAACATACAGAGGATAATGTGAGTTTGTTGACTAGCCTCAACCATTTAAAATCGGAATTAGATGCAGCTAACAGTGAAAACAGATTACTTATTGAGACAAACAGAGTTACAAGAGCTGAGATAGAGGAATTCAAGAACAAGACTGCCAATGTAGGGCTTAATCGTTCTGGGGATCGAAGTGTGCATTTTGATGAAGTTGAAAGAATGAAAGCTATGCTTGTGAGTTATGAGGAAGCAATTGATAATTTGTTGATTTTGAGGGAAGAATCAGAAATTAAAGTTATTGTACTGAAAGGAAAATTGAATGAGCAGCAAAATTATGTTATTTCTGTAGGAGAATGTAGCAATGAGATTGTTGCATTACGGAAACAGTGCAATGAGCTTACAAAACGACTTTCTGAACAGATTCTGAAGACAGAAGAGTTTAAGAATTTGTCTGTTCATCTGAAGGAGCTCAAAGATAAGGCTGACGAGGAGTATAACCATCAAAAAAGGGAAACTGAAAAGCCTCCAGTTGCCATGCAAGATTCATTGAGAATTGCATTTATCAAAGAGCAGTATGAAGGCAGATTGCAAGAACTGAAACAACAGCTTTCCATTTCCAAAAAGCATAGTGAAGAAATGCTCTGGAAATTACAAGATGCCGTTGATGAGGTAGAGAATAGGAAGAAATTTGAAGCGTCTTATTTGAAGAAAAACGAAGAACTGGGAATGAAGATCATGGAACTGGAATCTGAGTTGCAATCGATACTTTCTGAGAAGCGTGAAAAAGTGAATGCTTATGACTTGATGAAGGCTGAAATGGAATGCTCATTAATAAGCCTTGAGTGCTGTAAGGAAGAAAAGAAAAATCTTGAAACTTTGTTGCATGAATGTGAGGAGCAGAAGTCAAAACTTGCAGTTGAGCTCACATTGATAAAAAAATTGATAGAGAATTCAAAATCAACAATAAATACTGTGGAGGACAAAAATTGTCCGTCCTGTAAAGTAGATTGCGTCCCATCTGGTGAGGATCTTCTGAGTAATGCCCATGAGAAAAACTCTGTACTCTCTTGCGACAGTCAAACTGGCGAGCCAACTCTTAATTTTTTGGAACAAAATATTACAAGAAATTTTGGAGAACCCGCAATCTCAACTTCTCCTCATGAAGTTGACCAGTCCATAACACCTAGCAATGTCCAACTAGAGCAGGTAAGAATAACAACTTGTTAAAGATATTAATCCAACCTACTTCTGATTTTATTCATTATCACTCATAGCGTTTATTACATATCTTATTTTGGTTTATCATGATCTTCATTACTAAATCTCAATGACTAATCCTTGAGATCTTGCATTGGTAAAGGTTTAGTGAAGATTCATGAATTGTGTTTCAACAATGGCATTTATTTGTCTAGCTACTTATCCACCTTTAAGATGTTTTATAACTTGACATCAAAATCAAGTTTTGGTTCACGTCCTCTAAGGCATGAAACTTTAACATTGTCTGTTCTTTCCTGTTGATTTCAAAATGGAAAGATGAAAAGTTTTGTAATGGACCAGAATTAAGTGTACAATACAACATAAAATGCTGAAACACAAGTAAGATACCAAATACTGCTGACTGTGACACCTCTTGTTATGCCAGTTAGAAGCTATTGTTTTCCTAATGCATTGCCCATCGTTATCATATTGTGAGTGTTATTATCCACAACTCGGCCAATAATTGAGCTAAATTTTTGCTATTTTGAGCACTAAAGATTAGTCAATATAGTTGTGTCTAATTCAGTCTCAAAGAAAATTTTTCTGTAATGGAACATGCTTTTTTTCTTTAATATCTTCCAAATTTCATATTTTATTCTGAGCCTACAATGATTGTATTTCCACAATATAACAGGATTCTCTTTTATCTGGTAGCATCAACGGACATCAAATTTCAGTTATTAGTAAGGGGAGTTCACTGCATGGTGACATGAAGCATCTTACTCTGATCAATGATCATTTCAGAGTCAAAAGTTTAAAATCTAGCATGGACCTTTTAAGCAATGAGGTATGCTTATATTTACTCTCATGGTAACTGGTACATGTTCGTACCACTTGAAAGCAGCAAATTGTTTGGCATGAGTTGGGAGATGTGGATAGCATCATAGCCATTAGTTTTACTTGTAAAATATGTGGCTAATGTCTAATCTCTTTTTTCTTTTACGTGTAGTTGGAGAGAATGAAAAATGAAAATTCACTTCTTTCAGAAAATGATAACGATTTTGATCAAAAGTTTCCTGCTTTGCAAAGAGAGCTAATGCAGTTAGAAAAGGTAAACCAATATCTAGCCTATTTTCTTATAATAAGTGCTGGACTGTAACCCAGATGATTAACATTCTGCTCTACTTCCAGGCCAATGAAGAGTTAGGAAGTATGTTCCCCTTGTATAATGAATTTCCAGGGAGTGGCAGTGCATTGGAAAGGGTCCTCGCATTAGAAATTGAACTCGCTGAATCTTTGCAGGAAAAAAAGAGATCAAGCTTCCATTTTCAGAGGTATTTATTTAACAATTAGCCCTGAAAATTTCTCACAGAGATTCTGTTTGTTGTGTTGTCCTTGAAAGCCCAAGTGACATACTTGTCCACGTACTGATCAGTCTAAAAATTTAGGTGCTTCCTTCTTCACATTTCCTTGGGCATACAAATGTTATGTATGGATACGATGTTTGAACTAAAAGAAACTATTCTATACTTCGAGAATAGGTCTAAGTGTCATGCTTTGGTCTCTGTTCTACTTGCAAAATGTTGTGTGCAGGATGCACAGTATGCTTGCGGAGTTTGCTTCATCATTTCATGGATACGATTGGACTCTCTCTCTCCCTCCCCCCCTCTCTCTCTCTCTCTCTCTCTCTCTTTGTCGTGGTTATGTGGCCATTTAAGACTTTCCTTTCTCACTTCATCCGTGAAAGGAATTCTCCTAGACCTGGTACTTGCTTTATCTATTTCTTGAGGTTCCAATGTCAGTGTCTCATGATCTTGGCCTTTTCAAGGTGAACTTGCTTCAGTAAGACTGATAAGTTTTTGGATGTGCAAACTTTTGTTGGCAGCTTATAGGACATTATTTGCACTTGTGCCTGACTTATGCAAGATTGATGCCATTGAAATTTGTTTAGATCTTTATCTCAATTGTTTGAAATTTGTCAGCTTTCTTCTATGAAGCAATGAATGCTTTGACGACGTGGAACTAGAGTTTCAATGCTAATTGCTATGAAATTTTTTTATGCTACAGTTCTTTCTTGAAACAACATAGTGACGAGGAAGCAGTTTTTAAGAGCTTTAGAGACATCAACGAGCTGATTAAAGACATGTTGGAAACCAAGGAAAGGTATACAGCGATGGAATCTGAACTAAAAGAAATGCATGACCGCTACTCACAGCTGAGCCTTCAATTTGCGGAGGTGGAAGGTGAAAGACAGAAACTTATGATGACTCTCAAGAATGTTCGAGCATCCAGAAAGACGCAACATCTAAATCACTCCTCTTCAGCTTCTCCCGGAGACTATTCATTGTAGTCATCATGGCAACTCTAGTAATGTCTACTCTCTCTGGATAAAGTAATAGTTGCCATATAAATTATATCGGTAGTCTTAGCAACTCCAGTACTGCATCTGCATGTTGCAAACATATATTGGTGGCGGCCAAAAGCTTCAAATCAGTTCTTTCTGTAAATAAATTCCATCACCATTTGTTTGCATTACAGCATACCTTTCTGTAATCCATATACTGTATAGTAAATCAAATTCTTTAAATGACGAAATCAATTTTGTCCAGTATGATGCACTTCCCTAAACCCTAATCTATAATTTTCTGTTTTCTTGCATTTCTTTTTATATATATTCATCCAAGTTTTATGGCAGCGCGTATGTAGTAGACCAGCTGCAAGTAGTTTCAAACGACATAAGCAGCCAACCAACCAAGTTCATCTAATAAAGTTTTCTAAGCCACAGTCAACAACGATACTAATAAAAATAATGGTAGCAATTATACCCAGAACGAATTTGTTTGTCTTACAAGAGACTCAAATCTACTCAATTAGTGTTGCGAAAAATAGTTGCAGTTGAAGTTGAAAATGTTGGTAATTGATCCACTGAGAAGATACTGCACCAAAACTGGTACTGTATTCCATGATTTGGCAAATATATATCTTATATTAACAAAAGCATATCTGTGCAATCTACAACTTTAGACTAGCATTAGATTAGACAATGTCATGATATGTCTTCTGCAAAATCAGGTGTAACCAAATTATCAAAGAAAACCATTCAATTCAAACCAGTACTCTGGTTTAGTGTTTGCGGATTCAATTTCTATTCGAAGTTTCGTAGCTAAAAGAGTAACAAATGGAAACGATCGATCATTGTCACATGTGACCGACTATATGCGAATTTGAAACGTTACGCCAAACTGTGGGCTCTGCTTTTCTAGAAAGAAAGCATCAAGAATTTCATATTACAACATATCAAGTATGGTCATTTCTTGTGACCACCAATAATTTTTCTCTCACTTTCTTCTTTGCCTAACCTCTCTTTCGTTGGAGGAGAGGTTTCCTCATGAAAACTGATCCCAGACTTTCGTATATTCATAAGCAAGGAATGAAGTAAAATAAAAACTTGTGGAAGAAATCTGGAGATGGAAACAAAATATACAACTTTGTGACAGATCTTCAAGCTTTTGGTTTCTGAATCCATTAAAGTTCCATGAACACGTATGTTCTGAAAAGAGACACCCAAGCAAACTTATGAACCTGCAGCAACTCCCTCCATGTTGGCCTACAAGATTGAGCATGAGCACCCGTTCTTCTTGGCAGAATCATTTATCATTTTGTCTACAAAAGAATGCATCAACTGTTAGTTTTACATTTGGATCCCATGATTCACTATTGTATTGGAACATACCCACTGCACACCCTTGGAATACGTTTTTAAAATTGAAACTCCCATTGTTTCACTCAAAATATCTAAGCCCTACACACTTCTTATCAAAAAAGTTAAAATTGAAAATAAATCAGCATCATGACCTAAAAAATTGTTTCAATCACTATAACAAACATGTGATAAGGAAAACACACGAGGAACAGTTCAACATGGCATAATTTCTCCCTTTGCCAAAGAAGAGAGTTCTTTCAACTTCCTTTCAATTAGTTTAATTCTGAGTAGAAGTAAACAATACATTTCAAAGCTGGCATGAAATATAAGTGATTCAAGTTGGGCACAGATACAAATACATATCCAAGCATGTTTCCTTAGAGTTGTGTGGATTACCATTCTTTTTGTCTGGCATTGGAGGACGCAAAACAACATGCATGGTGATCACACCTCCTGCAAGGTCACCAACTGGAAGTCTGCAGTCAGCAACTGTCCTGTTGTTCTCCAGTACTTTTCCAGCATTTATAAGCTTAACATCATTTACCGTCTTTGGGCCATTTTCTTTGTCTGTATTATCATATTAACACTAAATCAGTGGACTAACAAATGCGTTTATGAGATTCTAACGTTAAGGGATTCTAAAGTTAAGGCTCCATCTGTTTCCATCTCTTGAAATTGAATTTCTCAAAGGGATAGAAGAATATAACACGGAGGAAATAAAGAGGAAAGGAGAAGATCTGTCAGGTGGCAAGAGAGAAAGGTTCCCCTGGATTAGGAAAAGAAGAAGGGAAGATGAATTGGGGTAACTAGACTGAAGAAAGCCAAACTAAATGGTTCTAAAACCTGCATCATAACAATTCCCTTCTTATGTTTTAAACAAGCTGGACAGACGCTTAAGAGTATTAATGCTGGAATTTCAGGTTGAGAGTTTAATTCCAGCTGCAATAGGTTCGAATTGAGAAAACAATCGCTTCTCGAAGTCAATTGTGCTTCAATTACCAAAGCATGCAATTGACCAAGTGCACGTTACCTTATGCTATTATTTATAATATCCTTGGCAAAATCTCCAAAAATTTCATTGCAAATCCTAGTTGAAAAAGGTTGGAAGAGCTCTAAAAAGGGATTGGAATGCTTTTCAAGGAACATTGTAAGAAGTTGGCCGTGCTACAGGAAGACCCAAAAAAAATGAACAAGGTGAAAGATTATGGACTCAACCAGAAAAACTGAACTCCTTTCTCAGAGGCACAAGTTTCAATATGCCTGATACAGATAAATACAACTGGAATTGGCTGTCGAAAAGGCTTATATCCAACAATTCTTGTTTAACTTTCTGATACTCACCCAGGAGTTGATGATCGAAGTAAGCTAGAAAGTATTTACCCAACAAATTTGGAAGGTTACTCTTGATGGGTTCAGGTCAGATAGTTAATGTGTCAAGCGACTCATAGTGTTGGCTTCAACGGATAGTATCGAATGGAAATAGGATCCTTTTTACTTGTAAAGTACTTCTTAAAAAAGAAATCAGTAGAAGACATTCAAATCATGAAGAAAGATGGAAAAAAAAACATTATTTACATGACAGAAAAAGGGACATACTCGGCAGATTCCTAAATAATCCACACAAGCAATCAAAAATTAGTCGTGCCTTCTATTTATCGTTTTGATAAGTAAACCGACAGTAGACCATGAAACACATGTCTGTTATAGAGCAATAAATCTAAGAAACCAAGATACAGGAAATAGAAATCTGAGAAGAGTCCTAGTATGTCACACTTAAATGGATGCAAAAGAAACAGTATCTGAAATGAGTTGCAACCTTTTGGCCATTGCGCAACAATCTTCTCTTTTAAAATTGCCACATTGGTTGCTGGGCTATACTTGGATGGTCCCATATCTGTGCCATCAGATAACCTGAATCTAAGCTCAACCAAATCGTCACTTGCCATTGAAGAATCTCCTAAAGGAACAACTCAACCCAGATTTTCATTCTAATCTCCAAAAGCCATCTTCCACTCTACAAAAGATCCAATTTCAATTATTCTAAAGCCACTTGAAAAGCTTTATCAGCAAAGAGCTAAGAACTACTCTTTCGAGACACGAATCAGTCCTAAATAAAAGAACGCCAAGAACCTAGATCAGACATAGTGTCAGTCACCTCAAAATCAAAGAAAGAAACAAGTTTTTCAACGGATTAGAATGAAAAGAAGCGTTCTTTCAACTGAAGAAGTAGCTTCCCGACTACCCAGATGGCTTTATCCAAAAGCTATGCCAAGATTTATTCTTTTGACTAATGATAAGATGTAAAGAGAGCAATTCCAGGAACGAAGACAGGGAGATTACGGATTCGCATGATGTGGAGAAAGAGAGAGAAACCACCTAATGGGGAACTTTTCAAAGTGCTTGTCCTTGCCTGAACTGAATCTAACAGAAAAGAACTAATAATTTACCAGATAACCCCTCGTTTTCAGATTTCAACTGGGGAATATTGGTAGCCATTAGATGTAGATCTCCACCTGCACTTGTCTTTGGTTGCACGTGAATTCTGAATATTTTGCATTCAACCAAAAGACTCGATTAATTGAAAATTTAATAATACTTAAATCAACGATATAATTAAATTGTTTAATTTTTTTTATTAAACCACCAGTTATCCGACATCATACGAGCAACCGACTAATCTAGATTCGAGCTAGGTAGAACCCTTTTAATTAAATTGTTTAACAGAATTAGACCAAAACATCAAATTTATGTGTTTTATATTTTATAAATTTCAAGTTCACTAATTTTACATATTTAAAATCTAATATCTATTTATATTAATTTTTGAATTAGAGAAATGAATTAATAAAAATTTCTATAAATTAAAGAATCACACATTTACTATTTATATAAAATATCGTAGATTTTTA
>JANIHZ010000006.1:19079266-19089345 GCA_027478365.1 Erythroxylum rufum | reverse complement strand
ATTAAATTCTTCATAATTTTTATTAAAATTGATATATTAAATAATTCAATAATATATATTTAGTTGATAGTAAATCAGATTATGAAAAATAGCAACAGAAAATAAAAATTACTTTTTATGGTTTTCATAATTTTTAAAAATTGGAAAAAACAAAAAAATCAAACAAACAAGCCTTTTTATTGAATTTGAAAATAAAAACACAAACCAATAACAGCCCTTTAGTAAACAATAATAGTTTTAGAACAATTCTAAAGATGTTCAAATTCCCAAACTAGACTAGACTAGATCCCTAATTTAATGAGTTGGAGTTACCATATTCTTACCATCATTATAATTTTTTTTTTTGTATAAGCATACTGGAATTTTTTTATGTATATTAATATTTTCAATTATTATCTTTTATATTTATTAAGTATTACCAACTTGTATCAATTAAACTATTATAACATTTTATCATAGCATAAATGTAAGGCCCCAACATATACCCTAAAAGCATTATAGTATGCCTTGGGTTTATTAAGAAGTGAACATAAATATTTAAGTGCATGTAAGCATAGTAAGGGATATAATGGTAATTAATTTAGAAAGATAGGAGTAAATTGGTAATTTGTTTATTTCGTCGAGGACATGAATAATTATATGCGAGATATAGACTAGAATGAAATCAATAGATGATATTATATGTCAATGTGAGAATTAAAGGAAGAAGAAGAATCAAATGTACAAATTTACCTAAAGTTAACACATGGCCCAATAGGATTTAAACATGTGTGTAAATCAAGAATTTTCATGAAATGGGAGTAGAAGAGAGGAGAAAGGGACGACATTTTGAGATTTTTAACTTCAAATTTTTCTCTTCTCATTTCCTCTCCATTTCATCTTCTTAATTACATCATTTTTTATAAGGAATCAAATTAATCTTAAGTGGAAATCAAGGAAAAAGTTAGTGATTTTTCTTCTCATCTTCATCTTTTCTTGTTTTGCTCATAAAGAGATGAAATTATAAGGTTGGAATTGGGATTGATATATGCATTTGTGGTGTTTCTAATTGATGAATCAAGCAAAGCCAAAGGGAAAGAGAAGGAAAAGCATTAGAAGAGCTAGTTGGCCAATTTCAAGGTTTGGGACTCCACTTAGTTTAATTTATGTTTGTGCATATTTGAATGTGTACAAATATTGATTTGGACATGGAATGGTTGTTGGAATATTGTATTGGTGTTACTTTGCATGGATTTGGTTGAATATGACAAGAGAGTAATGTTTAGTGGAATTCTATCTAGGGTTCACTTGAACTAGTCCCATAGTTTTGGCCATAACTCGGCCTACAAATGTCTAAATTGGAAGATTCTAATTGGGGATGAAACTTAAGACATATCAATAAAAATCTCTATAAGAGACCCAGACCTAATTTTGGGTGCATGACATTGGAAATTGAGATTAAAATTGGTGATCTGATGTTGCCCCTGTTTTGGAGCATCTTAAGATGTTTAGTAAATATCTCATGATTTAGAACTCCAAATGACCTGATTTTTTATGCTATGGAAACTAGAGACATAGGGAATAAATGTTTAGTAGACCTATAAGTCTAAGTTGAACTTTTGCTACATGAAAATTACGAAACAAGTAGATACCGTCGTGTGATTTGCTTATAGACTGATTTGTTTGCCCATTTTTAGACACACCGTGTGCTTAGCTCAATTTGTACTATTTTGAGTTTTTCACTTTCAATTTTTACCAAATCATATATGAACCTATTCGAATGTTTATGAAACTTTGCAAACACCTAGAAATAAATAAAATATGACTTACCATATGTGAATCGTGTACATAGTATAAATATACAAGTTTACATATTAATTTTATGAACATAATTAAGTACAATTTAGCATGTTTTAAATTTAAATGATGTACAAGAATTTATTTATTGGAAATATGTTAATGTACATAGAGAAACACAATTGAACAAAACATATACAAAATAAATCATACAAGTGCATATGATTTGTATTCCATTCTAATGGTGGTAAGTTATGACTACATATATGAACTTAAATATAGATTTTATGATTTCAAATGAATATAATATGATTTTTCAATATATTATTTATGAAATTGAAAAATGATTAAAGGAAAATGTTACAGTGCCTACTTCATTATCTAAGTGATGGATAGATAGGCATGCCTATAGGGTTACAATGCAGCTGCTATAGTTTGATACCAATGGTGTCTTCATTTCGAGACTATATTATCTCTGCAGTTTGATACCTTCAGGTATTTATAGTTTGATATCTTCAGATATCCACAGCTCCCGTTATCTACATTCACAGGAATGCGCAGGTCTAATACAAAAAGTAAACTAAATAGTTATAAATAAAGGATACAACATGACTGAATAATTTATGTTGACGAGCATTGAATATCAATTTTGGCTTATAAATATGAATTGACGGTATATGAATAATATGTTGAAACATATTTACGTTATGTACCTTGATTGATTATGCCATCACTATTTATGTGAGTTTATGATATTCATGAATGTGTATGGACTTGGCGGATGACTGCTGTGAGTGGTCATCCAAACTAAGTATTTCCCCACTAAGCTTTTAAGCTTAGCATGACTGTTATTCTGTGTAAGTCCAAGTAATAGGAGTAAGGAACATGGATTATTTGTAGGGACCAAAACCAACCGTTAAAAGTAAATGTATTTTTGGAATGTATCTTTTTGGTTAAAAATAATTGTATATGTAATAAAGGAGCTTGTAATAGTTCTTTCAGATTATCATATAAATGTAAAGATGTAATACTATTCTTAAATGATAATGTTAAGTGATAAGAAATTTTGTAATATGTATATGTACAACATTGAATAGATAAATGTGTGATGGCAATCCCTATAAATGAATAGAAATGTATGCCATAAATGTATGTACAGGAATTTGGATACCATGTATATGGGTGGTTGTGGGTTCTGTATGGGGAATGTTACAATAAAGATAAGTATATGCACTTTAACTATGTTAAGAGATTGTTAAATATTATGTAAGATTTTTATATTCAAAACTTATATCAATTTTTTAGATGAGTTTGTCAAGAAAATTCCTAACTTAAGAGGTACTTATGTTTTAGCTTGCTAACAAGAGGAAAAACAACAAGATTAACGTAAAACTCTGGAATACAACGCCCCTTGCACATCTCTGTAGAGCGGCTCCTGGATGCCCAATGGAGGCTCCTAGAGAACAAAGAGGCTTGACCTTAATAAGGCTGCGGGATTCATCAGGCTGTCGGCGCACTAATTCCCTTCACGGAAGACATGTTGGAGTTGTACCTCCCATTCTCGGTGTAAAAGCTCCCGAATACCTGTCACAAAAAAGTATCCTCGGTCAGAACTATGTGAGAGGAAGATATAACATTAATGACCTCTAGAGAGTCCATTTCGATAACAACCCGTCGATATCCCAGGTCCCAGGCTAATGTAAGTCCTAAGAAAACACCCTAAAGTTTTGCAGAAAGAGGCGAACTCCTTCTGATATGCTGCTGAAAGCCACCACACTAGTTCTTGAGGCAATCTCTAATTAAACCCCCTACGGACGCCTTGGTGTACCCTTTTTTTACCGTTCCATCAGAATTGACTTTAACCCAACCCTTCAAAGGTTTAGTCCAGCACACTGAACTACCCACGGGCATGCCCTATGTCAAAAACACGCAATTCTCCATAGCTCTTGCTCGTGCTATCCAAACAACGTAATCCATAATGATTATGGGACCATCTGCTGGCCATTCAAAACCAGGCTCAAACACGCTGCTATTCTACCATCTCTAAAGGAACCAACAGGTTACCCTATAGATTATGGGCCATACTTACTGTTGCACTTGTGAATGCCTCGTGAGGTTTGACTTCAGCCACATCCCTACGTCTTGCTGGAAAAGTCCCGTATTTACACTTCCAAAGGGAAGTTACACCAGATAGCTTTCACTCGCGGGCAGTCCCTCACTACATATATAGTGACAACGGCTATCCATGACAATATGCCGGGCTACTTACTGTTGATTTGTCAGGAGTTTTTGTTTAGCTACCAGACAAAGAAATGACCTAATACGTTGCGGCCCTGCCCATTTCCATATAACCTCCCAGAGTTTGTGATTAGTCTCTGTGGATCGTCCTTCAATTAAATCATAAGCTGATGCTACTGTGAACCTCCTATGGGTTGTTGGTCCCCATACCACCCTGTCTTCCCTTACATCTTCGACACTGTGGCAAAAGTTCGCAAGCTCCATACAAACTGTGGTCGACAGGTATTGTTGAAACTCATGCCAATGTCAATCGCCCCCTTCAATAGTAAGGTCCGCAACCGTAGCTTAAAGGATGCTGTCAGGAATTTGAGAGGTTGCCACCAGAATTAGTAGTCCCCAGCCATCTATCCAATTTTCCAGCCAAATAAAATACGCCTTTCATTACCCAGGTTCCATTTAATACCTTGACGAACAAATTGCCAGGATGCTGATATCCCCCTCCAAGTGATCGAAGCCCCTGACCTAGTGAGTGTATGGGGGATATAACTATCATCCAAACGATATTTGGCTTGGAGTATCTGGACCCACATAGCATTGGGCTTAGTAATTAGATCACACCCTAGTTTAGCCAGTAGAGCAGCATTGGTAGGTCAAATGTGTCTAATGCCCAGTCCCCTGCGGCTTTAGGCTGGCACACTGACTCCCATTTAACCAGATTCATTTTACGGTGCTCATTCGTCGAGCCTCATATAAAATATCGCATGATTTTTTTTCAGATCGTCGCACAGTTGGCACGGGAGACGCACCATTTACATCGTAAAAAGGAGCAAAGAAGAGATGACAGATTGAGTTAGGGTAACCCGGCCCGCGAGCGACAAACTCTTGGCTCGCCATCCTGCAAGTTTCTTCTGAGCCTTATCGAGAATGTATTGGTAGGTATTACGGGTTGTCTGCTCGTGGATTAAAAGGACCCCTAAATACTTGCCAAGATTATCTGTACAAATAACCTGCAATCCGTGGCTGAGACGTCGCGCAGTTTCCCTAGAAATGTTCTTAGAGAAGAAAATCTGAGTTTTGGTGGTACTGATTTTCTGTCCAGATGCGAGGCAGAAGGACTCCAAGGTTCTGGCTATCACCTGCGTCTGCATATCCATGGCTTCAGCAAAAAGGACTAGGTCATCTGCAAAGAATAGGTGGGAGATGGGAGGTCCCGTTCGACTCAACTTTATTGGTTTCCATTTCCTGCAATCCACCTCTTTCGAAATGAGTTGACCTAATCGCTCCAGACAAAGCACAAAAAGGTAAGGCGAAAGGGGGTCACCTTGCCGGATGCCCCTCGAAGGTCTGAAAGTTTTAGAGATGGTGCCTTGCCAAGCAACTTGCAGCGAGGCTATCCTTACACACTTCATAATGACCCAGATTAAATTTTTTACGAGCCCAATATCCATCAGAGTATCTTGAATAAACTCCCATCTAAGTCTATCATAAGCTTTTTCCAGGTCCACTTTCAGGGCCAGGATCCCGGTCTTTCCCGTCTTCTTCTGCATTGAGTGGATAAGCTCATAGGTGATAATAATATTCTCAGTGATGTGCCTACCAGAAATGAAGTTGCATCAGTTCACCGCTATAAGGTGGTCCATGTGTACTTTCAACCTATTCACAATGACTTTAGAAATGGCATTATAGATTACAGTACACAGGCTAATCGGGCGAAATTGAGAAATAAGCTGTGCAGATGAGATTTTGGGAATTAGGACTAGAAGGGTTTGATTCAGGTCCTGTTCCCATCATTCCATCTAAAAAACTTGCTGCATAAACGCCACCACTGCCGGCCCTACCATCCCCCATTGGTTATGGAAAAATAACGCATTAAATACATCGATGCCCGAGGCTTTGTTGGGATTCATTTCAAAAACGACACTCCTAATTTCATTATCTTGGATTGGGAAAGCTAATTCCTGTACCTTCACCTCTGTAAGCGTTGGGAAGGCTCCTGCGAGTGGGAACTGCGAGTGTGTCACTTCCTCGAGGTTGTAAAGTTGGACAAAATAGTTCTTGATTAGCAACCGCAGTTGGTCAGGATCGGTAACAATGTTCCCAGTAGTGTTAGAGAGCCTGTCAATCCACAACTTCTTTCTTTTAGAAAGGGTGATCGTATGGTAATACTTGGTACTACGATCATCTTTCGAAACCTTTTCACACTGGGCTTTCTAATGCCAAAATATTTCCTCCTTGCATAGGACTTGCATTAGTTCTCCGCTCAGCTTGTCCTCTAGAACGAGAAGCGAATCCAAATTATTGACCGTCATTGTTTGCTGAATCCCTTCCAGTCGGGCTAGCAACCTATTTTTCGGTGGAAAATATTTCCAAAAACATGCGTGTTCCAGCTCATAAGGTGTTTTACGAACTGGGCTAAAGATCTACTTATTGACTCCTCGGTTGGCATCCAATGCTCGGCGACCACTTCGTTAAACCCTGAATGCGTGATCCACGCATTTTGGAAGTGAAAAGGTGGTGCTCCGCTTAGTTGTTGTGGGTGCCGAAATAAGTGGAGCAGCATAGGTCTGTGGTCAGAACCAAGGAAGGGTAAACGGTTGTTCACCGTATGGGGAACTTCTGCAACCAAGTTGACGACCCAAACACTCTATATAGGCGAGCTTGAACTGATCCTCTTTGCCAAGTAAATTTTGAGCCTGTAAAACCTAAATCGTGAAGCCCACACCGATGCAACCACTTTTTAAACCTTCTACTGACCACTTGAGTAGAGGTAGCTCCTCCCCTTTTATCCAAAATCTCCAGCTTAGCATTAAAATCTCCTCCCACAATCCATGGTCTTTGGGTAGTGCAGCCGATCCAAGATAAAATAGGCAAGAGCATGGACTGCGATGCCACTTACGGGCTAGCATAAACTAAGGTAAGATCGAAACAATTCCTCTCATACTTGACAGTAGTATGAACAAGCTGCCTGTGCGCTATGACAACTGAGATATCAAAGGCTTCCTGCCAAAGGAGCCAAATACTGCCGGAACAACCTTCGGCTTCTACTCTAAAGGAATAATCAAAACCTAGGGAAAGGATCACGTCATTAGCCCTAAAGCCACTAATTCAGGGTTCCATCAATGCCAAAATGGTTGGCTTGTAATTATGAATGTAATTATGCAGAAGGGTCTAGAATTTCAACCCTTCCGCCCCTTGGCAATTCCATATCAAAATTGGCATAAAGGAAATTGATGTAAGAAATTTTACCCTACATTGGGGCAATAATGGTGCCTCTGACGTGTACCTCCCTTTGGGTATCTGTCTGATCATGCGGGAACATCTCCATAGTCGGGCTCGGTTCAGTTATGATAGACTGCCCACCCAATTCCATTTCCAAATCAGGAGGTTTTGAGGGTGGTAGTACAGGTAGGCCATTTCATAGACTGCCCTCCTCCTCGAGTTCCTCTACACCCTCCATCAATTGAAGCCTCTCATCTATCCCCTACTCCTGATCCGCAATAATCATGCTATCACAAACCATTTCAGAATGAGTCGAGATTTCAATTGCTAAATTCCTATCCTTGGCTGTGGGTTTAAGCTGGACTGTTTGGGCCGTATCCAAGTCCTTTTCCTGACTCTTGCTATTTCGGACCCTTTCCCCTCGGGTTTGTGGGGTATTGATAACTGCTTTGCCTTTGGAACTCTTCTTAGAAATTCTTACGTGGTCAGCTGATGGTGACGCCCCCCATGAGGTTTAGACGTTCTTGTTCCCACGAAATAGGACAGGTTGAACCTTTGTCCAAAGCCAGTGAAGGTTCCACTATTTGGGGTCGTAGTTGGACTAGGGGTCACGTCTTCAACTGTCTCTTGGTTTATTAGCACCGCAAACCTTGAGCCTCCTCTAAAAGCCTCTACACTCTGACTGCCTCCCCCCTATCCCTGTCCTTTTAGCGCTGGTTTAAGGGATCTCCTTTGCACGTTGGTTCATGGCCCATAGTCATTGTGTGTCCTATCCTCTTTCCTTCCTGCATGCTCCTCAGCTGGTTGCCTTAGTTCGGTCTCGTTGTCACCTTCACGGGTCGTCGGAGTCTGTTGAGAGCTTGTCGCCGTGAACGTCCTTGGACATGCGCTCATTACATGTCCAATTATACCACACGTATAACAAACTTGAGGGAGCCCCTCATACATTATCATCAACGTTTCACCATCCAGTTCCACACTCGTTTTCAGTGGAACGCTCAGATCAATATCCACGGCAACGCATGCATACCTCCCTCTCTGAGCTAGCAAGGTTGCATCGTCAATCTTCACTGTGCTCCCCACGAGATTCCCCAGTACTTTGAGTATCAATGGATGGTAGCGGGCTATCGGCAGGTTAGGAAACCGGAGCCAGACGACTGCTCTCTTTATCTAGGCGTGCGTCGGTCAGAATGTGGGAAGCCACCGCTGGACAAAAAGCACCTAACTGAAGATCACCCACGGCCCATTGGTAAGTACGTGTAAATAATCGGCTTCCTCCATGAATTTAACTACCCACGATTTTCATAGGACCTCGCAGCTTCCATATACTCCCCAAAAGGTTGCTCAGAATCCAGTAGCCCACTCGTCTTCCCAAAAGCTTGACGACGACTGCTAATTCCCACTGTCTGTCCAACTTCGACTTCAGGTTTTGGGACAGTAGTACGCTGCCCCCTCACTCCCCAACTGTGGGCGTGATGTCACCCTCTTCAATGTTGACTGGAATGTCTTCCGACCATACTGTCATCGCCTCCACCACTTCCCCATCCGCACCTCCTGTCACAGCCGCGCTATATGACGACTTGGGTTGAGATGGTTCGTTCTCTCTTTTTCTGGTACGTCCTTTCTTAGCTAGGTGTCCCTCTGGATCGAGGGTGTCCATACCATAGCGAAGAGCTCAGGCCAGTAATACTCGAGAAGTCCCAATAGACCGCTGTCTTCCTTGACGTAAAAGCTTCGCCAACTTTTCTCGCTCAAGCCAGCTTGCTAATTATTGGAGGAATTATAAAACATTTTTAATCAGTAACTTGGTTTATATTTTTAATAATATAAGAAGAAATCTCTCCTTTTCTTTTAAATTTCAAATTTCCTATATTGGATATATATTATAAATTACAAATTTTCAAATTCAATTTATCATTATCTTTTAATTATGTTAATTTTGAGAGTTATATCTTCGTCTTTAATCATATTAATCTTCCTTGCAAGTTCTAAATTCAAATTATCTTAATAGTTTAGATTTAGTTGCATTGAAAAAGTGCTTTAAAAGTCAAGCATAAGCTATCACAAGCTTCCTTTATCCTTTAGCCACTAATTAAAAACAGATTAAGGACAATAGATAGGATCAAGTGTAGCACTCTAATCTCAACTACAAATTTCGTAATCAAGACATAGAAACTATAAGACATATATTTTTCAAATGTCACTATTCAACAGTTTTGTGGAACCAAATTTAAGGGCTTTGTACTACACACTATCAAGAAGATGAATGGATGAGAATAATAGAATGGGCAAAGAGACCACACCAATTATGTGATGAGAGTGCACAATATTTAGGTTGGCTTTGACCTACTAGATATATTCACTATGGAAAGAAAGGAATGTAACTTTCTAAAGTATAAAACAAGACATCCAATCGTTGATTCACAATACCTTATCTTGGATTATGAAAGTCATTATAGTTAATGGAATGCAAACAAAAACTAGTGTTAAAATGGTAAATAGATGGACTCTCCTTCAAATTTGATTATTTAGTGACAATTACATTGAAGCAACCATAGACCCAACTCGAAAAAGGATCCACCTAAATTGTTTCCAATCTCCACCACCCTATAGGCTACAAGCAGATTTGTTACAAGAGGTTAATCTACTAATCCAAGGTAGATCATAATCAACATTACCTGATGTTTAGTGGTGCTCATGGATAAAATCTTTAGAAGTAAGTCATTTATTGTTAGCCCCAAATTTTTTTTTATGTCTTTGAGCATGATAAAAAGGAAATAAAAGCATTAATGGAAAATCAAGATGACATTGATTAAATATGATAGCATTAATAAGTTAGGTGGCAT
>JANIHZ010000006.1:19047666-19064432 GCA_027478365.1 Erythroxylum rufum | reverse complement strand
GGAATGGTTTCTCCTGCTGATGGGCTCTGGAGAATATGGATCGATCGGCCCACGGGTTGTTATGACCGAGCTCAAGCTCAATATGGCCGACCCGACCAGAAATATTTAGTCAAAGGAAACTTACGTGATCCTTTTCCCTTGATCAAGCAGCATGTGAAGTAGGTTATTAACCTCAGGAGTCCAATACATAGTTTTGTACCTCATCATGCGATAGACGACAAGGAAGAAACAGATAAAGGTTGCAGATCTGCAAGGCATATTCTGATATTTACATATCCTAAACCCTTCATACATGACTATGAAAGAATTGGCTATAAAAATAAAAGCAACTCGTCCAGAATTTCCTTTGAGAACATCCAGTTCCATCTACTCACGTTAGCAGAGCATGTCATGGATTTGAAAATGCAAGCATGTATTATGAGGCACAATTGGTGTTAGTTATCCAAAAAAACTCTTTCATCATAAGTAAATCCCACCGTCCACCTGTTTCAACTACTGCTCCCTACTCTGCCTGAGCTCACTAATTTTTACGAAACTAATCATAGCAGAAAAGACCATCTGGTTGCTTTCTGATAATCAGATTCCACTAAAATCCAATAGAAGCCCTCCATTTGAAGATGGGAACTGGGAAGCCATGCCTAAACAGTTTCTAACACGCAAATCCAGTAGCATAGCATGGTCTTTTACAGTTTCAGCCTTTCTATAAGAAAAGATACAGCAACCAGTGGAGGGCAAAGATTCAAAAGTGCATGACTTCAAAAAACTCCTTCCACACCATGTATAAGTGATTTCTTTTTCAAAATCATTATTCCAAATAATTACCAAACAAACATAAGACAAGAAGCAACCAAACCATTGTTTCAATAATATTATTTCTTCTGCTTCCACATATAAAACAACAAATATCATTGATTATTGCTACGTGTTTGTGGAATTATAAGGAGAGAAACCATGTATTTCCCGTAATCATGCATCTTGATGAGAATTTTTTACCTCAGTATCCTTCAAAACTGCCAAAATATTTCTGCTACTCTAACCTTCTCCTTCACGAACAGAAACTGTAACCATCAGCAATCACTGCATCTAAGTAATGCCAAGTAAACATTAGATGCATAATCCAACAGCCATCAATTTAAACATAATTACTTCTTGTGTTTTTGTTTAAGGATTTCAACATACATAGAAATAACAAAAATTGTTCGATTGCACTCTCACGAAAAGAAAATCAGGCAACAATCTGAAACTGCAATTTTGGTAGGAACTTGTTCCTTCAATATTCCCCAACTACCAAATACATTTCTCTTCCAAAATCTAAGCTCCGCCTCTAATAACTTTAGTAATCACTGTATGAGCATATCCCTAGATGACATAGCAAGAAAACAGTAGATAGTGATCAACGCAACCATTGTTTGAAATGATAACACCGCTTTTGTTTGATATCGTTGAAGAATATGGCACACAAAAGTGATATAAACTGGTTAAAAAATCCATAATATATAAATTCACCTATGTAACAAACCTGTTACCTTGGCATCCTCACAATGGCCAAGCACATTTCTGCTTCAAACTCCAAGCTTCCCCTTTATCTATAGAACTCTGATTACCAGTAATCGCCGCAAGAGCATTTCCCATCCCTAAAGTGATGAAACCTCTTTCCATCTCTCACTACAATCTCTCTGCCAACAAGTTTAGACATATACTTGAACGCATTATGGCAATCACCACATATCCTTAGGTTCTTGAAAACCCTGACTGTGGCTTGTCGAGGAACCTTCATTAGGCCAAAAGCAACTGCAAGCTTCTCACTGTGAGTAGACAAGGCTGATTCCTTCTGGTCAAACTCCATATCATGCAACACAAACTTTGTATCAGGCACATAGCCTATTTTTCTCATTTCCTGGACCATATTCTGAAGATAATCATAAACTAGTTGGACCTCAGGGTGCACAGCATCATCAACCAGGAAGACATGGACCTTACTATCAACCTCAACCCAACTACAGCCAGGCTCCTTCTTAATCCCCCGATCCCTCATTAACTTGCGCACCTTGGCCACATCTTCCCATCGACCTGCTACAGCGTACATGTTTGACAACAATACATGAGTTCCATCATGTTGAGGTATCAATTGCAGGAGTCGGTCTGCAGCTTCAATTCCCAAATCGATATTCCCATGAATGCGACAGCCGGCAAGGAGTGCTTCCCATATTTGTACTCCAGGCTCAACAGGCATTAATTTCATCACTTCCTTTGCCTCAGAGAATTTTCCAGCTCGACATAACAAATCAATCAGACGAGCATAATGATCTTCACCAGGGCTTATATTATAACACTTGTACATTATATCAAAATATCGACGCCCTTCGTTTACCAAACCTGCATGGCTACAAGCAGAGAGAACAGCGAGAAATGTAATACGATCAGGCAATATGCCAAACTTCAACATCTGTTGAAACAATTCAATTGCTTGGGCACCATGTCCATGTTGCCCAAGTGCAGCAATCATAGCATTCCATGATACAGAATCCACACAAGGCATTTTAAGGAAAAGGTTATGCGCATCATCAACAACGCCACATCTTGCATACATAGTTATCAGTGCATTTCCCGCTGAAAGACTTGATTCAAAACCAAATCTGACAAGTTGGGCATGAAGCTGACGACCTTGCTCGAATGATCCAAGCACAGAACAAGAAGTAATTGCTCCTGCAAATGCATAATCACATGGTTTAAAACCAAGTAACTTCATCTGGTTGAACAACTTTAAACCCTCTTCTCCGCAACCACTATGTGCTAATCCTGATATCATCACGGTCCACGTTAAAAGGTTCTTCTCTGGCATTACCTCAAAAAAGTATTTGGCTTCATCGATACGCCCAACATTTACATAGCCTGATAGA
The DNA here is from genome assembly GCA_027478365.1 of Erythroxylum rufum. Taxonomy (NCBI): domain Eukaryota; kingdom Viridiplantae; phylum Streptophyta; class Magnoliopsida; order Malpighiales; family Erythroxylaceae; genus Erythroxylum; species Erythroxylum rufum. Next base: position 19,061,532 of record JANIHZ010000006.1, on the reverse strand, counting down.
ATTGCATTCCATGAGACAAGGTCTTGCACGGTCATCCTATTAAATATCTCTTGAGCTTGTTCAATTTTACCACATCTCCAGTACAATGTGATTAAGGCATTATTAACAGGTAATGAAAATGCTGGTGTAGGCGTGACCACATTTTTTAGAATATAGGCATGAACCTGCTTTCCAAAGTTTAAAAAACCAGCATTTGCACAAGCACTAATCACGTTAGTGTAAGCGTACTCATCCAATTGAATTTCGGATGAAAGCATCTTTCTAAATACGTCCAGTGCTTCATGATATAGCCCATGATGCATGTAACCAGACATCATCGCATTCCACCCACCCCCGAATTTTTCATTCATTCCATCCAGTAACTCTTTCGCTGTAAGTAGATCATCATTCTTCACATACCCAGTAATCATTGTTGTCCACGATGGATCATCTCTCTCAGGCATCTCCTCAAACAACTTCCTAGCAGCAACCATCAATGACGACGACAATTGCAGTGAGGTTGCACATTTTATGTAAACAGACAACAATGCATTAAACACTGTAGAAGTAAGTCCTGCTCCCGACTTCACCACTGCACAGTGCAATTGTTGGCACTGTTTTACATTTTCTATGACAAGCGCCAAAGCACTAAGAACACTAGAAAACGAATAATCATTAGCCCTAAAGCCATCCCTTCTCATATCACAGAACAGTTGAATTGCAGCGTGACCATCGTCATTATGCGAATAGGCAGTGATCATTGCATTATAAAAAACAATATCTCTCATACGAAACGAAGTCCCACCAAATATCTCTCCCGCAAGCTTCAATTTCCCCGCTGCAGAATACGCAGCAATCATTGTCGTTCTCGCAATAACATCTGGTTGAGGGCATTCATCGAACAGGTACTGCGCATAGACAAGGTTGAACGATTTACAGTAAATGTCGACCAAACGATTGAATAAATGCGCACGTGGCTTGAACCCAGAAGCTATCATGTGGGCATGTACAGAACGTGCCAAGGTGTAAGAACTGGGGCTTCGTGCGGAACACAAATGAAGTTGGACTGCGTAAAGGTTGGCCAGTGCACGGACAAAGTCTGGACTTTTCATGTTTAAAAGAATACGAGATGGGGAAGAAGAAATATATCAGCGAGGAGGATCGTAAAAAGGTTTTCATGGTTTAAACGAGAGAAATCTCCATTCCCTATAATCCTTTAAATACAATATTTGATGTTAGAATGAAGAGGACCAAGCATATTCAAAACGGGCTACATATAGGCATCTAGTAGACACGACATTATCTTCTAGACCACAATACAATCAGCTGACTAGCAAAAAGGAACACGGTTACTTAGCTCCTTCTGAAGATAGGAGACAGGAGATAAGTCAGATCAAATGACTGAAGGTGAGCATCTTAGCTTATATTCCACTTCAGTTCTAGATCCCTAACAAGTTCACATCCACCGCGGTTCCTGTTAAAGAAGTTTCAGTCTTTGTAATTGTATCCATCATAACAGTTGAGGTGGAGACTCTTGGTAACAATTTACTCTCTCTATGACACATATATTCCATGGCTGGAATTGAAATTGAAGATTGAGAGATCATTAAGGTTAATGTACCTAAAGGCCCAATTGATAGTTATGTCCCGGGAACTTGGTTGAAATTGAAGGTGACACCAAAAAGCTCCGATGAAGATTAATATTTCACCCGGAGGAATGTGCTTCTGTATGTTCCTATTTGTTCAGGGCAGGCGGCTTGAACTATGATTTGGTCCGGCATAGTGACATGCATCTCCGAATAATGTCGGAATATGGACATACTAAGTATAGGTGATTCATTGTCTCAAGATTATCTTGGTAGAGACATAGAGGAAATTAGAGGACCGTGTCATTCTATCCAAGGTTACGAGGCTACTTTTAACCACCATCATATATTTAGAATTTGGTTTCACCTCCTCTTTTTTATTTTGAGAAATTAAAAATTCTCATTAAAGAATGGTAAATTACAATAGGTGAATAGCTTGGGAATCACATGCTCCCATAACCCAAATAATCAAACAACGACATACGCCCGTTACAGGAGACCATACATCCTAAAGGGTAAAACAGTTGACCCCTTTACACAAATAAACCCGACATTTCCAATTAGGGTTAGCGAGGGAAACAACGAGAGCGAGGAGCACAATCAGATGACGACTTGCATCGGTAGTCATTGACAAGTAATGGTCATAGAAACTTGATTAAGTTAAGAATCATTCCAGAGCACAACTCATTTTCTTCAAATATCAGTGGGGGGCAGATCGCGTTGATGCAGTTGCTATCAGTGAATTCAAGTGGAATCGCGATGTAGGTGAGTCGCTGGATATCTTACCCTTCGTTACGCCTTCTGTTGACTCTCTTCTCAGAGATATGAAAATCTATCTTCTCCTCAGATCCTGTGCCAGGAGGGGAGGAGGCGAGCTGGGGTTTCTGCGTTAAGGGAAGTAGCAAATCGCTTCAGATGGAAGAGGGTCTAGGTAATTCTTCCTTGTATATTGTATAGCTCCTTACTACTAAGATCTGGGTATTGCGTGTAGAGGGGGTGAGCTTAGGCTTACATTGGGTAGGTAATCAGATAGGCTATAATCGCCATATAGTAGACAGTCTACCACTGCAGTGTCGACTCAACTGATGGATGATCAGTTGTTCCCTGATACTTGTAGTAGTGAGGTCAATGATAGAATTCTGAGAGTTAGTCTGATCTCTAAATCTTCTACTATTTCTTTCATTCCAAATAACCTGAGCACAAGTAGCAGCCAACAATAACAAGATCTACTTCTCATGTTTAGTCATCTGCAAGTGAGGAATATCCAATAGTATATCTATAATACTACCATTGGAGTAATCAGGAAAGCTTAGATTAGAGATCTTTGTCCAAACTTCCTTTGAGAAACTACAAGCAAAGAATAAATGATCCCTAGATTCATCCTCCAGCTTGCATAGGATACAGATCTTAGGAATGGTTAGGAAGTTCAACCTATCCAAAGTGCTGAGTCTGTTGAACATAATAAGCCAAAGCAGAAATCTCACATTAGATCTAAGAACCTTATTCCATATCAGTTTATCCCATCCGACCAGTTCAGTAGACCTCTCCCTCAATCTTCTTACATCTGTTGTAGTGATTTCTGAGATAGGAATTCCTTTCCACAAGTAGATATCCCTCTCCCCCTGACTTCTAAATTGAGGCAGGGATAGCAAACTCACCTCAGCTGGGGGGAGGGTCCAATTTCCATTACTGATAATCACTTGAAGCTTAGAATCTTTAGGAAATCGACATAAAAGAGATCTGGCCAATTGATTGTGAATTAGTGATCCATTCCCTGTCCAATTGTCATACCATAAGGAGATTCTATCTCCTGCTCCAATCTGGCATTGATATGATGAAACATATCCTCCTTCAATCTGAGCAACTGGTTAAAGAACCATTTGTAGCTATTTTTGGGCTTGAGGGCCCACAAACTTCCTCCCTTTATTATATAGGAATGGATCCAAATGGTCCACATGGTCTGTTTATCACTGAGTAATTTCCAAAGACGCTTGGAGGTAAGAAGTTTGTTTTTGCTGAATAGAGAATCCAGGCCTAACCCTCCTTCATCTCTTGGTTTGTAGATTGTCTTCCAACTAACCTTAGCTAATCCTTTATCTCCATTCCTTTTTCCCCATAAGAATTGTTTCATCAACTTTTCAATTGTTTTGATAAGCCTTTTTGAGAGAAAAAGGTAGGAGCACCAGTAGGAATTCATAGATAAAATCACAGATTTCAGAAGTTGAATTTTTCCTCCATAGGATAAAGATCTATTCGCTCAAGCCCCCAATCTTTTTTTAATCTTATCAATCAAAGGAATGCACTCACAAAACCTTAGTCACCTTGAAGAGATAGGGATCCCCCAGTATAGCAAGGGAGGATCTTTTACTTCCATACCAGTAAGTTGAGATAGGAGATTAGAGAGTTGAGAAGCAATTTTTGAGAGGATGATGAAGCTTTTACTAGGATTCACACTAAGTCCCGATATCTCCTTAAAGAGATTGAGGGAGTTCATCATCAAGGTAACTGAATGGACATTAGCTCTATTTAGGAGGATAAGATCATCTGCAAAACATAAACTAGTAAGTGAAATTTTCTTACATTTTGAATGGAATCTGAATTTAGAATCCGAAGAGGTGTTGTGCTTTAGAATTTGGGTAAGAACCTCCATACTAATAAGAAAAAGGTAGGGGGATAGAGGATCCCCTTGCCTAAGCCCTTTCTTGCCCTTGAACATCTCCGTAGGGCATCCATTAATCAAAACCCCATAAGAAGCAGTAGAGATACATTCTTGAATCCATTGTATAAACTTTAGGGGAAAGTTCATAACCTCCAAAGTGTGAAGAAGGAAGCACCAATTGACACTATCAAAGGCTTTCTTTAAATCAATTTTAATAGTGCAATTTTGGGGACTCCTCTGCTGATTGTAGCCTTTGAGAAGCTCTTGCACTATTAGAATATTGCCCCCTATGTCTCTATTGGCCAAAAAAGCTCCTTGATTCTCACTGATAAGGAATTTGAGAACCTCCTTCATCCTATTCACCAAAATCTTTGCAATGATCTTATAAAGGAAGTTAGTGCAAGATATAGGCTTGAAATCATTCCAAGTTTCTAGACTGGAAGTTTTTGGGATCAAGCATAGGTAAGTCTTGTTAATTTCCTTCAACAAGGTCCCTTTTAGGAAAAATTCCTGAACAACTTCTTTAATTATCCCCCGGCCCCCACACTAGGCCAAGTTTTCTGGTAGAAAAATCCATTTAGACCATCTGGACCCGGAGCTTTAGATCCATCCATGCTAAAGACAACCTTCTCAATCTCCTGATCAGATACTGGTCTTATCAGCCAAGTACTTTCATACTCAGGAATTCTAGCATTGATGAATTGTGCAAGATCATGGTTATTCTATAGTAAATTAGCTTCAGTACCCAGAAGCTTTTTATAGAAACCCGAGGCCACTTTGGCTAGATTTTCCTGTCCATGCATTAGCAATCCTTCTTCAGTTTTGATGGAGGAAATTCTATTAATATTTCTTCGGGATAACAAAGAGTTGAAGAAAAATTTTGTGCATCTATCTCCATCCTTCAACCAATTAACCCTAGCTCTTTGTTTGTACAATGAGCATTGATTATCTACCATCTCCAAGTACTTCTTAAGGGCTACCTTTTCCTCCATAGCTAGATTCCCATCTGAGGGGTTTGCTGCCAGTGAAATTTGAATAGAGCTGAGCTTCTCCCTTAACATGACAACCTCCTGATTAAGATTCTTACCTCTCTTACTGTTAAGAATCTTCAATTCCTATTTAATTGCTTTGAGTTTCTGAATATATACAAACTACTTAGTGCCATAACATCTATGCTCTAGCCCTTTGGAAATTGCTTCTTTAAACCCATCTACACTTGCTAGGAAATTGTTGAATCTAAACGGGTAGAACATTCTGGAAATAGTGAACAAGGAATCAATTCTTATAGGAATGTGATCAGAGATACCAGGATTAAGGAAATTTGCAATGCTTCTTGGAAAGGTAGAAAGCCAGTCCTCATTAACCAAAGCCCTATCAAGTTTTTTCCTGATGCGCCACAAAGAGTTTTGCTTATTCGACCATGTAAAAAGGTGTCCTTCCATTTTCAGATCTAACAATTCCACCTCCTGCATGCAATCATACAAATCAGGGGAGTAGTTGAGCAGACTGCAATTACCTTCTGCGTCTATCCTGAATGCAGTGGCGTTAAAGTCACCACACACCAACCACGGGAGAGAAACCAAACCCTTAATTCGACGAAGATCATTCCAAAGTTAAGATCTTTGGAAAACTGTGTTGAAACCATAGACAAAAGTTGCTAGGATCCATGAATTTTCCATTTTGAAATTGATTTTGGTGTGAATATGCTGCTGTCCAAAATCCAAAGCTTCCACATCCACAAAATCAGCATCAATAGCTAAGATAATCCTACCATAGGCATGACATTGGTGATTTGTAATGAAGTGCCAATAGCTTCCTAAACGTGCCAGTTTATTCAAATTAGCTTCTCTAATTTTAGTTTCCAACATACAAAAAACCCTAGGCTTTTCAGTTATGACAAAGTCCCTTAAAGCATTGAGCTTGGAGGGACTATTTATTCCACGAACATTCCAAACTAACAAATTCATAGGCAAGTTGTTTTTCCTTTGGAGCTTTTCCTATTGCTCCTAACACTTTTCCTAGACATGATCTGCTCAATTTTGTCCTCAAGGTTATTACCAATCAGCTGATCTGCCCTTGGATGAGTTTCTTCAGCTAGCTGTTATGCCCTTTGATGAGTTGCTTCAGCAAGCTCACTACTAGTAGCAACACCTTCATCTGGACTGGGATCACTATGTGCCATCTCATTGCACCTAGTGTTAATAGAGCTGCTGCATTCTTCATCAGTTTTATTAAGTTGTTCCTCCCTCTATTGAGCTGATTCAATAGTGTTCTCCATCTGATTATGAATTTGAGTGTCCAAAGATCCATTATGTGGCTGAAGCAACCCTTGGTTCTCTTCCACTTGTTCTGTCTCCTTGTTCTGTTGTGGATCCTTCAGCTCCAATTTTTCCAGCCCCATCACTTCCCAATAATCTCCTTTAAGAAAAGTTCTACCCGTAGGTTTCCATTCCTTTCCTTGAGCCTTGAGGGATGGTCTCCAATGGTAAGAGACAAACACCTTATCTTCTCTAAGGGAATTTCCATTAGCTAGTCTTAGTATAGGAATGCTCTCTTGCAATTCTTTTGTGATATCCATGCTGATACATAACCGTGCAAATCCTACTCGTTTTCCCATGGCTGTGTTCTCATCCATACATAATGGCTTGCCTAAATAGCTTGCCAACATACTCAGCCTTTTAGTGGTCCAATATTCTAAAGGAATATTGTGGATATTTACCCATAAAGGAATACTCTTTCTTCTAATTTTCTCCAATTCCATTCCTTGATACCAGCTTTGTAGGAATAAAGGAAGCTGAGAAATATGCCAAGGACCTTCTTCTAAGACCTTTAAAGCTTCAGATTTGGAAGAAAAGGTGAAAATAATATTATCCTCTTCTGATAACATAACCTCCAAGAGTCCTCTTCGTTTCCAATTCCTAGCTATCTAAGCTTGAATGATGGGAAAAGCAGGTCTTTTCTCCATAAAGAATCCAATTATAGTAGCTTCCCAAGATTTAGCTCCTTGTTGAAGAATATCAATACTGGGAGCAACCATCATCTTACCTTCAAACTCCACTAGAGGGCTGAACTCCAATGAAGAGTTTGATCCATCACCCACTACCTGTTTCTAAGTTCTCTTGGGTCCATTTGCTTTGTTACCTGCTGCAGCAACAGCTGCAAAGCTCTTAGGTTCAGCTAGAATGGGGTGGTTCGGGTTAGGATTAGCGTTAGGGTTGGGATGAGGCTTAGGGTTCAGGTTAGAGTTTTGAACTGTGGATAAAAGAGGGGGAAAATCTGAGTTCAAAATATTTGGCATGTTGTTTGAGTGCAGGCCAGATCTGGGACAAGGAAGCCAGCTAGAGAACTGAAGACAGAGTGCTGGAGACCCGAAGGAGGGCAGAGTTGAGATTCTAAAAACAGGTTCTAAGGAGGGTTGAATAACTGAATGCAAGTTTGAGTTTCTGAATGCAGGATTGAGCAAGGAGAGGTGCAGGTCAGAAAAGAAATGGGAAAAGAGTTTTAGATAAGAGAAAACTAGGAAAGGAGCAATGCAGATCTGGGAAAGGTGAAGAGGGAGGGTAAAAGGAAGCAGAGTAGAAGAGAATTGGGTAGGCTGAAGATTGGAAGTACTGACTTCAAATTTGAGAATGGAGTTGCAGATCTGAGAATGGTTAGTGAGTAGGCTAAGAGAAGAAGCAGGCAACAAGGGAGGTGAAGAGAGGGAAAGGGACAGAGGAGAAGGTGGCTAGAGAAAAAGCAGTGGCCTGGGAGTGGTGGAGGGAGTGGCTAGGGAGTCATTGGAGATTGAAGAAGAAGGTGGCTACTGAGGGAACATCGGAGCCGAAACTAGCTAGGAATCAAGATTCAGCTGAGTTCATTCCAGACATTGTTATTATTATTGTTGTTGTTGTTGTTGTTGTTGTCATTATTATTATTATTATTATTATTATTATTATTATTATTATTATTATGATTATTATTATTATTATACTACTACTACTACTACTACTACTACTACTACTACTACTACTACTACTACTATTCGTATTCTTATTTTAAAGTAAATCATGGGTGGTATCTTGGAGGGGATGGTTACCCTTATTTATTTAATATTAAAATTGTATGTACCAAGTTCGAGGGGGACATTGACCTTACCTTATTAAGAAAATATACAGTAACGCAGATGGTAACAAATAACAGAAAAAAAAAACTTAATAGAGTTAAAGGAATTAGCAAAACCATCTAACGTAAGGAAAATGTTGTTTATCTAAAGTAAGAAGTCCTCTAATGTGTCGTGGTAGGTCTTCAATGTTGCCAAATTCCATCGATAATTGTGTCGAGCTTGCTAGCCTCACGAGAGCATCAACAATGGAATTGACTTCTCTGTAGATATGAGTAAAGTTAAATTAAAAAAACTGTAAAGATGTATAAATTTCTTACATAAGATCCTTATATCGCCAAGTACAGGTCATTTTTCCTTTCACCAGTCGTACCAAAAGCAAAGAATCTATTTCAATACCTATCCTTTGAATCCCTTTTACATGACAATATTGAAGTGCCACTTTAAGAGACATCAATTCAGAATATAAACTTGTTCCATGTTGAACATATCTTGATCCGGCGAAAATAAAACTACCATTTGAATCTATAACAACATAGCCAATTCCACAAACACCTGGATTACCAAGACTTGATCTGTCGATATTTAATTTCATCCATGATAGAGGAGGAGCCTTCCATATCAAAACTTTTCCTAGTAGTGGTTTTTAGGTATTAAATTACGATTCAAACCCATTGAGACAAGAAACTGATCGTACGTGGTACAAATCTTGAAAGGTTTAATGATACTAGCATCATACAATTGTTTATGAACAAGTTGTATCACTAAACTTGTCGTAGATTGTTGATCTTCAAAAAAAGCTTTGTTTTGAACACACCACAGATTCCAACAGAAGAAAACAAGGAGAAGTCTACATATTTCTTGATGCAGTAACAAGCATTTCATTTTGCTACCAGATATCCAAAGTTTCATATAACCCAATAGTTGAATCTGTTTTTCTGATGTGTATTTTCTCTTCAAAGTAAGACCACACCTAGAGTGATATATTGCAAGAAAAGAAGACATGGTCAATACTCAATATCTTCTAGATTTTCACAAAAACAACATTTAGAGACCATTGCAAATCCCACCCGTTTAAGAGTTTATTGTATTGGGACCAAACCGTTTAACATCCACCAGACAAAAATAGATATCTTCAGTGGTATTCTGGCATTCCATATATATTGTAATTGATGTTTTTTTATCAGATCTCAATTTAATAAACTCATGAGCTAATTTGAAGGTAAAAAGTCCAGAAGACATTAACATCCATATAATCTAATCTTGTTCTCCTCCAAAAACTCGATCCATCCCCTATTATGATTTTAGTGTGATTTGTAAAAAATTCAGAAGTATTCTTAAGGCATTTCCAATGCTAGCTTTTCTGTGTTCCTCAGTGGTTTAGTCTTTAACATTTTTGCCCAAAGAGAATTTCCATAATGTAACTTCCACCATAATTTAATTACTAGCAGCTACGTGATCCAAATCAGTAAGTGAAGAAAATCTCAGTCCATTTTCATCTTTTGCAAGAGTAAGGTTTGTCCAATTTCGCCAATGTTTTTTCTTCCTTTCTTTTGTATGTCCCCAAAAAATTCTTGCAAATCATTGTTCTAAGTCTAACTGGTGAATGACTATTCTAGGCTACTGGAAAGTAGAAAGATCATATAATGGAATTGCAAACAAGACATGTTTAATGAGAATCATTCGACCAGTTGGAGTAAGAAATTTTTGATGCTAACCATTCAATATCAAATTGATTTTAGCTAGTATGTTTTGAAAATAAGACAGACGTGGATGCCCATTAAACAACATATATACAACCTAGGTAGGTATTTGAAAGGCAGCTGGTCTCTTTGAATATTAGTGATAGACGTGATTAAATGTGAGTAAGATTGACTCATATGCTTCAAAGCAACATAAAAACTCATCTGCAAAATTCAAATGCGTCACAGGAATACTACCTTTCTCTATCTTGCCTTCTGTCATTCAAACCTCTACAAAATGCTTCAGAGACAAGTATAAATAAATAAGGTGATATGGGGTTACCTTATTTAACTAACGTCACGTGTTGCTTTGAATTGGTCACTAGCTTGCCCATGGATCAAAACTAAAAACCAAGCTCCTTTTGAATTATTTAGAATCAAGTTACCGAAACGATCATCGAATCCCAATTTCCTCAGTAGTTGTTCCAAAAAGAACCATGAAACTCTATCAAAATCCTTCATCATATCCAACTTAAAAACCACAATATGACCTTTAGTTTTCCTGACAATAGATTGAAATGATCATCTCCAGTGATAACTCAACAACGATTTTGTGGGTTTTATGATCGATAAATGCAATAATAAGAGATTGGTGAGGTGGGTTTCCATGATTTTGCTTTTCACCGAGGAAAGTACTGCTTGCTTGGAAAGGATCTTTAAGACCAACACAGTTACAGGTAAAAGTGTGGCTAGAGGGTGTGTAGAACTTTAAAATATGGCTTTAAGTTTTGAGTCTCCAACTTTTGACCAGTGAGTTGGCATGTATTTCTTAGATTTACAATATGTAATATATTCCTTAGATTACAAACAATCCTCATTCCTCAAGATATATTCTAGTGTTACTAAATAATCCTACCTTTTACAATTTTACACTAGACTTATTAGGTTTTTTAAATTGGAAAGAATCATTGACACTATTTAGTAATACTAGAAATAATCATAATTAAAAGCAAAAAAATTTAATGTTTACCATTAAAATTAAAATTTATTTACTCATTGTTTAATATCTTTAATCATTATATAGTGTTTATCATTAAAATCAAAATTTATCTGGTCATTGCTTAAAAGTTGTCTTTTTCATTGTTTAATATCTTTAGTTAGTTATTTGGTACGAGCTATTGTTGTAAATTGTAATTATTAGAGAGTCATAAATATTTATTATTCTTTTTATTTCAAGTTTTGTTGTAATTATTATATATTATATGATGTAATTGTAATACTTTAAATATTTTGTATTATTCTTAATTTTATATTTGTATGATGATTAAATAATTTTTTTATATTAATTGTGGTTATTATTTATATATAAAATATGTGAAAATAATATTAATAAAAATAAATAAAATTTATTTTAAATTTCTATGATTATGATTTTTGGAGATATGGTTGGCGTAAAATTATAAAGTATATAATACTAATAAACTATTTTGCAATTTTTAAAAAATTCAGAGACTATTTCATAAATTTAAAAATTACCTGAAACGGTACTCAATATTAACCGGTACCAGCACAGTACTGTACTAGAACTCAATCCGGTACTAAAACCGGTACAATGTTCATAATATTGATTTTTTTAAGTGCTTCCATATTGAACTTCACATCCCCGAAGTGGTCCCAATTCCATTGCCTTAAATAGTGTTTTAATCTCGTAAGTTTTTTCGTTAAACTAAACATTCCATAGCTGCCCACTTCTTGTTTCCAATTTTCTTCAACTAAGCTAAAAAAAAATCAGGTCTATATATCCACAATTTCTGGAACTTGAAACTATCCATTTTAGGCTGCAATGTTGGTCGATTAAAGTCACTTATCAGAGGACTACGGTCAGAAGTAGCCCTGTTAAGTATTTTCACTTTATAATATGAGAATCTAGTGATCCATGGAATATTGCAAAGTATACGAACAAGCCGCTTCCATACACGTCCTTGAGGTCTAGTACCCATCCATGTAGATAAAGAAACCTCAAATGGAAGATCATAAGCTGTGACAATATGGAGAAAAATTTTGAAATCATCCATAGTTCTTTGGTGTGGAGTAGCATTCTCTCTATACTAATCAATAGTAGATATAACATTAAAATCTCCTCTAAATTTCCATAATTTATTAGTCATGTTGTCAACAATACGTTGTAAGTCGAATCAAAGAATGATTTATCGCTTCCACTACATTTGGCATATATGGCTATTATATATAAAGGCTCCAATGATGTCTGATATATCAACTTTATATGAATAAATTGCTTATCATTTTGGATAATGGTAGCAGTATAAGAAGACTTCTACGTGAGCCAAATTTTATTATTAACATTGAAGATAGCTTCATGATAGCCGAACGAAACTTGCAAAGAATTCGACTTATCAAGGGAAATCATTGGTTCGATAAGGGCAATCAAAGAGGGTTGGTGAAGCTTTTGTAATTTTTTGAGACGATGTATTGATTGTGGAGATCTTGCTCCTCTAATGTTCCAGAACAACATTGTCATCACTATCATAGAAATGAGTTAATTGAGTGGGAGCTAAAGATATGATTAAAATAGTATTGGGCATGTCGAAATAATTTTTACGAAGTTGTCTCTTTCTGGATTCTTTGGTTGTTCTTGCTTGTGTATCATATACTGATAATCTTGTCACCATATGCACTAGTAAATTGTTTGAAACTATAAATCAGCTCATTGTTTGGAAGTTGAGGAAGCTCATGTTGGCTTATATCAAAAGAACTGTAATACTTTAGACTTATTATGCATATCACAAGATAGAATAGGATATTCACGTGTCAAATTTAGTTTATGATACTAGTCTATTCCTTGAAGTTCTAGACATATAGCGAACTTGGTTTCAGTTTCAGGATTGTTCTACCTGTCAAGCAAAGGATCATTAATCACTTCAATTGATGGTTTTTGTATATCAAGTAGATCATCTCCTGTTATTAAGACTCGAGGTTATTGATTGGTAACTAAAGAGAGTCCTCAATTGAAGTAGAAGCTTCAACAATAGTCAGGTTAATTTCTTTGTCAAGTTGCGTCTGGATTGGTTTTGGCTGATAAACCTTCTTGGAAGCCACTGATCTTACTGGTTTTGAGATAACTTTTAAATCTGGATGCTTGACACGACAAATATCTTCAGAGTAGCCAATTTTCCAATAATGTGGACAGTAGGATGGTATCTCTTCGTCCAGAACAATTTTTTGCCAGAAACCTATCGAGTCTTCCATCTGTATCCATATACACGCACAAGGAGTGGCTTCATTAAATTGATCTCTACATGCAATCTTGCAATATTGGGTCGTTTGAAATATGCTATTGCAGAATCTAATCGAAGAGACTGGCCAAAAGTTCTTGCAACATTAAACAAAACTTCTTTGTTCATAAATTGAATTGGCAATTTGGGCAAAGTAACCCAAATTGGTGTTGGGAAATCTGGACCGGATCTGATCTGACCGTAGCGGAATAATCACGAAACTTTTCCGTGATTTTTTTATTTCTCAAAAACTAAGATCTATTTAAATCTATAAAATGATTAACTCGAATCATAATAAAGAGAAATTTAATTCGTACCTTATTCCGAAACTTGATCTTGATCTTGATGCATCCCTCGAACCGTTTTCGAAACCGATCAACCACCGTAGCCGTGTTAGAGTAGTGCCCTAAAGGCAATCCCCTTTAGCGCATTTTGTTCATAAGTACAGACTTTATGAATAAATAAATAAAGGCATTTTCACTAATTTAGTGTACATTTTATGAATTGATATTGATCAATGAGCCAATTGATGAAGTCCATGATATATGACATAGCATGAAGGAAA
>JANIHZ010000006.1:19014852-19030308 GCA_027478365.1 Erythroxylum rufum | reverse complement strand
ATTAAAAATAAAATTGATATTTTATTTAATGTTTCTTTAATTTTCATTTAAATTTTAAATTTATTTCATAAATTAAATTCAAATTAAAATCACTCTATCATTATCATAGCTGAAGTCCCCCTAGAGAAAGCCGTGGCTCCTATCTGACTTAGCTTTAGAAATTTAATGCACAGTGATGAGAGATAGGATAGAGAAGAGGACGTCTGTTTAAAGTTTTAACAAATACGATCGTTTTCTTATTAAACATAATAAGATAGAATAGTTGTGGAGTCCTATCGGCTCCGTTGGGCCCATTGCGGACTATTGGGTACTTTCGAGATCTTGGACTAAGTGATATTGGGATGGTCACGCAGATTCCAGTGATAAATGTGAAACTCACTCCAGTCTTGAATGCTCTTCCTGTTCTTCATAAGTGTGTCTGTGGAGTTTTACCATGCAACGAAATTACAGTCTATTTCTAGCAATTTGGCAAAACCATTAGAATGTATTACTCTTAAATTTTATACCTTTTTATTTCTTAAATCTTTTTATATCGACATACGGAGTTAAATAATATTAAAGGTTTTATTAAAAAAAAAACATGTTTGCATTTTAAATTTTATCTGGTTGCTCGTAGCTGAGCTTGCTTGCTTAATGCACTGCGGGTAATCAAAACCCACATCAAAGCAAAACGATTGGAGTAACAGTAAAAGCCGACTAATAAACACCGGCAGTATCATGGGCACTGACTCTGGCATTGCAGGGAAGATTGAAGTCCGATAAAATGGTGCCCGCGTAAGTGGCACACATGTGTACAACTTGGCATCTTTCGCTGTCATGCTTCAGAAATGATTTTGGCACAGAAAATGGTTTTAATTTCCCCTGGATTTTCACACCAACTGAACTCACATGATCCCCTTGGTCATCAACTTGTTGAGGGGACTCGCATTCCAACTCTTCTTCTTCTTCGATGAACTTAAGGTTTTGTAGCTCTGTTTCATCCTCCTTGTCAGAGATATTATTTTCTACAGTGACATGTTTCAAGATGAGACGACCATTGTCCCTGCAGGCTTCAAAGTAAACGTCATGCTTCACTCTCTCCTCTATCAGCAGCAATCTTCCATCAACATAATGCCTAGTTAAAGCCCAATCCTTCTTTGTAAGTATGGTTAATGTCGGTGGATAGTCCTTCCTGCTTGGAAGTTGCTGTTGGTTTCGTCTACTCTGGAAACGATAACAAGGTTGCGCAGGCCTCTCTGCACCATATAGTTCACCCACCTCGGACTCCAGGTGAACACCACTCTCTGAACCAATCAAATCCCCAAGAATATCGGACCGTGAAGAGTAGGACGTTGATGAGGAGAGAGATAATGATCGATAGAGTGACTTAGAAGGACTTGAAAGCAACGATGACGCGGATAGGGATGGGGATGGAGATTTCATCATGTGAGCATGAAAAACTAAGTTTCGATCAGATGGATTTCGAATTGCCTCTTTATGCGAGTTAACAAAGGTTTTCAGACCAAGATTGATAGGAAAGGCTTGTCGACTTTGCATGGGATAGGGACATCTTGATTTACGCAATGTGGTTGGATAAATAGATAAAACTATGGATTTGATCTTGTTAAATAAGTCTTCTTCCTTTAAAAAATCCATCTCTTGAGAGGGGAAATCTCTGAAAAAATCCCAGAGACACCTCCCGGAGCCGGATGGAGTACAGTCCTGAAAAGGCTTTTTGTTGCCAATCAACCTGCAGGACAAGAAATAGAAATTAAGGAGTGTTCATGCCTCATGGTCTGACAGTATTATACGATTATCTGATGATTCTATCGAACCACAGGCAAATTAGGAAACTCAAGCCTTACTTACCTACATGCTACTAAGAGGCAGGACATGATATTTTTGATAAATGTAGACATGCTGAACTAACTTTAGCTTCAGGGGACTTGGATTTTCAATTTCCAAAAACCAACTTTAGGGCTTCGGCCGTGTCCATGTGGAACATCCGTGATCGGGTTGAGCTGATAAATCTGTCTGTAGCTTGCTATTGTACTTGCACTTGACACGTAAGTTTCTTAGAGCTATTTCCACGACTGACTTGGCTTATGGAATTCCTTTGTGGACCCACCCGCGTGTAGGATGCATGTATCATATAAAGACACATGCTTAAATAAATGGGAAAAATATATACTTTCTGCATGTTTCAATAAACCCAAAATAGAAACAAATGGAAAATGGAAGTAGAAAAGTGTCATCCCAAGACGAGAACATTTGGCATCGAGTAAATATGTGTGCCTCTGCAAAAATAGCTGTACCCAGTACCCACCCACGTCAAAATAATTGAATAATGATCATATTCACCGACCAAAAATGTTCTCTCTCTAAGGAAAATTTAATAGTCATGCCTGCTTATTAAGAAAAAAAAAATTAACAGCTAAATAATAATAGTTTAAAAAGTAGAGATGATCAAATATAAATTTGGTGGTAGAGATTAACAACAATAATATGATCAAATATAAATTAAATGTCCTAATCCTAGTTTTCAATAACAGTTTACGCAAACTGAATGGGGCTTCAATCACTAATGAATAACTGAAAAATGAATTTAAGAAGATTTCCCACGAACTCTGCAAGAAGAACGCAATAGGTGATGAGAATTTTGGGTACTATAATGGAGTTTATTAGAAGCAGAAACTGGATTTCAATTGAGGATTGCGAATAGCGATGCATATCAAAGAAAGGATATTAGTCTTCTCTTCCAGGTATTTGTAAGAGAAGGAACATGATAGAAACTTACATACTCGAGGCCACATTGAGATTTAGAACAGATAAAGGAAGTGTTTAAGGGAGAAGAGGAGCATCTTACTCTATATAGGTATGCCTGAAACTATTTCCATTTTCTTCTTTCCGCAGGAAGTTGTTCCGATTCAGCTTTCAATGGGCCGGAACCTCAAAGTTTATAGAAAGAAACATTCTCTCATGCTGACGATACAAGCAAAGCCCTATTCTCCAAATATTCATATTATACAATCTGTTAACATGATATAAGCAATATATAGAACAAACGGGTTTTGTCCTTTTTATGATTGTAAATAATAAAGTGACATTACTTTTTTTACAATTGAAACAAAGAACTGGCACCATTCTAGGTAGCAGTGGAGTTACAAATAAAGCCGGAGCCTTTTGAAGTGAAACGGCTGCTCTTGGTAGAGCTTTGGATTATCTGCAAGATAAATGGGGTTGGGTTTGATTAGGTTGCAATTAGCGTCTATTGTTGTAAATCAGACGATGGCACTTTATATCTGCTGCTCTGTTGCTAGATGAATGCTAAGCTTCACACTGTTGCACAGAGGACTCTCACATAGGATTTCCCAGAGAAGCATCTATCAACTGATTTTGTCTGTTTTTGTCTCTCTGGCATCCACGACCAGGTGCCTGGTCCGCTCCTTTCTTCCTCTCTTTCACCGACAACCTTTAAAGACACGTACTACATTCACTCGCTTTGTATCAATACTATGGTCTAAGTATGATCCTGTGTCCGCGAATTAACATGATACAGTACTATCGTTAGTATTCAGAGTCCTAACTTTGTTTCTCAACCGTCAGATCCAAACTTGTAAGGCTAAAAAGTGTTCAGACCTCTATGCTCACATGTTTGTTGCGCCTAAAACCTTTTTAAACTTTCGGTTTAATCATCATAGTTTAGCCCGATAACAGGAACGTCTCCTTTACCCGTAGAATTCAAGTATTAATAAGTGAGATTTTTGTTACTTGTCTATATTTTTTCAAAGTAAAAAATCTAAACTTTCGACTTTTGGTTTTAATCTTGCATTATCTAAAAGAAATATCCAATAGGGAAAAGGTAATATTATTTGTATAAAATTTTTTTGTAAGATACTTAAAAAAATGATAATATCCTTCTAAACAAAATAAGTCTATAAATAGAAAGAACCTATCAATTTTCGAAAAGATCTTGTTAACGTGGGAAACAAAAGGATCCTATTAACTGAAAGGAGCCTGCTAATTAATAGGAGTCTGCTAGCGATTAAAAACAAAACGAGCCTGTTAATCGATAGAAGTCTGTTAACGTTAAAAAACAAAAGGAACCTTTTAATCGATAGGAGCATGTTAACGCTCAACAAGCGAAATGAACCCCTTGCAATAGAAAAAAAGAAGGAGCTTATTGTAAAACTGAAGGAGCCTCTTGAAAACACAAACTTATAATGTGGAAATTAAGAAGAGAGAAAGAATGACACAATCAATTTATACTGGCTCAAGTTATAACAATTAGTCGTGCGTTGTAACGGTACCTAAGATCAAATATGAACTAAAGTGAGTGTCCTCAGCATTTCTAAGACATTAATCACTAAGCGTAGTATATCAAATGAATCAACATTTAATCATATATCAACGAAGCCTACGTCCAGTCCCGAGTATTCAACTTGAGTATTTCACTATAAAATCTAAGTAGTAAATTTTCACGAGCCTTTCCAAGCTTACAAGTACATATTTTTCAAAGTTCTTCAGCCTTCTACTATCGTAGTATTTAACAAAATTCTATAAGTGCTCAACAAGAAATATATAGAGGATTTAACAGTCTCTTTTAATACAGCGATTTCACTTTCTAAGGTACAAAGAATTTGATAAAACTTTCAAGCATATTGATGCTGCTAGGATATTTTGCAAGTCTCATATGTTTCCCAAATGCAATGGTTTTTTCATAAGTAGACATTTTCCTCAACTAGAAGTTGCTTAATCTACGATATTTTTTTTTTCGATATTTAGACGTTAAGAAGAACGTTCTGTGAAGACTTCCAGAGCTGATTATTTGAATTCGTAAAATAACTTTTCGGATGTTATGGAACCATTTTTGAATAGGCAAGTTTATAAAGAAGGTTCCTGTAAGAAAGGAATCAATTATCTTATGATTTTATTTCCTTCCAAGAATTACACCGTTGCCTTTATAAGGAAATAAATCCAGTTTGAATTTTGAAATATTATAACATTATCATAAAAAACATTATTAATAAACCTTAAGCTACCAACTTATATGTCTATAAAAATTTTCATTGTAGTGATTGCATAAATGATCCTTTGATTTATAATATCAAAAATTATCTTATATAGAGAATGTTATGTTTTGCTACTACTTATAATAGTTGAGTGATCAATATAAGATTCATCACCTTAGACTATGTTTAGTTGGAAGTTTATTAATGAAATGAAATATTATTATATCGTTTGCGAGGAGAGTTTATAATGGAATGGAATGGAATAAGATGGGATGGAATGTAAAATGATAAATAACATTTCACTATATTACATTATAAATCTTCTTCTAAACAACATTTCACTATATTACATTATGAACCCTTTCATCTCTCCCAAACAACAATTTTATAATATTACATCCATTTACATTTCATTCCACTATAAACCATTTCATTTCATTAAAAATCTTACGTCCAACTAAACATAGCCTTAAAGTGATTAGAGAGATTGTTTTATTGTTCTTGATTAGTATTGATTCGAAAAATCTTTGGCTAAGGTGGAATGATACTTTGTAAAATTGTTTACAAATGTCATTAGTTGAATTAATTACTAATGGTGGAGAATTAACACGATTAGACTCAAATAAAGTAAAAATTAATTTCATATTTTGCTACTAATTAGAATATTATATGACGAAAATATTGAATCATACATAAACAAAATCGTAGACAAAAAGATTAGTTAAAACCACTTTAACATTTTTAAATATTTGTGTAGTAGTGGTGGTGGTGGTGGTGGTATTAATAATAGTGGTGGTCATAATAGAAGTAGTAGTAGTAGTGGTGGTAGTAGCAGCAGCAATAATAGTAGTTATAGAGTAAGAGGAGGAGGAGGATGAGGAGTAGGAGTAGGAGTAAGAGTAATGGTAGTGGTAGGAGGAGGAGGAGGAGGAGGAGTAGTAGTGGTGGTAGTCGTAGTAGTAGTAGCAGTAATAGTAATAGTAGTTGTAGAGGTGGAGGAGGAAGAGTAGTGGTAGTAGTAGGAACAGTAGTAGTGCTAGTAGTAATAGGAGGAGGATTATGAGTAGTAGTAGTACTAGTAATAGCAGTAGTGGTAATAGTAGTAGTTGAGTAGGAGGAGGAGTAGTGGTAAGAGTAGTAGTAGTGGTAGTGATAGTAGTAGTGGTAGTGATAGTAGTAGTAGTAGTTCAATCTCTTGTGCTCCAATCTATTCTTTTTCTTAGAATGGATAAATTCAAATATGCTATAGTTTTGTTCACAGTCTGTTACACTCACACATTGACTTAAAATCTGAATTGTAAACCTTTGCAATTTTGAAACATTACTTCCAAATTGATCCCACCAAGAAACAAATTTTTATTCTAATAATTTTCAACAATTTTTATCACAAACACATGCTAATAATTTCTAACAATTTTCATCACAAAACATACACAAATAACCAAATACAATAAATTTGTTGTTCAAATTTTAGAGCAAAAAACACACCAAAAGAATAAAAAATCTATTTCAGTTTTCAAATCTGACGTTGGGAGGGTAGTAGTGGGCTGGTGGATGGTGTCTGGCGGTTGTTGGGGGTGCAATGGTGGTCGCTGGACGGTCGGAGAGCGACTGGCAATGATGGTGAAGAAGAGAGAGAGTGAGAGTGTGAGACAGAAACTAATGAGAGAAAGAGAAAGGAAAACGTCGGGTGTGGTGTAGAAGGGAGGGGGTAAGTGACAGATTGAGAGTTTTTGAATAAAAGAGAGAGCAGGAATGTGAGTTTGTAAGAGAGAAAGTGGAAGAGGAAAAAAGAAGAAGAAGAAGATGTAGGTAAGCAAAATATCGGTTGGTACTAATTAAAACAGGTCGGTGCAGGGGGATACATAAGATTGGTATATGTACCGTTTATTGGCCGGTAGGAAAAAAAATGAAAGAAACGATATAATAATAGGCATGAAATTGCAGGAAAAGGGTAGGCAGCCAAACCAAATGGACTGTATGGAGTTACGGAAAGCTAATCAGATTGACCGCCTCCAGATCGTCTGTCCCCCTTACCCAGTACCTCCGGCAGCCAAACCAAATTGACTGTATGGAGTTACGGAAAGCTAATCGAATTAACCGCCTCCAGATCGTCTGTCCCCCTTACCCAGTACCTCATCTGGTCTGGATTGAGCACTGCTACTGCACAATCTTTTGAAGGACATGGAGACCAATCATGAGTAATTGACATTTGCTGGCAGAAGATTCGCTGTACCACATAAATCACCGGGAGATTGAATCCTCTGTTAATTATCACCGTCGAATATATGATTAGTGGTCCTCAGAAAGCAGATACTGCTCTTCTCTTCTCTCTCTGAGCATTGTCTGTTTACGGTTGCATTGTTGTTGTGATTAGTAGTCATGTCATCCAGCTAGAGTATCCCCAAATTTTCCTTCACTGCTCAGGTTTTCATCGTGTTAAAGAGTTAGCGGTTATTGCTCGTTGGAAGTCGGTCTAGGAGCCAACCTCTCCAAGATCATTGCCAAAGAAGTTTAATTATGCACGTCCAGAGTCTGCGAAATACTGTAGATTTTCATTTGAACCATAGAACTCTTTAGATAAATAAATAACTAAAAAGTGTTCAATTACCTTCTCTTTGGAAAGTATATCTCTGAAACAAGATTTTGAGATATTGCTTATAAATTTAACTAGATATTCGCCGACTTCTTATTCATTTTATGATCAAAACAACTTATCATAATTACCTAGTATAGCTGGGACTTAACCTACCTTGTAACTTTGGTCTTCGTGAAAAGCATATAAGTATGAATGTATCAGCCATAGCTCGTCACTTTCCATTTGAAAGTCACTGGTATTTTGAAGAGGGAATAAGGACAATCTATCCACTGCGCAGAACTACAATCTCCGGGTTCTGAATTCTGCCTCAGCCTCCCATAAACAAGCATAGCCCAACTAAACCTTACAATTCTTTCCGATCTCACCATCACATGTATTTCCATTCTCTAGTTCTCTTCTTTTTCTTTGGTCTAACTATGAACTGGCCTTAAAGCTGGTACGGGAACCCCAAATATACAAGTGGGACTTGTCATCACACTGTCGACGAAGTTCAAACACTTGCCTGAAGCAGCACCAACACTCCCATTTCCTCCAATACCACCATTCTCAATGTCCAAAGGATATATCTTTTGATCCTCATGCACTACCTCGTGCTCGTCTGTAACTGTAACATCAACACTTTGAACCTTATCATCGTCAGCAGAAGTCTTGGCCGTAACAGTAAGGTGATTGCTATCAACGTCTGCATCGTCAAGACAATTCTGGTCTGTAACAACGTCTTCATCACGATCAACTTCTTCTAAACCAACTTCGTTTTCTTCTACATGACTAATTTGCTCATAACTCTCAGTCTCTTTTCTCCCATTAGAGACATGATTAAAAACATGAACGTTGTCAAGCGGAACAAGATGCAAAGTGAGACGGCCATTGGATCTATGGGCACGAAAGTACTCATGGTGTCTCAGTTTCTCTTCCCTGAGAATCAACCTTCCATCACTAGTATAGTATCTCCTTAAAACCCAGGGCATCCGACAAGGCAAGTTCTCTGTGCGAGCAAGCAATGGTATTGGCGGAGGAAACTCCCCACGGTTCCTCGATGATGACCGTTGATTACTTTTGCTACTACGTTGAACGCAACTCCGGTAACTACTATTCTCTTGTGTGAAAACTTCCTCATTACTGGCTTTCAGATCAAGACAGCTCTCCACCCCAATGTAGTCCCCAGTGAGACAAGAAGATGGTGGGGATGATGACATGTGACTTGAAGCCAGAATACCTGAACCCATAATGTTCAAAGTCCTAACTATATCAAGAGACTTGTTTTGATGATCCGGAGAATCAATTTGCTTTATCGTCTTGAAGGGACTAATTATCTGTGATACCGTTGTTGGGTGGTGAGCTTGCATTTGGCTTTGGTAACAAGTGATTATAAGTACATGGAAGGGCGTTTGGGAGGTTTTATGGTCATTAACAAGAGAGAGCCAGAGAGACCAAAGTTTGTTATCGGGAAAAGCAGTATTGAAGAGAGTGAAGGCAAGATAGCAGCCAAAGAGCCAGCTATTATATACTTGTGACGTCAATATTAGGTTTTATATATACGTGGATCGGAAACATTCACAATCTGGCTACCATGCGCCTGCGAAGAAGAAGAAGAAGAGATTAATAAAATACAACTTCTTTCAAATTGCAAGCAATTTTTGGGATAAGATCTTATCCGAATGAGGACAAAAAGGGTTAACTTTCACAAGTGATTGGTACCTTGATAAGCATACCTTGCAGCCTAATGCGAAAAGTGTCTATAACAGTTTGATAACTTAGAGCAGAAGTGGAAATTTTCCTAGATTTCCAGTTTACCATTAGTAACTACGTACTAGTCCATGTAACACGTCTAGCTAGATAGAGTCTCCTCATCCTGAGCATCACAGACATCCACTTGCCCATATGATGTTCGGCAGTTATTGTATTTCTTATGAAATAGGTTATGCCCTTTTTGAGGTGGTCATGCAAACTTAATTCATGAACCAGAAGTTTTTGCTTCAAGAGAAAAGTGTCCTGGTAAAGTTAATTTCAATGTACATTAATTTTTATTTTAAGGAAATTCAAAGTGAAACATACAGTTACTACTAGTCTTACATTATACAATTTAAGGCCTAAAACTCTGCCAGCTTTTCGGTTTCAATTTTATGAATAAACCACCGGGCTGGTAGTCATAGTCAGCTGAACTTAGCCTCAACTCTCTATCAGAAAAAAAAAAGATGTCTAGGGTTTTCGTTGTGAGTTGAATCATATCAAGAACTTGAAGAAAATCAAACAGACAGCAATAAAGCATGTAAATCTGGATATGTTAACTCTATCAGAATAATTCACTGGTAATTCAAATCAATGCACTGCAACAGTATAACATGAGTATATAGCATAATTGATGGGGTAGCTGGAGAACGAGGAAAGAAAGAAGAGCAAGAGCATCGCACACCCGGATCCAGACTCATCATATGCAGATCGACTACTATATATATGGAGAGTAACAAACAATGCCAAGACGTGTGAACGTTCATCATATCACACTAAAAAATTAGTCATAAAAATCTCGTCTATGAACAACACAGTTGCATAAGCATAAAAAAGAGAGAGAAGAACGTATCATTATATTAATATGGAAGGGAAAAAAAAAAGGATTTAACTTACAGAATGTCGCAGATGGAGGAGGATTAAGGAGGAAGAGGGACAAAATAGAAAGAGGAAGATGATGATGATGGGAGGGAAAAGGAAGAAGATCATGAGGAAGGAATAACTTGTTGTGGGACATCATCATCGATACGATCTCTTCCCAGTGCATAAGAAACAGTTACAACTGATGAGATGGAGAAATTCTAGAAAAACAGAGAACACAACATCCGGAGACCGGAGAAGACAACTCACAACGTGTGGAGTGGAGATATGAAGAGACTACAACACAAACAAGAGAAGCATGTATAGGTACACCTCCTTTATATATATCCTCCAACGTCACCGTCCCTTTTAATTTATTTTCTTATCCAAAATTTAAAAAGGAGTATTAATTACTAATTAGCTCTGATGTTAGCGTGACACTGCCTATATTTAGGAGGGTTTATTGGATTAGGATGTGATCCGAGTCGGTCTCAGCCAAGTAACAATCCTTTTACTCCCCTGATTTTAGGGATCATTTACGAAATCTGGATTCAACAAATTAATTTTCTCATAACGTATTTCGTAGAAAATGTACAATACAGCCAAATAGAGCTACTAGGAATATTTATGTAATCGAAACGGTTCGGTCCCAAGGGGTAGGGTTGAAAAGTTGCGAGGAGGATGATTTGGTCGTGTTGGACGTGGCACAGTTGCAACCTTTTTTAGCAATAGCATATAACTTTTGGTTGATGTTTTCTCTTTATGGAATCAACCACTTCACCGACTCTGTATATCTTAAGTTTAATATAACTTAATCACTCACTTAAGCTATTTAATTTAAGGTCATCAGTAAATTCAGTGTAACCAAAAAGTTCAGTTGTTTTAAGCAATTTGCATCCAACCTCCTTTTGGCTATCCATCGATAAGTTTGATAAATATCTCTCATTGATGGGTATCAGTATCGTCCCATTTTTTGTAGCATTTCAATACCAATTTCTCTTTTAGGCTTACGAGGGCTAATAAAGGGTAAGCACAAATAGCATTAATTTACTCAGTTTCTAATGGTTTAAGTTTATTTCGTGGCTGTAGGCATTCGTGGTCACTAGCTGTAACGAGGATAATTGTGTTATTTTATAATATAATTAGTAAATGAATAAATTTATATTTACAAAACTTAATAACTCTATAACATCTTTCGCTGCGTCTCCGTTAGTTTTGTCATCTTCATCGCCTTTTTTATTTTAGAGAATCTTAAAACATATAACTTGAAATATTTTTTAAGTCGCTATACCCATTACTTTTTAAACATGTATACAACAAGGTTGCTAGAGGATGATGTCCCCACTTCCTCTCTTTCTGCAGTTTCAAACGTTATCAAATAATTAATGGTGAGGAAGAGAAGAAGTCACAAGGCGTTGATGATAAAGGAAGATAAGTAGTAGGTAACAAAAGCCATAGTTACGTATCTTGAATCAAACGTGAAAGGGAAACAAACGAAGAAATGTAAAAAATATCTAATTTTAGTTTCATGATTTCAAACGAGCTTTCCGAATCCATCAACCCTTTCACAAGAGTTGCTCACCCAAATGCGTTAAAACCTTCTGCACCTTTCTTAATACGTGAACCTCTGAATGGGTCAGAGAATCTAAACATTCACAATTTACTTTACTAGCTACATGAGACTTTAATCATCTATATATAACATCCATATTGGGCATTCCCATCACGGGTTCGATACAGATCTGATTCATACTAACTAGGGTTCATTGTCCTCGCTAGACTTTAACCTATTAATTTCGATCCTTTATTAGGCTACTGTATTATCTTTATCCTAACCAAATACAATTCGCTTAACCCTAAATTTATCAAAACTATTAAAATGTAATTAGTTGTTGTCCACTTTATAGAAAAATACCTAACATTCTCCCCCTTGGACAATATTTAATTACGACAGTTATATTGATGATAAAAAAACAATCAAAAAATGATTAAGCAAATCATATTGTATAGGTTAGCC
Source organism: Erythroxylum rufum (assembly GCA_027478365.1). NCBI lineage: Eukaryota > Viridiplantae > Streptophyta > Magnoliopsida > Malpighiales > Erythroxylaceae > Erythroxylum > Erythroxylum rufum. The sequence goes on along the minus strand of JANIHZ010000006.1, from coordinate 19,018,112 downwards.
AAGTTTAAAAAACCATTTGATTCAAAGATAATGAAAGTCCATTATTTTGTCCCGTAAGGCTTTCAATACTGGAAAAGATCAAATACATGTATCCTGTGTGACCCAGATCCAATACAATCACGCATATTTAATATCTCACTAACATGAATGAGAAAATAGAGTGTGACAAACTAGGTGATACCTATATGATCTGAAATGTATCATCTTTCCGTTTGTAGGTCTCGATTTTTCCAAACTTTATACCAAACTGTATTAGATAAACCTGTTTTCTCTCACTGAATGCTAAATTGTATTAGAGAAAACATGTTTTCTCTTACTAAATGCTAAACACTTATATCCTCCTTTGTCATGTCAAAATCCATAGATTTACACATTAAATTGTACGTGTCCTAATGACATAGGCTCAAGTTTAATCTATATATATGCCCAATGACCTTTAAAATGCTTAAGATTAACACAAATCTTAAGACTTTCACCTGTATTATAATAACGTACAATAACACATATGACTGAGGATAAATGATGATCATATTTATCGATAAACAACCATACTGTCATAATACATGAAAACATATAAACATATAAGGGGCAAACATAATGTTCCCTAACTAACAGTATCTAAGCACTTCAATACACCCATACTGTATACTTGTCTCTCAAAAATAAGTGAGTGAAGTCCTTTAGTTAAAGGATCAGCAAGCATCTCCTTAGTTGTTAAATGCTCCACCTCAATGTCACCTTTATGTATCAACTCTTGAATGGTCAAATACTTAACCTCTAAATGCTTAGACCCTGTGATGTTCTTATTGCTATTACTGAACAACACATAAGAAAGATTATTATAATACAACCGAATGGATCTAGCCAATAAGTCAACCATAGACAACTCAAAAATCAAGTTTTTGAGCCAAACCGCTTGTATAACAACCTTATAGCATGCGACAAACTTTGCATGCATAGTCGAGAAAGTCACCAATGTCTGCTTAACACTCTTCCACGATACTGCACCATATGCTAACATGAAAATGTAACCTAAAGTGGACTTTATATCATTTGGACATAGTAAAATCCGAATCTATATACCCTACGAGGTCTAGATTGTTAACCTTTTTGTATGTCAACATATAATCCTTAGTTCCTTTTAAATATCTCAACACTCGCTTAACTACATTCCAGAGGTCTATTCCTGGGTTAGCCAAATATCTACCCAACAGTCCAATAGCAAATATAATGTCTGGTCTAGTGCACACCTGGACATACATCAGGCTACCAACTGCACTAGAATAAGACATATTCTTCATAGCCTCTCTCTCTACCTCATTCTTTGGACACTATGCCAAAGATAATCTCTCACTATGAGAGATAGGTGTTGCAACAGGTTTACAATAAGCCATATTAAACCTTTGTTGTATTCGCTCAATGTATGCACTCTGCGAGAAACGTAAGGAATGTCAAGATCTGTCCCAGAGATTCTGAATACCTAGGACAAAAGATGCTTCACCAAGGTCTTTTACATCAAAATGCTTGGCCAAAATTTACTTCACATCATAAAACATGGTTAAGTCATTTTATGCAAGCAAGATATCATCCACATATAACCCCTGACCTTGTAATACAAGCATCTTTAACAAAAATTTTCCAAGAAGACATAAGAGGTCATAACCTCATCAAGTTTAAGGAACCACTATTTGGAAGCTTGTTTCAAATCATATATCAATTTTCTCAATTTGCAAACCTTGTCAGTCTTGCTCCATATAGACCTTTTCACAAAGGTCACCATTCAGGAAAGTGGTTTTAACATTCATTTAATGTAGCTCTATATCATAATGAGCTACTATTCTATGATCACTCTAAATGCATCCTTAGAGGATTTGAGAGAGAAGGTAACATTAAAGTCAAACCCTTCTCTCTTAATGAATTCTCAGGCAACCAACCATGCCTTAAACTGCTCAACTTTACCTTGAGAGTCCTTCTTGGTCTTAAACAACCATTTATAACTAACGGGCTTGTAATTTTGAGGCAAATCAACTAGCTCCCATATCTTGTTATACTTCATGGATTGTAGCTCATCATTTATTGCATCCCACCACAAATTCGCATTGGGTCCAAAAATAGCTTCTAAAAAAGTAACTAAATCTACAACATGTCCAATATCATAGTCTTGTTCACCCAAATAGACTATGTAATCAGATAGAATAGCAGGTCATCTCACTCTAGTAGGTCTATGCAACTGCATTGGTTTTTGTATCTCAGAAACCTCTGTTTGTACAAGTATGGGTTCATGTTCCTGTTTGAGCATTGTACTAAGACCTTGATCAATGAGCGATAGATACGAAATAACTATAGTACTCATCCTGCTATCATATGAAGGGTGAGGAGGATGACCTTTATTAAAGACATCATATTCCAGAAACTTAGTTGTTTGTGATTCTACAATTCTAAACCCTCCTTCTTTACATTAGAATCCGTAGCCTTTAGAGTGGTCATGTAACATCTCGTTACCTGCGGGAAGGTTAGAATAGTAAATATGAGTGATCAATGAGAGCTTAGAAATGCATTTTTTTATGCTCATGCATAATATGTCATACACATACACATGAATAATGAAATTGTTGCACATGAAAATAATTGTACATGCATTTATGAATAATTCTAGGTATAATTGGATTGAGTTGTGAATTTGGAAATTTTATTGACTAGTGGAATTATATATATAATTGTGAATTTTGGTGAATTTAGGATTTATTTCGGAATTTATAGAGTATTATGGAAAATAGGAAGAAAAGAAATCAAAAGATATTTAGAGATAATTGGATTGTAAAGATGGGAGTTAAAGAGTTTAATTTAAAAGAAACTTGGTTAGAGCTTAGACCATAGGAAAGTGACAAGTGTCAAGTTGTTTGTTGTACTTTTGCTAGAAGTAGGTTACTATTATCTGAGAATTAAAAGGTTAAGTTTTGCTTGGATAACTTCTTCATAATCACCTTTTTCGAAATTCCTCCCAATATACAGATTTTTTCTTCGAACACCTTCTAAGAGATTTCTATGTTTTTCCTTTTTCCTATACCAATCCCACCTTATAAGTTATTTCTTTTGCCTTAAGAAAAACCAGAAGATGGTTAATGTTCACAGTGGATTACGTACTTTGCATGGAGTTTAGAGCTAGAAGATAGTTGAAGCTTTTGGAGTTTTCAGCAAGTAAGTAGTGAATAAATCCTTTAGAGTTGGAGATTTATGAAATAAATTTGATGAATTTACTA
>JANIHZ010000006.1:18745652-18758098 GCA_027478365.1 Erythroxylum rufum | reverse complement strand
CTTAGCTTCCTTCCGTCTGCTTTTCTTGCGTCTATGTTTTTACTTCGTCTGTATTATGCTTCCTTTCGTCTGCTTTTTATCATATGACTTTCGTCTGCTTTTTGCTTATCATCAAAATTATTAATCCGTGAAGCCATTTTGACTTAACAGATTCTAGGCAAGTTTCCATCCTTATTGGGATCTCACTTCATAGATTCTTTTGCTTTCATAAGCTCATTTTTGTCTTAGTACTACAAATTATGTCTCAGGTTAACTTTATCAAAAGTTTGTGAGCATATTCAATATTTGAAGCAGTAGTAATAGGCCCAAATCAAGGAAGTCACCAAGTACTGTTCATAATCCATTTTTGCATGACTTTTTAGCAGCAACCTGCATGTTTAGTAACACAATTTCTGCAAGAAACTCACTAGTTTCAATGCCTTTTAGTATTCTCACCATCTCTTCATCATTGTCTACACTTTGCTCATTATGCATGGCCATTGGAAAAGTGTATATTAGGCCTCAGATTCCTGATGCTTATACGAGTTCAAGGCAGAATGTTGATATGATAGTTGGGTTTGTGAGGGAGAGAGAAGGCATAAAAGTTGAAAAAGCCTAACATCGACTTTGAATTTTACAAATGATAAAGAGTTGTTGAATTACATATAATTTTCCTTGCAATTGTTGAGGATTGTAGAGTTCGCTTTTGTATTTTGTAAGAATAAAAGCACTTGTATTGAGCTTTTGTATTTTGAATATGTAAAATTTTGACTTTTACGAGTCCTTATGGACTATATATTATATATTAATGTAGTTTTTTGGTCGTTAACATTTTATAGTACGTACACAATTAAGACATATATTAATATCTATATATTTCTTTTAATGTATATATAGATGTTGTCTATATAATGACAAGATTTTGATTTTACGTTAAATAATATTGGTAACAAAAAAATTATTGCTTTTATTATTGCCTAAAAAATTTCACTTTGTTACCTTATAAAGACTTTAAAGTGTTGCAATAACTATTTAACATTGTTGATATAGTTTATTTTTGAAAATGAATAATATATTGATAAACAATAGCCAAGCTATTGCAGAATTACACAAGTAAGTCAATCATCAACTTTCAGAGGAACTCCTATATAATCGTTAGCTATACAGAAACTCACTAGGGGACTTGCTTAGAATTACAAGCGGGTTAGTTACTCAATTTGGAGATGCCATCTTGTTTGCATAACTGGCGATACTTGATCTTCAACCCTTCTCCCCAGTAGTATCTCACAGATGCAATTTAGTACCTTGTTAACTAATTGATATTTTTCTATAGCAACATTATGATAAATACGATAGTTTCTCTCCTTCCAGATCATGTAAATAGTGGTGGTAAATGCGACTTTGAGTAGAACGATATTCTCTTCCCCGTTATTGGAATGAAAGATAAACCATCTTAAAGTAGGTTCCCACTTATAATAGTTGTTCACAACGTCGGTCATGTGTTGGATCCGACTCTAAATAACTTTTGAATACGCACATTGAAAGAACAAATAGTTTCAGTCTTCGTCAGCATTTTGACATAGGACATAGTAAGTATCTGTAAAGTTAAACCAATGATTTTTAGTACGGGGCCTATTTTTCATGGCTAGCCACGTAATAAAGGATGCTTTGGGGTTCAATGAGCTTTTCCAGACTAGGGGATACCATGGGACTACTGGTAAGTCTTGGCTGAAACTATAGTGATAGGAGACTCCGGTGAACACCCCGCTTGGGTGAGGGGTTCATGAGAGTGTATCAGTGGTGCTGGCGTCCCCTACCGTAGGTGGATATTCTCTTAGCAGGTTAAACCCTCGAAAATCTGCTCTCTATTCACCACCTTGCATCAAGTCAGAAACTTTGGCAAATTATACCCTCTAAATATTACTCTTGTTATTTCAGTGAATTGTTGAAGATGAGCCATTCCATCTACTCCCTGATCAAACATCGTATCAACGAAGGTCATAACACATGATTTTGGTATGACAATTAGCTAGAGATTGGTCCCTTACTGCAATAGTTGCTATAGTTTGAAATTAATGTGCTGCCTTAGTCAAAATTTAAAGCAATTTTTTTTAATTTTTTGCCTAATCAAAAAATTATGTTGCCTTATACTTATTGCAGTGCCACATTTTGTAACAATATAAATTTTGTTGCCTGCAATGGACAAAAGCTTAGTTATAAGTACAATTGTTGTTGCCTTATATTAAGGCAACAACAATTGTAATAAGGCAACAACAATTGTACTTATAACTACGCTTTTGTCCATTGCCTAAATCACTTTTTACCGTAGTGAAGATTTAAATTACAACTAATAGGAAAAGGTTCATTTCAATTTATTGAATGAATAAAAGATCATACTTTAAAATTAGATCTTCTAAGTGAGTATAATATTAGTGCTACTTTTAATATGCATGATTTAACTCATTTTGATATATGTGATTATTGGAGGAAGAATCTTTACAAAGGAGGAAATAACAGAAATCAAGTTGCCTTTGATCCTTTGAGTTTATTAAGTGGACTAATTACAAACACTAAGAAGAAAAGGCTTCAAGATGTGCTTAATGGTGTTACAAGAGAAGTGGATACATGTTTGAAATTAAGTTAAATTAAAAGATGAGCATTCATTAGCTTAATTCAAGTTAATATTGAAGATTTATATATGAACATAGCCTCTAACATAGTCATGTACTAGCCCATGTAACTTTATAAACAAAATCAATTATAAGAAATGGCCTAAATTATGAGCGTGCTTTAAACTTTGCCTAATTTCAAAAAGTCATAAGAGGACTTATTGTTTCAGCCATAGGTATGATACAAACTACGTCCATCTTCATAAATTTTTAAGGAGATCCACAGCTACAAATACAAGTATGTCTCAAACCGTGTTTAATAACATTAAAATGTTTATAACCAATATGACATAACCTATAATTGTGTCCTCAGTCATACCTTATTAAAACACTGATTTTTTATTTAAGCATTAAAGCCCTAGTTTTGGATTTTAATATTTAGGTGAAGTTTCTTTCAATTGGAGACATCTTTGATCATTAATACAATTGTGAGAGTTTTCTCTTTGATTCTTCAAAGAAAATTTTGAATTTATCAAGTTATTTACTTGTGGCATTCAAATAATATTATAATCTTGGTTCTAGTTCTTTATAATAACATGTTAAGATTCTTTTGTACCTTTGCTTAGTGATGCCATATAATCATTGGTTCAAGGTTTTATCATTAATCTAGTTTAATCTTGCTTGGGGCTTGATTAAAAGTGAAGTGTGTTGGGTTTTAAGGTCTCATCTTTGGAGTTTGTTAATTTTTCCATAGAGATGCTCATCTCTTTGAAGACATCATAAAATAAAATGTTCATTGTACATATTAATATTCTTTTGATCAATGAGCTAGCTATTAAGAGAGTTACTATAATAATATCTTTATGAGGGTGAATTAAGGATATATTATTGGTTTCTTCTAAAGTTATTTAAGAGAATTTTAGGTGTCTGACTCAAGTTGCTCATCATAAATTTCCCACTAATTACTTCTGCCTAAAATAGGATATAACTCTTTAGTATCTCCCCAATGAGAAAATAACATAAAGTGAAAAATATACATTAAAAGAGAGAAAGCCCTGGGAAAAAAGAAAAAACACACCCATACCCTAACAGTATAACAAACACCACCATCAAATCGTAATATACATAGGCCTTGCTCTGTATATTAACAGCGCAAAAGCCCTCCTCTACTCTTGGAATCTCGTACTTGACCGAAAGGAAGAAGGGATTAGACCACTTCTATTCACATTGTCCTCTATGTTTTATTAGTAACTTATTAGGCTCATCTCAATTCTCTAGTTACTTTATTTTGATCTCTATATACATAAGGCTTCCATCTGTTTCTGTTCAGAGTCTTCTAACTTTGAACAGCTAGAAACATTATGAAATTCTGAGAAAATCGCATAACATGCTCAACCAGCAATCAATCCTTTTCACCTCATCTGGCATTTTTTATCTGAAAAAGGAAAAGCTGATGACGATAGTATCCTTAAAGCCCCCAAAGTCCATCAACAGTGGTTGAGACTAGGCATTTCGACATTACTGCAGGCATTGACAGCTTCACTAACAGTAAGGAAAACCCACCCACTTCCAATTCTGTCCACAAAGTTGGCTAATTTTAACTTGTGAATCACTTGCCACCTTGGGTTTGCTATAGCTAGCTGCAACAAGGCAAGATGACATAAGTTTAAACCAAAAAGCCATGCAAACCATTATAGGATGTGTTCTTACCTGCGAACATGGGAGTAATTTCTTGTGCAGCTCCTCCAATGCAAGAACTCCTGCAGTGTCTATGTTGGCAACATCTACAAGGATACAGAAAAATGCAAGTGTTTAACACAATTTAAAGCAATCATAGAAGCAGAATGGACGGTACTCTGTGTTTTGTAAGGAACAAAAACTTACTGGACATGTCAAGAACTACTGAATGAATCCTACCCTTGTTGTTGCCTTTAATTTCATCATATTCTTCTGTCGACCACCTCATTATCCTAGAATGAATAGCATTTATAAACTTCTTGCCAAATCAAGTTGCAGAGCCTCTTGATCTTTCTTTCAATAGATTAACATATTGAAACCTATACCTTTCTCTTACGAAATTGGCATTAGCAAAGCAAAGCAAGGCAGAATTGATCCGCACAATTAAGATGCCCGGGATTTTGGTGGCCATAGGATATTGTTTGACTTCACAGTAGATATCTGTCCTAGGAAGTCTTCCAAGTACTTCTATACCTGGTCGGATTGAGTTTAGGATTATCTTCGCCAACGAGATGGTAACCTGTAATGGAACCGGCCGGTTGAAATACAAACATATAGAGACCAGACACTTCAAATGTCAATGCTTTCATAAGCTTAGTGCTTAGACTTTCTCTGTGGCCTGATAACCAAATTTGAGTAAGTGTGATATGCTTAGCAATTGGGAATGTACAAAATGTGCGTGGTATTTCCTAAGTTATTCCTTTCATATTACTTAAATTTGCATCCATTCATTGTCTTACTCCAGAAATTTAGTTAAAATCAACATCTATGAGGCGGGTACAGCCAATTTGCCTATTAAGAATGTGAATTATTTGGTTCATTGAATGACGCAAGAAAGAAAGAATTAAGTATCGCGCACAATAATCCAGGGAGGGATTTTATATTCCTTCATTCTCTAAACAAATTCTACCCCAAAAATCATAAAATATGCATCAATTGAAGTACAAGCATATGTTATATCCATGAAAGATCCATTTGGGTCTACCAAGTAAGAGTGCCTAATCCTGCGTGATCATGAAAAACTCATTCACTTACTGCCTAGAACAATTTGGATAAATAAAAAGATGTGATTAGGTTGGTAATGCACGTCTACAGAAAGTTTTGAAATTATTAGAAGCGTCTCAACTCCTGCTTCCTGCTTTTCTTTTCATCCATAAATTGTGTTCTTCCAATTGGAAAGGAAACCAACGTTTAATCAATGCTCTTTATACAAGAATTACCCTTCCAAGTCACATACCCTAGTGACAACCTGTTCTTCTAAATGACAACCACAACATTCAACATTATTACTAACCATTGGCTGCTTAGCCTGTTATAAGTGATTCAAAACATGCAACCGCTGAGCTGTGAGCACCCAATAATTAATCTTTCATGAATAATTCAATTATTGGATAGTGCCCACCAGTCACAGGTCTTCAGAGAACTTCTTACTTGAGTTATCAAACTCTGTAAATTAGTCAACACGATTCTACTAATAAAGCACTTTTTGTACACTTCTCTATCAAAATTTAGTGCAAGTTGCTGTTTTCAATTCTATGGATAATGTCTAGTGATATTACTTTTCCAATGAGTCATTGATAGATCAGTGTTTGCTTTGAGCGTAAAATCAAAACAGGGAGAGAGTAACTGGATTTACCGCAGCGAGAAGACCAACTTCCACTGAAGCAAACAGGACACCGAAGAAAGCTCCAGTGCAAGCAACAAAGTCCAGTTTATCAATCTTCCAGATATAGTAAGCTTCGTGGATGTTGATTAGTCCCGGAAGAGCGGAGAGAATGATTGAAGCAAGTATAGCAAGTGGTGTGTAATACAAGAGCCTGGTAAACAGTTCCAGTGACAATAGCACAGTTATGGCCATTACTATATTGGATACTACTGTTTCACATCCTGCACTGAAATTCACAGCAGTCCTCGAGAATGAACCTGAAAAATAAATATATCGAACAATGAACACTAAAGATTACTATCAGTGATTATAGTAATCTTTGAAACTAAGCAAAGAAGCTAACCTGTGGCCACATAACAAGAAGTCATAGATCCGACGATGTTCATGAAGCCCATGGACATCATTTCCTTGTTGCCGTCTATGTGGTAGCTTTTTATGGAAGCAAAAGATCGTCCAACAGCAATGGCTTCCTGATGCAAATTCTCTCAAGTTAATATCAGTAAACCTATCTCATTGAACTAGTAAAGAAAACCTGAGATGGGTCAATGTAAACGCACAGTAAGAGCAACGATGGCAGAGATAAGGCCAATTTTGGCTGCTTCTCCAACATGCAGGCCATTAAATTGCAAGTCCTTAACGGAAACCGGATTTAGTCCTCCTTTTATGTGTTTCACAATCTTAACGCCATGCTTATCGGCTTTTGTCAGAAACACTATCAATGTGGATAGGATTACTGATATTAGAGGAGCAATGGCTGGAAACCAGAACAGTTTCTTGTTTCTCCTTCCCTGCGAATGAAACAGGCTCATGATAACTTGTTAGATGACACGCAATCAGATAATTTCTGGTGAAGTGAAAGTTTAGTCCTTGATTACTTACAATAAACCTGGCAATTAGGAGGAAGATAAGGAATGAAGAACCAAGGACGAAATTCAATGGGCACCACTGTCATGAACGGCATTTAGTGCGGATAAGGTTTGTGAAATTCTTAAAAAAATATGAATAGTAATAGTATTAAAAACAGAATTAATTAGTAATTTCTGCTCTGAAGTCTATTGAAGAGAAAAAATAAGATAATTCAACAATTAGAGAATGAAATTCTGTTGTCTTGGCTAGCAAATGCGTTCGAAGCTAAATTCCTCTGCGTTGTGTACCTTTGTGCCAAGAATAGCGAACATAACTTACCGGATGGTCGATTGATGTAAAAACAGATTTCATGACTGAGACCACATCAGTTTTGGTGGTAAAATGACTGATCCCCAGTAGCCCTCGTAGTTGCTGAAGACCAATGACTATAGCTGCACCCGCCATAAATCCTACAATGGCAGCATGTGACAGAAAGTCGACAAGGAACCCCAATCTGCAGACATTACAGTCTGAATATTGGTTGCTACAAGCAAATTTAAGTTTGTTTGAAAACTAGTGAAATTTTCTTTTGAAATCATAAAGCACCTAAACAATCCAAATGCTGCTTGAAAAGTCCCAGCAAAGAAGGTAACAGTGAAAACTAGCCTCCTGTAGGCAATAGGATCAGCACCAGGATCTTGTATCTTTTGAATCATTGAAGAGAGTAGCAAAGATACCACAGCCACTGGTCCAATGGCTATCTCCCTCGAGCTCCCCATTAGAGCATAAACCAAAGGTGGGACAACACTGGTGTCTACATTTCAAGAAATTTATAAGCAACAATTGATCATACATACTTGTTTCCTCGTTTACTGAAAAACCCTGCAAGCTCGTTTCAGTAGTTAATAGAAAAGAAGACAAGTCAAACTGAAATTTGGCAACTTACATAAACCATACTGCGGATCAAGTTTAGCTAAATTAGCATATCCAATACTCTGCAAAATAATGGAAGATTTATATTTCGAAGAGCTTAACTTAAACCATTCCCGAGATCAAGATGCCTGTTCGATAGACACAAACTAAATGAAAAGCAAAAGAAAAGAAAAACCTGAGGGATCCCAAGACTTGCAAGCGTTAAACCAGCCATGAGGTCCTTTTTGAAAGTAGAAGCTTTGTAATGCCTACCCCATTTTAGCAGCGGAAACATTCCTTGCAAGAATGTTATCATCCATCTAGCTCTTTTCTGTTCTGCAGGTGAATTGTGCTTGTTTCTTTGAGAAAAGAGATTCTGTTTCATAGAACCAGTGAGTTCTTCCAACAAACTCGGAGGGTCAGGAGAAGTAAGCACCCATTGTGTCCTCTCACACCGATCAGTTCCCTCAAGTTCAGGTTGCTGTTGGCTCTCCCTGCTACTAAAGGTTTCAGGCGGTGGTTGAGAATCCATGAGAGTGCTCAAGTGTTTGGTTGAACACCCGCTGCTTAGGATATGAGGTATATATGTGTACAAATAATGTAATGCATGTTAACCAGTCTTGTCGGGAATTCTTGGAAGCTATCCAGTTGTTCGTATAATATATATTTTTTAATTTCAAAACTTCAATTGTAAAATATACCCGAAAAATCTTTAAAAGGTTCCAGTGTAGTTTAATGATCCAATTAAATTTGGTTTAATCGGTTCAGAGATCCTCTCATAATGGGTGTCGTTGTCAAGAATGGAAAGCCGCATCACTTTGTTAGCTAGTGCCACAGGATCACTTGTGTGTGAGGCGCTACGTCAGGCCTCAGACTCTCCAGTCAACGTGATTTTACGTCTCTTGATCACTCATTCAAAGCTACTTTGATTGCATCCGGAACCTATTATGGAAGAACTCAAATAATGCCCAGAACTATCAATACCAATCGTGTTGAATTCACTCTTTACAGAAATTGGCAATTGGATATCCTTCCAAATGATGGTACTTCAGACGATGTCTAAAGAGCATGTATAGAAAACATAACTAGAGTTACACAGCTCTTGTGTTCCGAACGAGGAACAAAGCTTATAAACATGACTGCTAAAAGTTACTAAAATCAAGTGATGATAGAAAGTAGATAATATGGTGATCTATCATATATGCAAGAGAGAAATTTATCCATTTATTGGATGTATGAGGGTGGCGTTGATTTATCAAATGTCAACTTTTGCACTCATAATGTGAACCTTATCCTACTCCGCTCTTCTGACAGTTCTCTACCGCACTTAATCGTCCAAGAAAAGATAGAAGCATTCCAAACTCGAAAATTCACATACATAGTTTAGTGAGAAGTTAGGAGGAGAAGTTCTGTTAAATCGGGGAGATTTTATATTATCTAAGATCTCAGTTTGATACAGAATCTCTTACACGATCAAGAAACAAGAGACCTAGCATAATCAGGTAACTGGACAATTTTAACTTGCTGAGTCTTCGTCCAGTAAGACTTTGCAGTATTACCTAAATCCCAGGTAAATAAAATCTTTTCACTACATATTGGTGCCTGACGCCTTCGTTAACAAGGGGAATAAAGAAAAGCAGTCCAGAAGCAAAACAAAGAAATATTCCATTTTATCGTTACCGGGCAGGCAGCCATCGGTTAAGCTATGCTAAAACACAAAAGACATAGTATTAGCATCTTCTGCTTTATTGACGAGCAAGTGGTTCAGTTGGTGAAGGGTGGCTAAACTCTGACCCACTGTTGGTTATGATGGTCACATCAGTCACCAATCACATCTATCTACCTCCATTTTATGGAGTATCCATCAAAGTTTAATGTCACGTATAGTTATCTCAATCGCACATTTTAACGCCACTGACACTACAACATTATTGCACCAAACATGCATACCAAAGAACGTATTTGGTCAAGGAGCAAAACATGCTCGCGCCAAGCACATTTATGGTCTGGGCTTGGAGTAAGATGTCTGGCTTGTCATTACATAAGGAGTATTGTGCTTGCAACATTTTCCTGGAATACAAAATGCCATTGGGAAATTGAGTATCAGCTATCTATTGTTGAAGGAAAGGTAAGATCAACTATTCTGCAATGATAATGTCAGAGTTTAAAATATATGGTACTCTACCAAAATGGTAGTTTTGATCACACGAACATTATCTTGTCCCGAATATGTTGATCTAAAACAATTTCCCCACGAAACAAGTTGTGAAAAAGTTGCTGCATTGACTGATCCTAACAAAGGGTCGCCTCGCTCTCCATCAAACACATGGTTGTGGTCGGACTCTTTATCTTAAGGAAACTTTTGCTAGACATCCACCAATCAACGATCGGTGAGAGATCGAGCTAATAAAGCAACAGCACTAGCAAGTGGTGGATAATGGCCTGAAGGAGCCGGTTTGTCCACTCGGAATCTGAAAGAATATTTATGTACGGAGGAGGTTGACTTGGATTGTTTTGTGCTGTGTGCTCTGGTACCCCGAATGTGATCAACCCTAAAACCTAGTGTCATGGTCTTTCTCCCATCAAATTATTGCACCTAAAGTTATGGCGTGCATCACGACCATTCCCTCCGTAGCTTTAGAACCGACCCACTAAATGAAGATTCTGAAATGTCGGTTCTCCCCAAATTTTCTTATTTGGTACCGGTGATTTACACAAATTATTTAGTCGTCTTGACAATAAATTAACTTCCCAATTTTTACTGTAAAAAGTCAAAGTTTGACTACTCAACTATAGACATTATGAATTAAAGAAAGTTAAAAATATGATTTATACCTCAACGTTTCACAAAAAATCTAATTGAGCCGCTATTATTATCTTTAATATCATTTTGCTACATAAAATTATTAAAATGAGCTTATTTAGACCTTGAAAATCGTAACAAAGATAACAATAGAGAGACTTATTTAAAACTTTTGTGAAACGTTAAGGTGAAAATCACACCATAAATAATTTAACAAAACAAAAAAAAATCACACCATAAATAAGTGTTTAGGAAAAATATTTTTAAGATCACATCAGTACTTGATAGATCCAAATTATCTAGTTATAACTTGATATAAACTAATATAAAGCTATCACTCATATAAAGCTGCTACATGATATGAAACTTAACCCTAAAAAAATCTGCATTTAGTGTCTTAAAATAACCAAATTTTGGCATGGTCGACCAAAAGGAAATAAAGGTTAATCTACAAAAATTATAGTGATTTTAGATATGCAGGTTTTATGACCATAAAAGATGCAAAATAACTTACAAGAAGAATCATTATTCTATCACATTTCTTATCTTAATACATGAAAGTACTTTTTTTAAAAAATTATTATGATAGGCAAAAAAAAATATGATAGTCTTTTAAGGAGTTAAAAGACTATTTGAGAAGTTTGTCACTTCCGGTTACACCAATTAAAGGGAAGAGTTGTATCTTTAATTGGAAATTTTAGACAAAATGATAGGATTCATACTAGTAAGGGACCTTAAGCACCAGAAATATGTGTATTATGTGAGTAAAATCTTTAAGGGTCCAAAGACAAAGATGTATAAGATCGAAGAAATTCATCATTACTCTTATGCAATCAACAAGAAAGATTTGGCACTACTTTCAGTTCCACATTATCAATATGGCCATATACATTTCACTATGAAAAATCTTATATAAACTTGAAATCTCTAGTAGGATGGTAAGGTGGTCAATTGAGCTAGAAGAAATTGACATTTAAATATGACAAAGATATAAAGTCCTAAGTGAAATTAGATTTCATTATGGAATGTATGTTATCAAAGGATTTATGTTAAAGAGACGTAAACCTATAACCTTAAACATAAGTTACATATATGGATATAACTACAAGAGAAGGTGGAACTAGAATAGGAGTATGAGCATGAGGACCTCTTAGAGTACATGTTAGATATTAAGTAAAGCATAATTTTAGGGAAACTAATAATGAGGCAAAATACAAACAATTGTTGTGCATGGTTTGGCTGATGAAATTCCTTACAAATTTCTAACTTCTTGATAAAATCATATTCTAAGTTAGTTGTTGACGTAGAATAAATTTGAGGTATACTTATTGGGTTACTTCTTTTTACAAGCATACGTAAACAAATGCTTAGAAACTTAAGTTATTTCTAAAAAACTTACTCTAACACTCAAGTTGGTGAGTATAAAAGGTGTAAATATAGGTAGAGAATTTTTTAAGAGACTTTATGATAGTGGATCTTATCCTTTTGACTAAAGAGGATCTTATCCATTAAGGATCATTGAAGCTAATCATTAGGTATTTCCTAACTATACAATTAGAACAAAAGACTGTAGGCCTAAAAAAGAAGAAAGATTATGATGAATAAATCAAGCCTATCTAATGCATTTACTACGAGTGTGTGTATATGAGAATATTAATGCACTATCCTCTATAGGTGTTGGACCCCGAACTTTTTCTTGGAAATTTAATTTATTAAATGAAATTAAATGAGGAATTAGTAGTGTTTAATGTTGTATTTGAGTAATGGTAATTGGAGCAATTGCAATGATATTTTGAGGTTAATACATGAAATAGAGGTTGTGTATGTGCATATTTCTTCCTTGTTGAGTATTTGCTTGGGAATAGCAAGTTGGAGTTTTAAATTTTGTGCTTGA
>JANIHZ010000006.1:18665725-18676027 GCA_027478365.1 Erythroxylum rufum | reverse complement strand
ATCTTTGTTGAACAATCTGAATCTTTTCTTCAGTATCTTTCACAATTTCTAGCCCGATCATCTTGTTTTTACTCAACTCAGTGCAACATACCGGAGTTCTACACTTCCTACCATACAACGCTTCATAAGGTGCCATGCCAGTGTTCGTTTGGTAACTGTTATTGTAAGCAAACTTCATCAGAGTTAGACAGTTATCCCAACTTTTGGGAAACTCTAACACACAACCCTGCAACATATCTTCCAATATCTGTATAACTATTTCAGATTGTCCATCTATCTGGGGATGGAAAGTAGTACTAAACTTAACCTGAGTTCCTAGAGCCTTCTGTAAACTTTTCTATAATCTCGAAGTAAATTGAGGATCATGATCTAAAATGATAGACAATGGTACTCCATGCAGTCTCACTATCTCATTTACATATAAATCTGTAAGCCTATCAAAAGAATAGTCAGGACAAACAGGCAGAAAATGAGAAGATTTGGTGAACTTATCTACAATCACCCATACAACATCATGCTTCCTTTGAGTGAGGGGAAGTCTAGAGACAAAATCTATGGTCATGTTATCCCATTTCCATTGAGGAATAGAAATAGGATGTAACAAACCAAATGGGACCTGATGCTCAGCTTTAACCTGCTGGCATGTCAGACATTTTGCTAGTTAATCCACAACATCCCGTTTCATACCTGCCTACTAGTAATATTGCTTCAAATCCTGATACATCTTGTTTCCACCCAGATGCATAGTAAATACTGTATTATGAGCCCCAAACAATAGCTTCCTCTTCAATTCATCATTAGCTGGCACACATAGTCGATCCTTATAATACAATTCACCATCACCTTGCACAGAAAAATCAGACTGTTTACCTTCCTGAGTAGCCAAGATAAGTTGTTGTAACTTATCATCAGCTCTTTGAGAGTCACAAATCTACTGTCTTAAAGTAGGCCTTGCTTTTAATTGAGCCATCAAAGCTCCATCAGATCCCCGTTTCCATCCATTCTGCTTAAGTGATAATGATGAGATGGTCTTTTGACTAAAGGCGTCAGCAACAACATTAGCCGTACTTGGATGGTAGTCCACAATACAATCATAGTTTTTAAATAATTCCAACCAGTGTCATTGTCTCAGATTGAGTTCCTTCTGGGTAAGCAGATGTTTTAGACTTTTATGATCTGTGAAGATTCTACATTTTTCACCATATAAGTAGTGTCGCCAAATTTTTAAGGCAATCACTACCGCTACAAGCTCCAGATCATGTGTAGGGCAGTTCTGTTTGTTGAGTCTTTAGTTGCCCAGATGCATAAGCAACTACCTTTCCTTCCTGCATCAAAACATAACCCAAACCAATTCTAGATGCATCATTAAACAAAACATACTCCTTACCAGAAATAGGCTGGACTAATACTAGAGCTTCAATAAGCATACTTTTTAGCTGATCAAAGCTACTTTGATATCTATTAGACCATTCATACTCACTCCCTTTCGTCCCTTTAACAAACTATCGGTAATAACCAGCCAGACCCAGAAAACTTCTCACTTCTGTCACATTCCGTGGTAGCTTCCAATTAATAATCACCTCCATCTTACTAAGATCAACTCTAATTCCTTCAGAAGAGACAACATGCCTTAGAAATGATATCTCCTGAAGACAGAAATCACACTCACTCAGTTTAGCACACAACTGTCTTTCCCGCAGGGTCTGTAATACAATTCAGAGATGTTCAGTATGGTCCTATTCATTCTTACAATAGACCAGAATATTATCAATAAACACCACAACAAATTGGTCCAAATAAGGCCTGAACACTCTACTCATTAGATCCATAAATACTGCAGGAGCATTAGTTAACCCGAGTGGCATTACTCGAAATTCATAATGTCCATAACGGGTCCTAAATACAGTCTTTGGTATATCCACTTCCTTTACTCGAAGCTGCTAGTACATCTTCGAAAACACTCCTGCATCTTTCAACTAATCAAATAGATTGTCAATCCTTGGTAACGGATACCTATTCTTCACTGTGACTCTATTCAACTGCCTGTAATCGATGCACATCCGTAGTGTGCCATCCTTCTTTTTAACATATAACACCGGTGCTCCCCATGGTGACACACTGTGTCTAATAAACCCCTTATCTAGAAGCTCTTGTAACTGCACCTTCAACTCCTTCAACTCAGTAGGAGCCATTCTGTACGGTGCTCTAGATACAGGAGCAGTTTTAGGCATGACTTCAATAGATAACTCCACTTCCCTTTCAGGAGGGAGTCCAGGTAATTCCTTAGGAAATACATCTAGGAATTTATTCACTACAGGAATGTCAAGCAGCTTACCACCCTCCTTCTTGGAATCAAGCACAAAAGCTAGGTAATTTTCACAACCCTTCCTAAGAAGCTTTCGGTCTTTGCATAGCAGATACCACATTATCTAAGGAGCTAGTGCAGACGCTATACAATATTACTTATAAAGCCACTGGTGAACAATAATAAGATTTATTGCTCAAAAATGATTTTAGGTTGTAATTAATGAAATAATCTCTTCATTAAGAATAATCCAAAACATATTTTCCAAACTTAATCTAAACAACATTGAGAATTAGGAATTTAAATTAATGTAACTCATGTCAAGGTTTTTAAATGATAGTGTTGAATAATTGTTCCTTAACACTTTTTGTTACTCAATTATTCGTGATTAGGATGATAGGCAATTAGGGGCTTAAAATCTCTAATATAAAAGTAACTTAAAAAGTCTAACTCAAGTCAACCAAAATAAATATCATGCATAAATAATTTGAAGTAACATGAACGTTTTTTTTTAATTGAAGGTATTTTCATTTACTACAGTGAGACTACTTACAACATTACAATGGGGATTCCATTATGGAATTCGAAAAAGATCATTCTATAATGGCAAAACCATAAAAGTTAGCTACTATGAAACCAAATAGCTAAATTATAAAAACCACCTTGCTTTAATCCTATCATATAGCTTGTGAGTGATGTCTTTGGCTATCACAAGGCCACAAATCTCGTTAATAATCAATTCAGCTAGTTGATAAGGGCTTGTTTGCTCCTGTGTATAGATCATGCTATTCCTCTCCCTCCATATATTATAGATTGTAAGAGTAAATGTTGTTTTGAAAAAGCAAATATGTTCATCCTCTGAGAGCTAGATACGTTGATGATCCATTGGAGGGCATTATTCTAGTCATATACGTTGCTATACTGTGCAAGTTTATGAAGAAGTTGACTCCATACAGTAGTGGAGCATATGCAACTGAAAAATAAATGGTTCATGTATTCTGCTAGTGTTTTGCATAATTCACATATGGGGTTGAAAGTCCAGTGCCACCTATCTTTGGTGCTTAATTTGTTCTTGATTGCTAACTAAGGAGACATGGAAGCTTTGGGGCAGATGCATTGCTGCTAGAGAAGAGAGTACCAGGGAACATCTGAAGAAATAGTTTGGAGAATGTTGTAGTAGGACTTGTTAGTTAAAGAGTCGTTGGGGTGGAGTTTCCACACGATTGTATCCTCGTTGCTTCTATTCCGGAGACCAGGGAAAAACTGAAAGAGTGTAAGAAATCCTCTGAATTGTCTAGACCATTGCCTTCAGAAATAAGTGATGCTACTTTGGTATTGTGAGGGATGCATCGTCGTATATGCGTTAGATCATTTCTTCATATTAATAAACTGAAGTTAATTCAATTATCATACCCAACTCATATGAAAGCGCCATCACCCAGTTGGTAATGAATATACGGATAAATAATATCTCTCATTTTTAACATATAATGAACAAATTGACAAAATGAACAAATTTTTTTTTTTGGTAAATCAGAAAAATTTTTATTAAAAAATATAGAAAAGTTATATACACAGCAAGAGATGTTCCAAAAACCACAACCTACACAGGTTACACAAAGGAGAACCCAAGGTTCAAACACAAACTAGATAGCACACGCCTCTCGAGCAGCCTGACAGCACTAATCCAAGACCCTAATACCAATCTCCCCACCAACCAAGAGCCTACCATACAACGACCAGCAACAAAATTATTATTACTATAAACATTACTCGTCAAACTACAAAAAGTTTTAAAATCTTCTTGAAGAGAAAGCAATGTCTAGCGCACCATCATAAAAACCAAAAGGTGTTAAGGTTTTAAAATAAATAAATTATCCTTAATTACTTCAAGTTAGTTTCCCTTTCTTCTTACCTTCTTCATGTCTTCCATATTTTGTTAGAATGACTTCAATGGTATTTGCAATTCTTTGTAAACTTTTGATCTCACAATCTTACTTCTAAGATGAATAAATATATAACTAGCAATAATGTTATGTAATAATCAAAATAAAAAATTAAACCTCCTTAATTTAATATGAATATTTAAAATTTAACAACATATTTTATATTAAACTTTTGTACATCAAACTTCCTGAAAAGACATAAAAGGGTAAGATATATATAAAAGGGTAGGATATTTAGAGCCTGTTTGGTTCAGCTTTTGGAAGCTCTAAAAGTACTTTTTTCTACAGCAAAAGTCATTTAAAAAAAAAAAGGTGTTTGGCTGTAAAATCTAAAAGCGCGTTTTAAATAGAAATAGCTTTTTTAAAAGCTAAAATACAGCTTTTTTAAAAGCTCAAATTTGAAGCTTTTCAAAAAAGCCCATTGGTTGGGTCGGCTGTGCTAGGCCCAGGCCCATCTCCAAATGACCATGGCCCATCCGGTCCATCAGGTGTTAGACTCCCATGCAAACACAATGATCTACGTAAAGACCTAAACCTAGTGGCAATCTACGGCATATATAAGGTACTATTCTATCATGATACAGGTACGACACTGCAACCCTAGTTTTCTCTATTCTTGACAACCAGACCCCTTACCAAACGACTGACTTAAGCATCGGAGGGACCTCCCGGTGATAACCCCCGGTGTGCCATTCACTGTTTTGCAGGTATTTCACAGACCTTACTCACAGACCTTATGGATCTGAACAGCAGCGTCAAACCTCAACAAAATCTGGCTAAACCAATATTCAACTTAGATAATTTAAGGGCGACAATGTTTGTTTGATTAAATTTGATCAAAAGTTATCAGATTTGGTTTAAATTGATTGGCCTTTTATATTTTGATCCAAAATTTTAAACATGTCAAATAAAACATTGTTGTTTTTTAGTAAAATAATATTATTTTTAAATTTTAGATAAAACATTAATCTATGTTTCGCTCAAACTCGATCAAGCGTAAGCTTCAAGTGCGAGTTTTTGTCAACTTAAATATCTCTCCCACTGAAATGTGGCTGCTGTTGTATTGCTTGTCACTTTTAGGCTGGTCTTGTACATGCAGGAACTGGGTATGCGCTACTGTCGTCTGTGACTTGTGTTATGCCTCCTGTACTCTGTATGGGAACGCTCCATGACATACTATTTTCATTGTGTATGGTACAGTCGAGAGGTGAAGTACTCATCTTTCTGCTTTTTTTTTTTCTTTTTTTTTTGTGCCCAATTGAAATGCTCATTTATTCCAGAGTTGCTGTAAATTTGCTCGTCCCGAGTAGAAACATATACTAACGCAAACTCTGAATCCCGAGTAGAAACATTTATTCCAGAATTAAATGGAAAACGTACAAGCACATCTAGTTCAACTCTTGACGGAGTTGGAGAGCGAAATTAGTCGTATTTTTCATATATTTCTGACAAGCTTTGCTGCTATCTATCACTGGATTGTATACCAGAATTTTAAAGAGAGACTTGCAAGAAAAAAAAAGACTTCTTTGAAAGCTTTAGCAAATGGACCTATTGACTTGCAAGAAGTGCGAACATTCCCTGGGACTCCAACATGGTCCAGTGCCAAAGTCCACAAAAGGACCACGAGAAGGAAATAGAATCAAACTCTATTTCTATCCTAATTAAAACATTTTAAGACTTTCCCAAACTATTCATTTGTTTTTTACCATAGATGCGGACTAATACTGCAGATCGTCACTGTGTGCCTATTGTCGCTACATGCCTTTCTCGATTGACATGGGACAACTATATAAATTTATATATGCACTGATCCACGTTAGGCGTACAATGCCATTATTAAGATGGGCCATGCCATACATTTGATGGACTTATATGATTGAAGTGGTCACCTCTGCTTCCAAATTCAATAATTATTCTGTGGCCAACATAAAATACATTCATCCAAGTCTTTGTCGTCCACCCTAAAGATGCAAATGCAAATACACCTAACTCTTCAACAAACGTGGTCCAAAGAGCTTCTCCAGTTTTTCTGGGGGTCTTTGTACGTAGCTGGGCTGGCTGGCCTTTTACTGCTCAGAAAACCTGTTATCTTCGCCACGCTTCCTAACGTTCAACCTTCTAATTGCACCAAGCTTTTTGCTTTGGGATCATGGCCTTCTCTGTGTTCCCTCTCAGCCTACTTGTAATCATTTAAAAGTTGAACTAAAGCTCATCATTTTATTATAAAAAAATAGAAGTTTAACTAAATCTACAGATAATAGCTAACAAATAACGTATTACAAATACATGGCAATTGATTTCAAGGTGTTAAGAGAAAAGTCAATGAAATTGAAATTGGGTTGAAAATCTCTCTTTTAAGTGGACTTTACTCAAACGTTTAGACGGAAAAGTTAGAAACTGGAGATTGGAAGCCCTAGCTCTCCGAATCTGCAAAGGTCGCCAGAAAGAAGCTGGTGCAGTAAGGTGGACCAAATCCGCACAAGCAGGAACCTCAAGAAAACAACTATGCATTAAAATGAATAAGTAGTTGCCGTGGACTCGTTTTTAGGTCCTGCAATTTTGGGTACTATCAGGTGCTTAGGTGTAAAGTTGTTAGTGGTTGTGACTTCTAAGGACCAGTTGCTTGGCAGAATCAAGGACAGTGATATTTGTATTTTTCTTTTGGGTAATATTTTTGAGAGATTTTCGTTGATTAAGAGTATCAAAACTAGCTAGTGTGTGGCCATGAATTGTTTGTAGTGTAATGAAATATGGTATTGCAAATCTAATAATATGATGGAACCTGTGAGTAGGCTCAGGACTCCAAAGGGCTAGCAAGTTGGTTGGAGGACCATCGTGCCTAGGGACAGGAAACATAGATGATTACCAGCCCCTAACATAACTTCTTATGGGAAAATAACTACAGCAGTAGTTACCTGTTTAATCGTAATCCTGATAACTTATGAAGTGACTAGCTGATAAATTTGTGGCTAATAAGCTGAACCGTGATTTCCTGATGCCTAGATCTATAATTGTTTGTTTTATGTCTTCCTTTTCGTTTTATTGTTCAAAGTTTGTTCAACAAGGCCACAGTTTGCAAGACATCAGTAGAGTGGAAGCCAATTTGGTTGACTGGCTCCCAAAATAAGGTTAGACCATTGATGAGAGGCTAATGATCTAATTAATATAAGCGCTCTTTTTCACTTCTGAGAAATCAACATTTTGAGTCTTTTTTAATTGACATTTAAAGAATCATGAATAAAAAAAGATTTAGTTTACTGTTGTTGGTAATTATATTTAGTATAAAATATTATAAAAGGATCGTCTTTCTTAACGAAGTTATATCCGTTTCATCGAAAAAGAAAGAAGAAGCAAAGTTAAATCTGGAAAAGGCATGAATTGAAGATTGCCAAATCTCCGTATTCTTGGAGAACTAAAGTTGAAAGAATATAGTATAAAGCGAAATTCCCTAAGTATGATTGGACCCAGAATCAACCTAGTGACTCTCCGTGCACAGCCTCGCCTGTATGGAACTTTGTACACAGTTGTTCTTTACCTCTGGAATGAAATTTGTGGCAATGGGATCAACAGCCTTTCCTTTGGTGGATACATATTCTTCCATTGGTTTTATCTTATTTTTGAAAAAAAAAAGATTGTTTTTTAAACGTTTTGCCGAGGAAGAGGCAAGATATCGGTATTTACAATCCAAGTAATATAGCTCAATGAATATATCTTGTTTTGAAGCTAGAAGAAGAAAGGAATTCGTAACCCAAACATGCATGTGTAAGAATCCCACATTCGGTTGCCGATCTAATCTAAATGCTGACTATACACGATACGAGGTCTACTTGTTTTCACTATTGTCCAATACATTTGCATGTGTAATATGTAGACTAACTGCTGATTTTTTCATGAATCGTAGCAATATTTCTATTGAGCTATTTACTCGGGAAAAATGGTTGCCATTGTCTACGAAGTGCAACTAATGTGTTTAACTAAAACATTTGCGTAATGGTTCTTTATCATATCCTCGAAATAATTGTAGTCCGACGTACATCATGTTATAGTGAAGATAGCATTTTTTTTAAAACTTTTATAGCATTTCTTAATTAGGATAGGTGTAAACATAATGAATGACACTATGTTTCCAAAAAAAAAAAAATGAATGACACTAGCGACGTGGGGGCGGGGTTGAGAAAATTAAGGTAACAAATAAAACAGTTAATTTGACTAATTGGCTGTGGCTGATATTATCAAGCATAATAGGAATCAACCGAGTCGGACCCCAGTACATTTTGTTTAAAATTCAGATGCTGGACATAATAATTAAGGGCATTGATGCTTGTTTCTAAGAGGTCGATGTAGACACATGCCCACTTGCACAAGTTGATGTATTAAAGTACAAGATCAGACATTAGAAGTCCTCTTTGAGAACAAAGTTACTTTTAATAAAGTTTTATTGTTTATCTATACTCAGACCTCAATAATTGGCTTTGGCGGTAATTGTTTCCTGATCCTCAGCATAATTTTTTTGGCACCCTCAGGTCTCCACAATACGAAGGCGGAGCCACTGACAGCAACAGGATACCAAACTACGTTACTTTCCATTCTCATTTCTTATTCTAAACTATTTTGAATGGGACAACGTAAATTAAGCATATACATGTACATATGAGACTATTAAGGAGGATAATACGATACATGGGTCCAAAAAAATGAGATAATCCTTGAACTTGAAGTAAAGAGTGAAATCAAAGAAGCAAATTAGCGTCATACAAAAATATGTGAACGAAATTGGACTCGTAAAGGCAAAAAATTGTGAAGTCAAATGCAAACAGTGATAGAATTTTATCATAATTTTATAGACTAGCATAATAAACATAATTTTATACAAACCTCCATTAATTAGATATTAATGGTACTTCTCTCATACGTGTTATTAGGCTTGTGTTCATTGGTTTGTTATGATGGGTAAGCTTGGCCCATACTTTGCAGTGCACAGGAGACCCTACTGCTAGTCAGTCTTAAATACAGTTGCCCCATTGAAAACTGTATGAGTTTCTAATCAGGGTTTGGAATAGCAGTAGCCAATCCTCTGAATCTCTGTCGCTCCGCTTAACAGAAAACAACAATGGACTCAATGTTTCCTTAATTTCCAAGTATTCGTCCATTCAATTATTAAATCTAGCACGTTGCAATTATAGGTAATTAAATGTATTGGTTAATTACGAAATTAATCTACAATTTCGTGTTGATTTTTCTTCAATTGGTATCAGAGCCAATTAGCCATAATTGTGACAGCTAATTTTGGGTAATTTTTGAGATATTAATTTCATAGAATTCGAGGATTTTCATTTGTGTTAATTATTTTTTGTGAAATCAATTTTTGTTGATGTTATTTGTTTCGGTTTGGTGTCAAATAGTGTGTTTAATTTTATGTTTGTTCTTTAAAACCCCAGAACCCGAAAACAAACCATGAAAACCTTTTTTATTCCTTTTTCTTTCGAAAAACCGTATCTTTCGAATTTTTTTGAACATTTTCAGTAGCTTTTTAGTGAAATTGATTGAGGGGTTTAATATATCGTTAAATTCTGAATCTAATGACAACAATTTTGTCGAAAACGGGTCAAAATCAAGCAAGATATGGATATTTTCCGAACTGGGTTGTGAATCGGGTCGGATGACCTGAATTACAGAGTTTCGGGTGAAGGAGACGCAGCCCGACCCGGCTGGTCTTTCTCCACACGCATAGGTGGCGCGTGTAGGCGCGTGCCGCCTCCTCCCATCGCCTTTTGTCCCCAATTTTTTTCCCGTTTGCTCCATTTGCCCAGTTCTAATTTATGGTATTTTTTTGGAATTTGTTGAAAATTAGAAATATTTATTGTTATTTTCTCGAATTTAAAATTAATAAAAATATAATGTACTCTCCTAATTTTTTCTTGAAAATTTTTGTACTTGTTTCTGGTATTATTTGGGCTTTTGGGGTTTTATGTACTTTCAGTGTTATGTAGTTATACACCAAAATTAATTTTGGATATAGTTTATGCATATAATGTTATATTATATGATTAA
>JANIHZ010000006.1:18648623-18659703 GCA_027478365.1 Erythroxylum rufum | reverse complement strand
TATTTATAAATTAAAACCGATTATAAGAAATTAGCAAAAATAAGCTTATAATTTTTTTCTTATTATTATGAAAAAAATTAATAATAGTCACATAAGTAAAATAATTAACATTTATAAATTTAAAAATATTGAAAGAAAAGTTTATTTTTTAATATAAATAAATATCAGTCCTCGCATGGCGACAGCTCGCCCTCGCGAGCTGGCTGGATTTTTCCAGCCTTTGCGAGGGCGACAGCTCGCCCTCGTGACATTTTTCAAAAATGCCCAGCCCTAAATTTTTTCCAGCCTTCGCGAGGGTGAGTTGTCGCCTTCGCGACATTTTTCCAGCTTTCGCGAGGACGAGATATTTTTCAAAAATGTCCAGCACTCAATTTTCCAGCCTCGCAAGGGCGGCGAGCTGTCGCCCTCGCGACATTTTTCAATGTCCAGCCCTTCGCGACTGTAACTAGTTTCACTGCTTTTCTCTATTATTTTCTTTCTCAAAAAAAAAAAAGAAACTTGTATCACGGCTTCTTTTGAAGGACGGCCTACGGCTGCCAAATTCTTTTCTTCCATTAAGTAATCACTACACTTAAGTAAACAACTACATGCATTGGAATGAGAAAAGGAGTTGAATTATTACTGCGTAGCTCATCCAACAGCTTGCATGAGAGACACCAGAATTTATTTTGATAACTTGAAATGAAAGTTTGAGAAATTGAAGTTAGGTTTTAATTTCCAAGATTTTCACACAGCAAGCTTCACAAGTTCGAGACGCAGGTGAAAATATCAGCAGTTAAACCCATCCGTGGCACCAAGGGAAAACGATGGGAATATTTTTCCAAGGTATTGCCCATACCCAACTTCTTAAAAAGAAAAACCCTCTTAAGTCTTAACCAACCATTCATCACATCCATGACTTTTGATTTACTGGTGATATATCCATCCATATCGAAACTAGAGAAAACAGATTCGTACCCATGTTCAATCTTCATCTTTCTTCCATTAATACCATCCAGCCAAAACAGGAGAGGGATATATTTATATGTATAGTTGATCATAACCCGAAAAAATTACAGAAAAAGAAAAGAGAAAGAAAGGATGGAAGAAGACGAAGGAAAGGACCAGGAGGGAAAAAAAGAAAAAAGAAAAAGAAGCTTGATGACACAAAGCAGCAATGGTGGATGACGGATGGTTTTGTTGAGGATGGATCCACGTGAAATAACTTCTAGCTACCTTCAAAACTTGGCCATTTGAATACAAATATATCGAACCGCATGCATCAAAACCATATATATACGGTAATATAGTTCATCACTTTTTGGACATATTTATAATCGCTGGCGGAGGTTCTGTCTGATGGTCCTACAAAGCAGCGATGGTTTCGGCGCCTTTGGTGGAGATATCTGTGGCGTTGGAGGGAACAGCTTCGTTATTTGAAGCTATTGAGCATTTCTCTTTTCTCTCGTCTTGATTCATTCGCTGTTGCCTGCATTCTAGACTGCAGAATGCACTATCTCCCCTGACAAGTTATTGAAATCAACTTTCAGTTTATGAAAATCGATAAATATTGTTGGGCTTAAATTGTAACGGAATAGAAAGGAAAACTTGAATGTAAAGTTCCTATTAGAAGCAAGTGATAGTTATTGTAATAACTAATAACATCACCACTCCTTAGACTGAAAACTGAAATCAAGCATCTCTAACAAAACTTTCCTTTTACGTCGGATCTTTTCTTGCATCAAAAATTCCACTGATAAAGATAATAGCACGTCGAAAACCCAAGAAGTCAGGATTATTAGTTCTATATACATACCTGTACATATAAATATCACGGCCAGGGGTTAAACGGCGTTTACAAAGAGAGCAAGCTCTCAAGAATTGAGCAGTTTCCAAGAAGTCAGCAGAAGTTCTCCTGTGGTTCCTAGGTGACACGGTGGAAGCCAAGAACCGTTGATCTCCAAAAGCAGTAGGTGGTTGCCGTTGGTTGAGGAAGAAATCAGACGCAGGGTTGTTTGTTTCAGTAGGATCAGTAGTATCCAGATCAAAGGTGATCTCCGACATACTGGTAGTTCTCTTCATCGGATGACGAGGTCTCTTGCCCAACAACATCTTGTTAACAGATTCTTAGTTGGACTTCTATTTTCACACCTATCTATAACCCTTGTTCCAATTGGGTTGCTGTAATTTACATTTGTTGACGTTGTTGTTGTTGTTAAAGAATGGGTGGTAACGGAGAGAGAAAGAGAAGGAGAAGCGCAGAGGAAATTGGGACTGCAAGATAAACTGATAAAGGAGGAGCCAGAAACCATGGAGTGGATCTCAACCGTTCATCTTGTTTGATGTTCTTTTCCTTTCCTTTTTTGTTTGTTAGTAGTGGGACTGGGAGCCTAGACGTCATGTACTTTTTATCGCTGGTTGTTAGTCTTTTTACTTAAGTTTTAGTAATAAATAATATTCTCTTTTGTTCATATTTTTAGTTTCGATAAAAGAAATTTTCGGGTTGGGAATGGGATTCGAATTTGAGTTTTTCTTTTCGTGTTTTTGCATCGACTCAATAACATTAATTTCAGAATTTAAAATGCTTTCTAATCCTTTTCATTTTCTTCTTTAAAAAAAGTTAGATGATGGAACATTTCGAAAATATAATTTTACTAATCATTCTGAATTTTTCATTTTGGAGGTAGATATTTTGATTACATATAAATAACTTTTGCATCCGTGGTGGTTGCAATTGTCGTGTTGAGGGGCATTTTGGGTCGTACAATCCGATGTTACCAAGAAGTTGAATGTGCTCGTTGATATGCTCCGAAAAGCCTGAGGCAGCCACAGCAGTACAAGCTCCGGCGGCTTTTACACGTGGCCCTTGCTGATTGTAGAGTAGATAACAACTTGAAGTACCCGCCGCAACCGCCAATAGAGTACTGCCACGGTTAGCTGTGTCTAGCTGTATTCGACAACTTCGTATTAGTGTCCACTTATTTACGTACCTTTATTTCTTTATTGCCAACTATTCAATTCTCTCTTTGTTTTCAATAATTATTCTGTTGCAAGATCCAATATTAGAAGTTTAAAATAATCCAAATAATAAGCTAGATTACGTCATTCTTCTTTCTGAAATCGTGTGTATTCCGAATTCAAACTTGAAATGTCGTTCTGCTAAGCAAAGAAACCTGACGGACGGGCTTACAAACTACGGTACAAGATGTTCTTTGACCCGTATCTTGGATCGGTCGGCGAACCAGGCCCCCTTTTTTGCGTTAGAAATATAAACTTAGTTAAAGAGCTAGACCCGAATCAGAGAACTGCTTGTCTCGACTCATTTTCTACAACTCAGTAAGCTTGGTGACCTATTTGTTATTATTCTGGGGGTTGGGTTAAGGGATAAGCCTTTGCCTGCCCACTTGTCTCTTAATTTTTACTCTAAGTGGCACCAATATCATAATCTGGGTTGCACGTGCAACGCCAGCCGTTTCTATTATAGTACTTGACAAGAATCTCTTCCACTATGGATTGATTGGAGTCTTAAAAGTCTGTTTTCGCATCTCTTGACTTTGTTATCTTATAAACCAAAACTGTTGGTCGGTTTAATTGGGCTGTACAAATAA
Source organism: Erythroxylum rufum (assembly GCA_027478365.1). Lineage (NCBI taxonomy): Eukaryota > Viridiplantae > Streptophyta > Magnoliopsida > Malpighiales > Erythroxylaceae > Erythroxylum > Erythroxylum rufum. The sequence goes on along the minus strand of JANIHZ010000006.1, from coordinate 18,656,116 downwards.
TTGCATCAATGAAATGAAATCTCATAATTTATGCAGTATTTACTATTGAGTTGAATTGAATGCTAACTTCAATTTTCTTCATTTAACTACATATGATAATTGAAATACACACATCAATAGTACTGGAGAAAGAAATGTATTTCTCAAACCCTTCGTTAAATTTTTGCAATCTAAAAGGCAGATTCATCCTCACTCTATTTCTGTTTATAAATATTGACCAAATCCCAACCACTGTGTGATCTATTAATTTCTTGGACGTCAATTAAGAGCATTGCTCTTTCTATAATTGAACAGAAAAGGTAAATATTTATTGCTTTCTTTCCTTGTTTTAGGGGGTGATGCTATTTTACAATAATTGGTCAGGTGTTAAATTTCAACGCGAAAGCTCACGTCCAAACTTTGATTTTATTTTATCCCTATTGAATTGACGAGTGAGTAGTGACTGGTCGATTGAAGTGCTTTTAGATATTAAAAAAATGTCAAATCAAGCTTAATATTCCATAAACTGCTTTCATCTACTGCTGTGAAGCCATTAATCGGGACGCCCTCAAGGTTATACCTTTTGTTTGTAAACGTTGGAAGCTGGAAAGATTTACGATCAAGAGTTGTAATTCTCTTTCTAGTTTCCATAAAATTTAAATTGTAATTTCAAGTATGAAGTTATAATAATTTAATCGTTCAAATTTTGAGTTATGAATTGTTATTATAAGACTTGAAATTCAGTAAGAATAACTTGATTTAATTTACAAATCGATAAAAACTAATATTTTAATTATATATCGATATTATCTAACATAATCGTAACAAGATTAAAACATGTTGCATATGAATTATATATACTATTGTCTAATTTTGAAGTGTTTCTAGAAAAAGTATGAACGTCTTCTATAAGTTTTTAGGTGATCAATACGGCTTGACACGTGATCAATACGGCTTGACACATAACTGTGTGTCATGATATATTCTTCTATAAAATGTAGAGGTAAAGACAAAAGAAAAAAAATATGATTGAAATAGGCATATTGAAATAGCGAAATATTTTTCAGGAAAGGGACACAATTTGAAACATGAGTGCATCAATGCCTATCTCTATTTGTAGATACATACAATGAGTTACACGATATAAAACACAAGCATTTTTGTGTCGATGTTCTATTATAGAAAGAAATAAAAGTTACATGGTCATGCTTGCAATGAGCTATCTTATCTGAAAACACATTCTTATTGTAGATTTTAAGCTTCTAGAAGATTTTATGTATCATTAAAGACGTGTTTAATTTAAGTTGAATTTTGCAAAGGAGATTGTACTAAAAAAAATTTCCATATAAACGTACTTTTAAAAACCTAGTTATATAAGAGAGTTGTAATCATTACTATTGTTGAATAGTGAAAAGATAGATATTTTTGTTCCATGATGGTATAGGTACACTAAATTTGGCCTCGTTAAAATCTTTTTAAGTACATGTTATTTTCTTTTATAGTATTATCTTTTTGTTGCATATACTTTTGCAATAAGTCGTATCAAAGCATTGTTGAGGTAACATGAGTTTAATTGTAAAGTTTAAAGAGAGGAAATTCAGTGAAATTAAAAATTTTAGACTATGATAATAGAGTGCGAAGGATTTGTTAGTATAGCAAGGCATGCTAAAGGAGTTGTGTAAGAATAAGTTAGAAGGTATGGATGCACTCGATTAGAATGAATTACAGGCATAAGAAGTTGAAACCATTTAGCTATGTCTGACAAACAAGGTCATATATCATTTTATAGATATTATACCCCTTTTAGAGATATGGAAGATAATAGATGTCAAAGTCCCCTTAGAAATAAGTTGTATATAAAGCAAAATCTATACATTATGAAGATGTAAGAGAGAACAAAACTAGAACAATATATCAATGCATTCAACCAAATAGTTAGTGATCTTCTAAGGCTTGAGGTGATTAATGTTGATGAGGGTAAAGTAATAATTCTACTTTATTTTTTCACTTCCTTCATACAAACATCTAGTAATTATGTCACATTAGGTAAGTAGATAATTGGTATAGAACATATAACAACTATGCTATTGGATCATAACCAATAGAGACAAAATACTAGTGAAAACTTTCAAGGTGAAGATTGCATGTGAAGGGTAATCTGGATTATAGTAAAAAGCAAAATAAAGATGGCTTGTCTAGGACGAGTTTTAGATTGAAATATGATGATAAAAAGCATTCTAATGCTATAAGTGTGAACAAATTAAGCATATTAGGAGGGATTATCCAAACAAGAAGAAGCTTAGTGACAAAAGAAAGTTTGATGATTAGTCATGGTTTGCTAATGTAGTATAAATTGGGGACTCAAAATTTTAACTACTAAGATATGTTCTATGTTTCAATTAGTCAACTAAAAGACTTATGAATTCTAGATACATGATGCTCACATCATATGACATCGAGTAAGGATTAGTTTGTGTTAGGCGACTTTGATGCTATTTACTTGGGAGATGATAAAGCTTACAAATTTATTAGAATAAGAGAAGTTAGCATTAAGACGTTTGATGGCTGTTAAAATGTTCTGTGATGTTTGACATATAATTGATTTAAGGAATAACCTAATCTCTTTAGGCATATTACATGCAATGATTTTGGCTATAAAATTATTAAAGATAATGTTAAAGTAGTTAAAGATGTATTGACCATGATGAATAGGCCAAAACTAACAAGAAAAATCTAGAAACTAATTAGGAGCATAGTTGTAGGTGGAGAAGTTACTATAGTAGACTTAAAGGAAGATAATACCGTATTATTGCATATATGACTGGGTCATTTTAGTAAGCAAGATATGTGAAACTTTATAAGAAAAGCTTATTGGAGAATTCAAAACATTCTAAATTAGATTTCTATCAGTTTTGTAAGCTTGGAAAATAGTCTAGGGTGAAATTAAAGATGGGCAAGTACAAAGCTAAAGTAATTCTATACAATGTGTATATTGATGTATGAGGTCTTACTAAAGAGTTTTCATTTGATAGATCTTAGAATTTTATGACATTTATCGATGGTTTTTTGAGAAAATTCTAAGTATTCTTTATGAAATAAAAATTCAAGATCTTTGTAAAGTACAATGCATGGAAGGTTAAGGTTAAGATTAAGAGCAAGTGGCAAAAAAATCAAGTACTTGAGATTAAATAACAGAACTAAGTATGTAGACTCACAATTCTAAAAAGTTCATAAGGAGTATGACATTTAGAGGCATTTGCAAAAGACAAAAAAAAAAAAGGCATTTCCTAAGAGGATGAACAAATTAATAACTAAAAAGATAAGGTATTTGAAGTTGAATGCAAGACTCCTTAATATTTTATGGGAAGAAGTTGTGAATATGGCATACTATCTCATCAAAAGATCACTATGGACTTCATTAGATGGGAGAGTGGCAAAGGAAGTGTGGACATAGAATAAGGTAGATTTTTTAATGTCTAAAGATCTTTATCTGTCTCACTTATGTGCATGTTTGTAGTGATGAGAAGTCTAAACTTGATCCGAAGTCAAAAAAAAGTGTATCTTTATTGGTTGTCCAAAAGGTTTCAAAGGATATAAGTTTCATTGCTCAATATCAAAGAAGATGGTAATTAGATGGGTGTAGTGTTTTAGGAGCAACATATGTTGAAGCAAATATATGGAGAGGATGTGCTAGGGTCAAAGAGAAATAATTGTTTAAAAAAGGTAAAATTGAAACTAGAACAGTTTACAACAAATACTAAAAGGGTTAGAAATTTTGCTTAGGAGATAAAAGAACAATATTAGGAGAAGAGCATCGTTATAGTCTAACCATAGATAAAGTAAGACACACTATTAAGTCACTAATTAAGTATAATTGGGAAGAATCAATCTATTTTGCTCTTCTTACCATCAATGATGAAGATATAACTTTTTTTTAAGAGGCTATGAATAATCATGAGAAGGACAAATGGATGAGTGCTATAATAAAGGATATTAGGTTTTATAAGATCATGGAGCTAATTGCATCTGATTAGATCTTGTTGAAAAAAAAAATATAGTTTAGAGAATGCAACTAAAATGTTGATAAAGTCAGTTACCACAGAGAAGTTCAAATATTGCTTGAACTTGATTAATATATCGAAGTGTTAGAAGAGACTATAACCCAACCTATATAGAATATATTTGTCAAGCTGGAGATTATTGTGTATGACTCATATATACAAGTGTGCAATCTTGAGAGATTATGAAGGATCATAAATGTTTCTAAGAAGTCTTTATGTGAACACCTCTTGGCACATAACTATGAGCTAAAGCATGTTCTTTGGAAAATAGAGGTGAAGATATGGGCAAAAACACAGTTAAAACACATGCTTGTAGACATGCTTGTAGACATGCCAGAGGATTTTTTAAGGACACAACTTAAATACATATGTATTAGTGTCTTTGTCTATTTGTTGTTAGATATAGTAAGTTATAAGAGCAAGAAAATGGGCATATAAGCATGTTTGTACTTATATTCTATTTTAGAAAGAAATTGTGAGTTACAAGATTGGGATGAAATTATGTCCTAGTCCATATTCGCAATAAGTTATTTGTATTGGATTTAAATATTTAGAAGGATTCTAAGTTTTATTAAAAAACTGTTAAAATTTTATTGAGTTTAATAAGGAACACGCTGCTTAAGATTATAATAGTTAGTGTTTATATATAAATATACTTTTGTATACTTATATAGATGATTTTTATTAAGTGAAAAAATAAACGCTTTTACTATTATAGAGATAGGCATACTAAAATTAGTTAAAAAAGGGTAAGATCTTCTTGTATTTTTATTGTTTCTTTTAAGTTATCGTTTCTTGTTGGTTATACTCTTTTAACAAAATATAACATGAAATGTTTTAGATATAGACGAAAATCATGAACCACCATTCTACGAGAATTTATAATGTTTAGTGATAAATTTATTATAACAATAGCGGTTTTATTGGTATATAAACATTGTGTGTTTGATGTTAATTTTAAAATTAAATTAAAAATTTAAAGTTTAATAAAACATAAAAATACATATAGACATCTCTTACTTTTATAAAGTAAAATTAAAATTTTATGTTGAATCCAAATGTGAAACTTATCATTTTGAAATTAATTTATACTAATACCCATCAATATTTACTAATTTTGGAGAATAACATAAAATACCCTCCCGTTGGTCTTGGAACTTGGAATCAAGAGAGGAGACATTAAAGATATTCCTTTTACATATGCGCATAGTTTGAAGTCAACCATAGGAATCGCTGAGCTTAAATAGTTCTATAGGTGTTTCAAGAGGAAAAGTATTCTCATTTCAGTGAAATGATACATAAGCTGATACGTCACTATTTATCGTGAAATTGAAAATTGGAAAAGGTTAGAACCAATATTTAAGGTATCAAATATCAATAAGTTAATATTTTCAAAAGCAGACAACACCTTTTTTTTTTTTTCGGTTGCACCAAAGCAAAAAGACAACCTTTTATGATGATGGAGAATATGGTATAAATGCAGTATGATCCTGACGGGTGCCGTAATGTTCCTTCTTTCGAATACGCTTGCAATTATCACAGACTATTGACAATCATCCATGAAATTATCTGATTGTTCCCCCTTATATTTGTTATTGACCATACATGATATTAATTCAAAATAGTTTAACGATTTGTGACCTAATAGCGATTAAAAAGAAAAAAAAGGAAGTCGACGCAACCAGGAAAAGGAAATAAAGAAATCAACTTGGTCTTTAAAGTGCTATATGCAAACCTTGGATCGCGAAGTGTGCCACTTAAGCTATTTTTCTACATAAAAAATGTTTGATTGTGTCATTGATGAGCATGTGAAGTGCTTATTCTATGGATAAGATTGGATCATATATAGAGAAGGTAATTGTTAGCCGAGTCACCCCGGTGGTTTGATTGGGCAGTCGAGGGAGAGAAAAATTGTGATGAATGTAAGCATGCTTAATTACAAAACTTGGGCATTCTTTTGAGCTTTTCGAAGCAATTCATAATTAGTTGAAGCACTAATATGTTAGAAAAGTGCATTGCTGAAGTAATTAGCATAAGCCAAAACTGCTCAAGTAATGATGGCTAAAACTTTGGCCTAAATTTGTATGGACCACTAAAGATCTAAAGACTAATTCCACTAAGAGACGGTAAGCATCATCCATATTTTTTGCTTCAAGAATTATGTTATATTGCTAGGATTATTTGAATGAATTCTTAGTTTAGATATTGTTAATTTGGATGTGACCATACATAGTAGTTTAACCTTTTCTTTTCTTATTCATGACATCAAAGACAGAAATATTTTCTTTCACTTTTCATGTCTCATTGCATTTATGTTATGATAGAAGTTTAAAAAACACTAATAAGAAGCTCTTTGGATATACTTTCATGAATTATGATCAACTGATGAAATGATTAGGATTGTGTTTTACCTTTGCTGCTATATATTTATGACTGCCTTGGTTTGGATCTAATAAGGCATGAAAGACCGTTGAAAATGATTGCTGCAATAGTATATTTGATGAGTAGGACCCTTTCGAAATTAGGTATCTGTGGTGAGATTTGGTCTCCGCACATGTGAACAGCTCACATAAAGTTGAGATGTCCATATTGACACCAATAGTTGTTTTCTCTGTAATAATTCTCCCAAGAATTCAAGAAATGTGTAAGCAAAGTGAGTGATTGCTTAAAACCTACCTATTTCTGCAAGCGGCCATGTGAGGCATTCCCTAATTTGCTTCTTCACAAATCACCAGCCAGATGTGACACCCACCAATTGCAAGCAAAATATCTCCATAAATCCAAGTGTCAGTCTAAGTAGGCACCCACCGGCACAGGTGTTGTATCTTTACACTGAGTATAATATTCTGCTGCTATCTTGCATTGAAAAAGAAATTAATTGTATGCCATAAGTGCGTCTTTAAAATAATCTCGCTGCAACTGTAATTATTGACATGATAGGGCACACCGATCAAATGCAAAAAGTTTTGGCACATTGTCACTTCCTTCTTTCGTGTACTCCACTTTAATATGTTTGCAACAGTCATTACAGGGGGAAGTTTGTCAATTATAATTTTTCCCAAGCCTCCAACTGGTAACTCTAATTCTCAATCAAAACTACTTCATATCTTATAACGTTTTAATCCATTTGGTCTGGCTAAGAAACATGCCAATACTGTGGTACAACACAAACCAAGAGTTTCTTTTAAATTGCGGTTTAGAAAGCCAATCCAAAACTTGCATGCCCAAAACCCTCCTGATAAGTCGAATTATATACGTGTCTGTGGACTGAATTGGATACATTCTGACTTAGTTCCTTGTGGATTTAATGGTTTATTTAGTTAATTCGCTCACATTATGAATTTCTTGCTTGAAAGGTACAAACACTTGATTTTGGAAAAAAAAAGGGTCATAATCTCTCCTGAAGATGCCGAATTTAAGCTGATCAAGGTCGAGGGCAAGGACAATGCCAAG